>CAUOFW020001656.1:0-77444 GCA_963454935.2 Ilex paraguariensis | reverse complement strand
AATGACATAGGGAAAGGACCCATGAAGTCGATGCCCCAACAGTCGAATATTTCTATGACACAGTATTGGTGAAAGGGACATCATGTTTCTTTGGGTCACACTACCCAACTGTTGGCATCTGTCACATCCCTTACAAAACGAAACAAAATCTTTGATATGAGAGGGCCAGTAAAAACCTGATTGAAGAATTTGGCCAAAGTCTTTTTTGTTGAGAATGTCCATCGCAAGCTTGTGAATGACAAAATGCAAGGACATTCACGTGTTCATTTTTAGGTACGCATCTCCTCATGATTTGGTCGGGGCAATACTTGAACAAATACGGTTGTCAAAGTAGAAGTACTTCACATCTGTCATAAATCGTTCTTCGATCTTCTAGGCTCCATTGTGGTGGTATCTATCCTGTTGCAAGATAGTTACATATATCAACATACCAAGGACATACAGAATGAATTGAAAGCAAATGCTCGTTAGGGAAAAAGTCAGGGATAGAATGTGCTCATCGGCCTCTTGCACCACAAGCCGGGGTAAATGATCTCCACCACGTTTTTAACTCCTTTCTTGTCCTTGATCGTCAAGTCGAATTCTTGTAGGAGGAGTATCCACCTAATGAGTCTCGATTTTGCATCCTGCTTAGACAACAAATACTTCAAAGTAAGGGATCAGTAAAGACAACAATAGGTGAACCAATGATGTAAGAACAAAATTATCTAAGATAAATACTACTGCTAACAACTCTTTCTCAGTGGTAGTGTAAGTCATCTGAGCCTCATTAAGCATTTTGCTAGCATAGTGTATCACATATGGTCTATTTTTCTCCCTCTAACCGAGCACTGCGCCGATTGCATAATCACTCACGTCGCACATAAGCTCAAAAGATAGATCTCAATTAGGTGGTTGCATGATCGGAGGTGTGACTAGCATACTTTTAATTTTTTAAAAGGATGCCTCACAATCATCTGACCACTCAAATGGGACCTCCTTAGACAATAGGTTGGTTAAGGGTCAGGCCAATGCACTGAAATTTTTTATAAATCGACGATAAAAACCTACATGGCCCAAAAACAACTAGATGCCTTTGATGGCTCTTGGCGTGGAGAGGTTGGAGATGGCCTCCACCTTGGATTTATCGACTTCAATACCCCTTGCTGAAACTATATGGCCAAGCACAATTCCTTCTATCACCATAAAGTGACATTTTTCCCAATTTAAAACTAGATTCTTCTCCTCACATCTTGTTAGAACTTTATCCAAGTTTGCCAAACATCCCTCGAATGAATTCTCAAACACCAAAAAGTCGTCCATAAAGACCTCCACTATCTTTTCCACCATGTCATTGAAAATCCCTATCATACAGCGTTGAAAAGTCCCCGGAGCATTTCACAATCCAAATGGCATGCGACGGTAGGCAAAGGTATCATAGGGGCACGTGAAAGTGGTCTTCTCTTGATCCTCTAAAGCAATCTCGATCTGATTGTAGCCAGAGTATCCATCTAAAAAATAGTATAATAGATTCTCCGATACTTGTTCTAGAACTTGATCGTGGAATGGCAATGGGAAGTGGTCTTTTCTTGTGCAAGCGTTTAGCTTTCAGTAATCAATGCACATCCTCCATCTGGTGATCACTCTTGTAGGTATAAACTCATTCTCAACCACTGTAACTCTAAATTTCTTAGGTACTACTTGCATGGGGCAACCACTTACTATCAGCAATTGGAAAAAGGATCCCCACATCAAGTAGTTTCAGAACCTCATCCCTTACCACCTTCTTCATGACGGGATTCAACCGTCTTTGTGGTTATCAGGAAGGTTTGGAATCCTCCTCAAGATATATGTGGTGGGTGCAAATGAGAGGGCTTATCCCCTTGATATCCGCAATGGTCCACCCAATTGCTCATTTATACTTTCTCAATACCTCCAAGAGTTCTTTTTCTTATTCCATGTTCAATGTAGAGCTAATGACCACTGGAAATGTTTCACCTTCCCCAAGATAGGCGTACTTCAAATGGGAGGGCAAGGGCTTCAACTCCAAGTTGGGCTTTTGTTCATCCGACGAAAAAATTTTCTTTTCTCGATGGGGTAACTCTTCGAATGTAGAGATCTACCTTTCCATCCCTTTCAAATATTCTACCTCCTCTTGCTCATCATAATTCTCAAGATTCGCAATTCCTTCTTCCTTGAATTTCAACATCCCCTCTAGCTCCAAGTGCTCCTCAAGCAAAGTGTCGATTCTATTGACCTCACTTACTTCCTCATCATCACCCGATTGCTTTGCTAAGTTGAATACATTGAGCTCCATTGTCATATTCCCAAATGCCAACTTCATTAGACCGTTCCTGTAATTTATCACGGCATTAGATGTAGCAAGAAAGAGTCTTCCAAGTATTACGGGAATTTGGGAGCTAAGTTTGTAACAGGGTGTGTATCAAGCACAATGAAATCGATAGGGAAGTAAAATTTATCAATTTGAACTAAGACATCCTCAACTACTCTCTTTGGTGTACGGATACTACAATCCGCCAATTGAAGTGTGATTGAGGTGGGTTTCAACTCCTCAAGCTACAGCTGGTGGTACACCAAGTAGGGGAGAAGATTCACACTTGCCCCCAAATCAAGGAGTGCTTGCTCCACCCGACAATTTTCAACGGTGATGGATATGGTTGGACAACCGGGATCTTTGAATTTGGGAGGAGTGTTGGTCCTCAATATTGAGCTCACTTGCTCGGTGAGGAATGCTTTCTTGTGGACATTTAGTTTCCTCTTCACTGTGCCTAAGTCCTTCAAAATCTTAGCACATGATGAAATTTACTTAATGGCGTCGAGGAGTGGAATGTTAATCTTCACCTGCTTAAACATTTTCAAAATATCAGCATAATTAGCCACCTTGACAGGTGGCTTCAAACGACTCGGGAAAGGGGCAGGCATGGGAGGAATAAACACACAATCATCAATTAATTTTTCTTTCTCAACAACCTCTCTTTCTTTCTCTTTACTCACCTCACCCTTGTTGGCATTACCCAAGATAGTTTTTCCTTTTGGCAAGTGATCTTGGGTGAGACCATTGGCAAAATGGTTTTGTCAAATTCTTTGCCACTACAGAGTGTGGTGACAGCTTTGAGTTGCTCGTAACTCTCTCTCGAAAGTTCTGATGACTCAACAAAATGCTGACCCCTAGGGTTCTCTTGTGGTTGAGTGGGAAACTTCCTCTTTTCTTTTTGAGATGCCCCTATGGAGTTTGTCAACTTTGTAAGTTGGGCTCTTATATCATTGATGGTCGTGGCATTTTGGTTATTGATGGCGACTTGGCTTTGAATGAAAGAATGGACCATATCCTCCAAATTTCTTTTGTGAGGAGGTTGGTATGGATGGATTGGACAGTCCTTGAGAAAAATTTTGTGCTGGTGGGTTTAACTGATACCCTTGTGGATTGGTCCTTGGGTATTGAGAGCTAGATGTTTGCCCTTGGCCATGGTATTGGTTTTGCTTGAGAGGCATGGGAGATGCATATGCATTTGAACCATGAGGAATGAGGTTCTCATTTCTCCAACTAAAATTTGGGTGATTACTCCAACCCAGATTGTAAGTATTCAAATTGGGAGAAAATGATTGTCTCGTTTGGTTGAAGGCATGAACTTGTTCATGGTACACTTCTTTAAGGGTCGGAATGTTTGGGCAATCCGATAGGGAATGCTTCATACATTCACAAATTGAACAACCTTTCTTGGTTCGTGACACATTAGACACCTCGTGTCTCTTATTGACTTCAAGACTCTCAACTTTCCTTCACAATTTAGCAATTTTTGAAAACAAGTCTTTGCGGTCTCTCAAGTCGTATATCCCTCCCCCTTGTGGTTGACTACTACTAGAAGAAGTCCTAAATACATCATTGGGATCCCTAATGTCCCAAGATTGTGCATTCTGGGCCAATGTGCTAAAGTAATGAAGGGCCCCATCAGGGTCTTTGTTCAAGAATTCACCCTTGCACATCATGTCAATGAAATGTCTATGGGTTGGTGTGATTCCTTCATAGAAGAAACTTACCAAATGCCATGATTCAAATCCATGATGTGGAATAGATTGTAGCAACTCCTTATAACGATCCTAGCATTGATAGAATTGCTCATTGGACTTCTCAAAAAAAATTTGGATTTCCTTTTTCAAAGCAGTGGCTCTATGAACCAGAAAAAATTTATTCAAAAATTTAGAATTCATTTGAGCCCAAGAGGTAATGGATCGAGGTCGCATGACATCAAACCATGATTTGGCTTTATCTTTGAGGGAGAAGGGAAACAATTTCAATCGAGTTATGTCCTCAATAGCATAGTTAGAATTGAAGGTTGCAACCATATCCTCAAAATTCTTTAGGTGCACATAAGGGTTTTCCCTTTCAATTCCATGGAATAAATGAAGTAGTTGCAACATCCCTGGCTTAACTTGAAAGAGCTGAGCTTGGACCGGTAAGAGGATGCAAAAGAGTGTGTTACTACGGGTTGGTTGAAGGAAATCCCTCATAGACCTCGCCGGAGGATCCATTTGGATGTTATTCCCTTCATTCACGGTAGGGGAAAATTGCATTCGTGGATTAGGCATTCTAGATTCGGGCATTCCCCCACCCCTTTGAACATTTTGGATTGGCATCAATATTTTCAAAATTATTGCCCGCATCCTCGGGTGGGTTTTGGTCAATATTCATGTTGGGGCCTAAGAGTTGTCTAACCAATCGGTTTTGTTCGTTCTGTCCTCACATGCAACAAATTATCTACAAGTGAAATTATAAACAACAACAATATACACACATAACAACGTACCTCAGCCCATGATGAAAATCACGGGACTTACCTCCGTTGTCTGAAAATCGCCTTCTTGATTCGGCACTTGCCTTCACCGGTAACGGTGCCAAAAATACTTGATCGTTTCCATTGTAATATCCTAACCTCTTAACATCTCCCTCAACATATGTATGGTGCGTGTGAGGGGGAGTGTCACTCTCTCTTGGGATGATGTCAAAAGAAAGGACAAAGGAATGGTGGAATATGAAATGTACAAAATGTGTGTGCGTGTGAACAAAAGTGCTCCCCAAGCGCAATGAGTCTTTTGAGTGTCGTGTTTTACTTGAAAAAGTATTCCAAGGTCGTCTCCTCAGAGAAGGATGTGAATCATTTTGAAAGTGATTTCGGTGAAAAGAAAGTGTAAAATCTTTTATAGTTTGAAGTTGGTTTGTGATGAAATTGAAATGGGAAACAAGTGTTGGCTAATCCGAAGGGTTCACTCCAATGAAAATGTCAAGTCAATCCAAAACCTTCCTCCACTAGTGCATAGATGAACGGTTGATTCGTAGAAAGTGAGGGACGAGATGGAAATGAGGATCCAAGCATAACCCGTGACAAGTCTACGGGATATCAAAGACTCACACCATGTCCTCACTCAACTCAGTCAAACCGAACCATCGTATACCCAGAGGAGGAAAGAAGATGGATTGAAATGGCATACCTAAGAGGAGGTCTTCCTTGGATTAGCCAACTTAAAGACTTAGCTACTCATGCTTAAAGTAAAGACAATAATGTAATGAGAAGACATTATAAAGAAATGAAGATTGAAGCTAAATATGAACGAAATGCACAAATATAACTTTCGAATAATTATACATTTCTTTCACCTCTTACTAAAGATTGAATGAGAAACTACTCACTCTTCATGGCTTTGGTAAAGCTAAAAAAGTGAGTGATGTTCATCCCTTCAAGTAGAGGAGTTACAAGATAAAACACTTTACACAAGGAGCTAATTTTCGACAAAGAATGAGTGAATCACGTTCTAGCCTTCACGGCTTTGGTAAACTCTAAAAAAGTGGAAAAGTTTCACTCCTCTAAAAGAAAAAGGAAGCTCAACAATGGAAGTAAAAGAAAACAATAATACAATAAAAGAAAGCAATAATATAATAGAGGAAAGCCATATTTGAAGTAAAATAAAGCAATAAATTAAAAGAAAGTAATAATACAATAAAAGAAAGCAATAATACAATAAAGGAAAGTAATACTTGAAGTAAAGGAATAAGCAATAAAGAAAGCAATAATTTTGGAGGGTTTTCCACTACTAAAAGATGAATGAATTACAAATCCTAAGGGGTGGTATTTATAGGCAACAAGGGAGAATGAAAGTCTTGTTTGGCGGCTTGGAATTACACTTTGATCCCCCTCTATTTTGAGTTTTGATAATTAAAACCCTATACTTTGCAACTTTGATAATTGGCTCCCTATTATTTTGTAGTTTTGACAAAATTGGCTCCCTAGTAGTTTGTAGTTTTGACGCACAAAATCCTGAAAAGAACAACAATCAATGCATTATCTTTAATTCATATACTAATCCTAATTTGGTTTATTTTGACTAGTTTAACTTTATTTAACTAACACAATTGACCTATTAACTAAATTAAATTATGCCTTAAGTAGGGTTAATCGAGGTGCGATGGAAAGAGGAATGCACTCTCATTTGGCACACTTGTGACTGAGATATGCACCGACAATGGGGTGAGGGTGAGGCCGAAAATGGAAATCCAAAAGCCAATGGGGCCGCTGAACAAAGGGTCGTTCAAGAGAAGCCTAGGGCATAATGGATCCCTCGCGGCTAGGCAAAAGATGCCCCCTTCTTAAAGAATCGATGAGGTGCAAGAGGAATTGGATGCCGAAGAAGAGAGAAAGATGGAGACAGAGAGAGAGCGGCCAGATCAAGCAGGCCCTAGCATGACCACCCGACGTTCTCTATGGGACATCATGCTTAGCATTGAATCTAAACAAGATGAGATCCTGAGGCTTTTGAGGGGTGGTGCTAGTGGTGCTGGTGGTACTAGTGGTGCTAGTGGTGCTGATGGAGATGGAGGAGAGGATTGATTATTTCTGTTCTTGATTGTTTGTTGTTTGTTGTTTCTTTTTTGAGTAGTTTCTGGGAAATTTCTGTATTGTTGTGAAGGGTTTTCTTCTTGATAATTCTTGTGGATGTTTATTTGTGATTATTGCGGATACTTGTACTTATGGAGGCTGTTTATTTCTTTTTTGAGTTGATTGTGGATAGTTGAAGTTATGTTTTGAATGGATGAATTGCATCATTGACATTATTGTAGACAAGTATCTTTTATGGAATAAATGATTCAGTTTATCACTTTTATTTGTTTAAAATGCATGTATAGGATTAGCACTTTAATTCTTGTTAATAACGAAACAGATGTAGATGTTAAGATTGCTTGTGAAAATGACCAAGCACATAATCGGTTTGACACCTCAACTTAACAACCAAGACATAAATCCTCATTTTTTTTGGAACATCGATATTATCTCTATGCTTAAATTGTCAAATGTACATAAGTATTTGTTATTCTTGAAGTACAAGGTGATCAGAATCGCAAATGGAATCATTATATACCCAACATTCCTTGAAACACCCGACATAATCAGTGGAGATGACAAAGAAAACCATGATAAATCTTGAGCTTTACGGTGCTTTTTGAGAGGTATCAACAATTACTCAAAGTAAGTTTTTTCACTTCCGATCTTTTTCAATAATCTCATTAAACTTGTTTTGATTGATACAACTAAAGTGATCTGTTTTCATAACCCACAGGGAACTTTTGCATACATATATACATATGCACATACTTGAGAAAGGATCTTAAGCCATCTTTGGATCAACTTTGAGCCTTAGCTAATTCTTTTACAAAATTATATCCCTAGTCAGCCATGTTTGAGCCTTAAATGAATGAATTCTTTTTCGCCCGTGTAATGACCAAAGCCACAAAAGCATACATTTATCATACCTTGTTATCTAATTTCTTGCACCCTCTTGCAAATCAATATGATAATAGAAAGGCAAGAAAAATAGTAAAGACAATGGTGGCTACTGTTCAATAAAAGGAAAATCAGTGGAAACAGCCACAAGAGAAAAGACATTGTGAGACAGGGAATTGCCAAGAAAGTGAAAAATGAGAAAAATAAAAGAAAGAAATCTCATTCCCAGGCAAAATATCAAGAAAGCTAGAAAGAGGTGTGCAACACTGCACAAAAAGATAGCCTTTGATCGTCATTGACATTATTTCATTAGTCACTGACCTTTGGCCCCATTACAACCTACAAAAGCCCTAGGTGATCTCAAGTGTGATGCATATGTGTGTTATCTACTACAAGTGGGGTGTGTTAACTAGAATTTCTCTATTTGCATCAATATTCTTCCATGAGATTATGCCAAGGTTAAGTTTGTTTTCCTCAAAACTTCATTCTTATACTAATGATGCATGAGATTTTTCGATTGGCCATCTTCTGATCACATACCACTTTTGAGAGATATGTCACTATAATCAGAGCGATTTGTTTTGCTAAGAGCATTCCTAGAAAGCCTTGTATAATCAAAGCTATCCATGGAAGGTGGAAAAAGATGAATGATCATTATATACCAATTCTTGTTTCCAGTATGACCATCCTATTACTCAAGAAATTCCAAGTGCTGATGCGACAGGTGCTAATTTTTTCATAGAATGAGTACCAATGGAAAAGAAATGTAGGAAAAAGTCACGATTGAGAGTCTAGTGTCTCAACGACCATGATGCTAATTCATTTTTAATCAGTAATCTTACATATACATTTATTCGACTGAAGTTTGTGGGTAGCTTCATTGAAAACCCTCACGAGACAACACTCGTCCACTAGGGTAAACCTAGCGGCTCAACGGCTTGTTGCATAAGCTAAATGCAACCGGATGACTTACAAAAAATGCATTAGGAATAGATTTCCCTTTCATTGTTATTGTATTACTAGAGACTAGCAATATTTAGGTTGGGGGTGTGATTCGTGCATAAAATTAACATTTTTTGCTATGCCTTTTTGGATTAATTGTACTTTGATGGACTTTAAATAATGACATTTCAGGTCCTAAAGTAAACAAAGGCTCAAGAACAACAAAAATCACACTTGAATGTAACACCAGCACAATGGGGAACAAAATTGCAAAAGGTTGGGACAAAGCAAGAACGTTCGAATGTCAACCCACGTTTGAACGTCCTCTGAAATCATGTTAAGACCAACTGCTGAGACATGGCATGTTGCAGTCAACAAAGGGAAAGTGCTGAGATATTTGAGTACCACGTTCGAATGTCCTCTGGAATCCTGAGAAGACTACACCACTAGAACCTACATGTTTCAATAAAGAAAAAAGAACCAAAGAACAGGAGTACTTGAGTACAATGTTCGAACGCCACTCCACGTTCGAACGTTGTCTTGAGTAACTGAGGACCAAGAGTGTAAGGTCAAAGTTGTTCAAGACGTATTACAGTAACCATCACAGAGACCACATGCCACTTAAGTGGAAGGAATCTCACGTTCGAATGTCCTTAAAGAAAAGACAGACTTAACGTTCGAACGTCAGATCACGTTCGAACGTCCCCCTTCAGACTGCCTGCAGAGTAGTTGATTCCTATGGGCGGCAGATACTATTCACTCATCCTCTCTTATCTCCTTACCCCTCTCATTCCTTGCCTATAAATACTCCCATATTGGGAGCTTAAAAGACATTCTTTCTCTTGTAGAGAAAAAGGGGAGCAATCCTTGTTCTTGTAAAGTAAGAGTGTTTAGTAATCACTACAAGAATTTAGGGTTTTTGCATCACTTTTTTTTTGCAACGGAATATTTACAGTGGCAAAAATATTTTTTTTACAACGGTTCTTGATGCTAATGTTTAAAATGGTATATTTGCAATAGAAAATCGTTGTCGTGACAAAAAGTAAATTTTTTTTCCTTTATTTGCGTTTGTTTTTTTTCCTGTCGCAAATACCTAAACCAAAATGATGTTTTATTAGTTCTATTATCATGGTAATTTTTTTCGCGACGTTTTTTTAAGTCTATTGCAAAAATTGTGAGTCCCTCCCATTTTTTTTTGCTATGGCAAGAATAGAAAAAAAATTTATGACAGAATTTTTTTTGTTGTAAATTAAATAATCAAAAAATAAAATAAAATTTTAATTAGCGACATTTTTATTTTCATTGCAGAATATAAATTATAATCACATTTAAAATTAAAATAAAATAAAAATAATAAATTGGAACGTTTTTGTTATTTCCATCGCAGAATATAATTTTTTAAAAAACCAAAACGACGTTGTGTTGGTCATTTTTTTCCCTTACCCAACCCTTTTTCCCTCATTCTCACTTTCCCCATCTCTCCCTCTTTGTTTATTTCAGTCGACACACTCTCTCTCTCTCTCTCTCTCTGCCTCTCTATTCCCCTCCCCTGCGAACCAGATCGTTGCCTGCCTGCCCTCCATCTCGAACCAGATAGTTGGCTCGTTCCTTGGTGTTTCGTCGGTGTTTTGGCGCATTCCTCGCAACTCTAGACATTGTGGGATTTATTCACAAGAGGCAATCAAGCTTAGAGGTATGTCTTTCTTCCCTTGATTTAATTTGTTTTTGATGGTTTGAGTTTTGATGGTTTGAGCAGAGTATATTTACTTTTTTAATTCATTGTTAGTGTAATTAGGGTTTTCATAGATAATGGAAATTTGTGCTCTTGTTCGATAATCCCCAATTATATCCACTTGACAGTTGACACTCTTATTTAGGTTCCAGTGGCTTTTCATGAATTAACTCTTGTAAGTGCGTGTGTAGAGAGACTTTTTCTGCAGGTAATATGATTTTTTTCCATTCGATCTATGTGATGTACTTCTCTGAGAAACTGCGATTAGTTATCCAGATTGATACTGCATATGGGCTCTTCAGATGAATTGAAATAACTCCATTTAGACTGAGACATTTCTGAAATATTAATTTGCTGCTCCAGTTTTAATTCTTGTGCACCCAGTACTCACAGCCAATGTTCAGTTCATGCAATTGGGTGGAATTGTTTTGGGTTTAATTCCTATTGTTGTTTTGTACTTTGTGAAAATGATTTATGCATTTGCATGAGGGTCAGTTCATTGTCCATTACTATGTTGGTCATGTTATGTGCGATTGGACAAAATTGTTGTGGGCTTATATGACTGGGTGGTCTAACATTTTGAAAACGTGGGTTTTTTGCTTTTAAGTTTTAAAGTCATTTTTGCTATTATTATTATTGGGAGTTATCCATGTTGAGGCTGTGTTTGTAATGCTATGCAGATTATTTCACCGCATAACTTGTACTTGAACCCAATGCTGGTGGTTAAGCATTACCAGTTCTGGCAACTTGTCACCAATTTCTTCTACTTCCGGAAAATGGGTAATGTGCTTTGCTATAAACCAAGTGATTCTTTTCATTTTTTGGTAGGATGGAGTAGTGTGGCAGAGCTTCAGATTTTGATTCTGGTGTATAATATTCAGTTTATGGGTTTGTGCCTTTGATGGGTACATATGTTTTAACTTCTCTGGTATTAATGTTCAAACACTTTTTGAAGCAATCATAACATTTAAGAGAGGGTTTACAGTTGTATGGACTTGATGATGGAAATGCTTGGATTCAGACTTATGAAAAAAAAAACTTATGAGGCTTTCTTTACTGAATATTGGAAGAGAATTAGGAAATTGTGTATGCAAGTTATTTCAATGTCGTGAGACAGTATTACTTCCTTTCTTCTTTAGGGGTTGACTTGCTACCTTCAATTCTTTTACTCTGGCAGAGCTACTAACATGACACCATACATAGCTCATTTTGTAAATAAAGGTGGGAGCTAGTCATGAGTGACTGAAGTTTGTCGTCAATGAATCTCTGCAAATGCACTTTCATTTGATGTGCAGATCCTTGTGGGACTTACATTGTGTTTTTAATCATTTAGGTTGGAAGTTGGTGTCCCAAATTCTGTATAGAAGTCATTTTTGGTATTCTTGGTGTTCCTCTTTGTGTTGATCTTCAGAAGTTCAACTACTGTTCGGGCTGGACCTTTTGTAATTTGTAACTCCAAACAAGAAAACAAAAAAATAAAAGTGACCAAAGGAAAATAGAGGGATATCATGAGGCATGAATATCCTATTTGGAAACAAGCAGAAACATTTGCAGCGTGTGTGTATGTTATTCTATAGAAGTACTCGAATACACTTGCCATGATGATTGCTTCTGTTAATTTGTGTTGAATGCGGCCTTGTTTTCTGATAAGGAGCTTTAATTTTAGTTTATAGCATGTCCTACTTTGGTCAAGTTTTTGCATGTTTATTGGTGAGCACAGCCAAGCCAACTGAACTGTACATTAGATTCTGACTTCATCATGTCTACTTATTTTTAAATATCTCATTTTTTTTCCATCCTATTCTCCTTGTAGCTTCTTCTAACAATTTCAAATGTCTAACAACTTGCTTGCATCTTCTCATCAACTGGTGCTAATTCTAAGTGCATACCGCTACCCATAAATTGACATTCAAGCTTTTTGGTGTTACCTGTTACATCTCTCCTCTCAACCTTTTCTTATAACTGCTTTATTGTATGAAGCACATCCTCAAACATTTTGTATTACTGGTGAGTATGATATGTACTTCCTATTCATTTTCTTCTCTAATTCTACAATGCAAAAACTTAGGGTTGACATCTCTATGCCATCAAGATCCTTTATTTTCTACACTTGTATTGTCATTTCTGTTTGTGTGTGCATTTTTATGATTGCCAAGTTTTCATGGAAAAGCTGATTATATATAATGAAAACAGATGCACAGTTCCCTTAGTATGTTGCAAGATTATTAATCCTTTAGTTATAAGCTTTCAGGAGTTGTCCCATTTGTGATCTTAATGGAGAAGTTTATCATCAGATCTCACCGGAATTGATATGCACTTTTGTGCAAACACCTTTGTTTCCTGGATTTTGTATTCAAAGAGGCTTCTATCTTGACTTCTCTATTGCTGTTATAATCATTTTATATCAGAATTTCAGCTCACCACTATCTTTGGCGCTTCTTCACATAAAAAGCTTAGATTCACACGCGGTAAAAATCTGTGGTACACACTGTTTTGTTGAAGGTTTTATCTTGTTGAACGTAAATTGTTTCTCCCATTATTGTGCTTGAAGACATTTTAGGTTTATTCAGATATAGTTCTTTAGGTGCTCATATGAATAGATACTACTGAAATATCATCTATTTTATCCTGGAATCATTCCTTGTCCTCACATGGTTGGATGTCAATGTTTTCAGACTTGGGACTTTCTATTCCACATGTTCTTTCTTGGCCGGTACTGCAAGCTTCTCGAAGAGAATTCTTTCAGGGGAAGGACTGCAGATTTCTTTTACATGCTTTATTCGGTGCTACTGTTTTAACTGGGGTCATTCTCATTGGAGGGATGATACCTTGTTTGTCAGAGTCATTCGCAAATATTGTATTCCTTAGCAATTCACTGTCATTTATGATGGTTAGTTGGCTTACCAGTTTACAAATCTAATGTCTTATAGTAAAACTTGTTATATTTAAATGTTCTCTGACATCTTGTTATCTGGTTTGAAAATGAATATTTATATTTTTACTTATCAGGTCTATGTGTGGAGCAAGCGAAATCCATTTATCCATATGAGTTTCTTGGGCCTCTTTACATTCACAGCAGCTTACCTTCCTTGGTGAAAGAATATGATTTTTTTTTACTTCCAGATAATTTTACTTAATTTAAATTGCTAGTGCAGGATAATTTTGGTCAAAATGTTTTTCTCATTTTTATCTGCTTCATTGTGGTGGCAGTTGAAAGTATCTTTCTCGTTTTTTCCTTTGGCTATTCAATGACACATATAGCATGTGCTAACACATCGGATATAAGGGCATGCCCTCTTATTTGTCTTTGGAATGAATTCGAACCAAAACTTGGGAACGTCTAACATACCTGGGAAATAATACATGTATTTTGCTTATCTTGGGTTGGTACATGGATACATTGGACTAGTATAGATGGAATTCCTCATCATGCAATGTGAAGTCTTTTCTTTTTTATCTGCAGCCAATCTCAGACGTCTATCCAGCTTTGAGGCCCTACAGTCAGCAATAAGGTATGATTGGCCTCCTGATTTCCACTTCTTCATTGTGTGATTGATATATTACCCGGTTTCTTTGCCCCATGTAGGAGGTGATATCTCCTTATTGAAGCAGCATACCACGGCATAATTCATAAGTATATCTCCAAGCAATACAATTCATTTGTTTTTGTGAGATAATTCATTCGAATGAATTAGATAGATGAAGTGCACAAATTGGAAAAAAGGAATTGGGCAGCAGATTAGCCTCTTAGTAAGAGACCTGTTATTTGTGATGAAAAATGCTTTTTATTCTACTTAGATCCATAGAACTCCTTGACATGCTGTTGCCGTAGTTATTAATTAGCTAATAAGTTAGATACCAGCAACAGGAATTCCTATGGTACATCTCATTATATGTTTTCACATCTGCTAGCTGCTGGCTCAGGTATTCTGCTATAATTGACTAGCCCGTCCGAGTGCATGACAATGAACCAGTCCAGAGAGTTAAATATTTTTTTTTCATTTCACTGCTTGACCTTTGGAGTAGTTTAGTGAAATGCCTAAAAAATGTGTAGAGGATTACTCGTTACTGTTCTGTAAGTTTTGAAGACGATAGATGCTGCTAATATTGAATTGAATTGAATGAAATTTGGCAGGAGCTGTTAACGTTAACCATCTCTTGTTACTGCCAAGGTATTTTGTTTCCGTCTCTTGTGATTTGAGTGTCCATGTTGTGTACAGTGTCGGTTATCTATACTGATTTTTCGAACGTATATGTTGAAGAAGCAATAGTACCTAATACTCATTTGAATAGACCTTTTTCTAGTGTAATTACTGCTGGACAGGCAGTGGGAAAAAGTGTTTCTTGGCCGTCTAGTGATGTATGTTTTATCTTAATTAATATATATATAATTAGTAACGAATCTTAATTAATATGTATATAATTAGTAACCAAACATATTATTGACAATAATAACACAAATCGTATTTTTTACAGGTGCTATCAAATGAGTAGATAACTCAGAGAGTAGATGACGCATGAATAGATAGGATACATTGTGCATGATTACAGCGCAAATGGTGCATTGGAAGACTAAATTTTTTTATTATGTATTGACACTTTCATTACATAGTTTGGAATATTTTGTTTTTAAATTTTGAATGTTATTTACTTATGCTGAATATATTTTTATTTTTAAATTTAGATGCTTTTGTTTTGAGAGATGTGCCTTATTATTTTAATCCAATGATGTTATGGGTAATGTATTAGATATGTAAACATGTATAGAGAAACATGTGAAAGAGAGAATTAGGTTTTTAAAAAAAATTATTTATGAAAACAAGTTTCTGACGCAAATAATGTTAAAAGAGTAATATTATTTTTTTTTGTCGGCCTATTATCGTGGCAAATAATATCTTTTGCAACGGTTAAAAAACATCATAAATGAGTTTGTTGAGACTGTTCTTACTGCGGTTAGTAATATCTTTTGCGACAGATTAAAATCGTTGTAAATGAGTTTGTTGAGACAGTCTTCTACTGTGGCTAATAGTATCTTTTGCGACAGATTTTAACTGTTGCAAATGGGTTTTTTTGCAACGGTTTCCAACTGTGACTAATATTACATTTTGCAACAGATTTGAACCATCACATATGGGTTTTTTGTGACGAAAAATAACTGATGCAAACAAAAAATGTCGGATATAAGTTTTTTTGTGACGGCGCATTTGCATTGGGTTTTGCCGATGCAAAAGTTTTGTGACAGTTAATTGCCGATGCAAAAGCTTTTGTGACGGTTAACTGTCGATATAAAATCTTTTGCATCGCTTATTGCTTGTCACCCCTAATTTGCCGACTCAAAAGATCACGTTGCCGTCGCAAAAAGTATTTGCGATGGCAATGTGATTTTTTGAGTCAACAACAAATTGTTGATGCAAAAAAATCATTTTCTTGTAGTGAATCTAGTTCTTGAACATTTCATATTTATGTTTTCATTTTGCATCAACCTTGATGGAGGCTTACACTCCCCTTATATTTGAAGTCTTTTATTTACTTATGTTATGTCTTTACATTCATGTTGTGACAACCATGATGGAGGCTTAGACTCCCTTTGAAGTTGTACTTGCTTTTATTTAAAAAATATTAAGAGAGATAGTTCATCTTTTGGTGGTGGTAAAAACCTTCCAAAAGCAACTAACTTTCTTCTACTTTTATTGTTCATGTATTTTATTTACATTGCTTGAGCATCATTTTTTCTTAAAAAAGTGAAATTCTTCCACTTTTCTAGAGTTTTACCAAAACATTGAAGGGTAGAAAGTGATTTACTTATTCTTCATTGAAGACAAACTCTTTGTTTAGTTTATTTTGCTTAGTAGCTTCTCTACTTAAAGGGATGAATAATATTCACTTTTATAGTTTTGCCAAGGCCATGAAAAGCAAGTAGTTCCTCATTCACTCTTTAGTAAGAGGTGATGAATATGTAAAGATTATCCGGAAGTTATGTTTGTGCAACTTCTTTCTGCTTTAATGTTTTATACTCCACCTGTTCATCGGATAATTGAATGTATGTAGCGAAGTTGAGGTACTTT
This sequence comes from Ilex paraguariensis, assembly GCA_963454935.2. NCBI lineage: Eukaryota > Viridiplantae > Streptophyta > Magnoliopsida > Aquifoliales > Aquifoliaceae > Ilex > Ilex paraguariensis. Next base: position 60,933 of record CAUOFW020001656.1, on the reverse strand, counting down.
GTATAACCAAGGACTCCCTCTATGATACGGAAGACTCCTGTATAGAAAGATCCGTTGGTTCAAGGCGAGTACCCCGGCTAGCTCTTCATGACAACCTTTCAATCCCAAAATTATTGCGCTTTATTCAAAGAATTGATTAGTAATGCAATGGTTGGATGCCTTGTAAAAACACTTGTTTGTTTGTAGACGGGTTAAGTCTCGGTACAGACAATTCTTGTAAACTTCTAGAAAGGCATCGGAATCATGTGTTTAATTCTCACAGTCCATCTTTATCTTTTGATTAACTTGTTGTTGATAGGGGAGTTAATTGAGTTATAAAGCACAAACATAATAAAATGGATACTCTATTACATGTTCTGATCCTTGAGCTAAAGAGTGGCTATTACATTTTGAGAATCTTATATTTTGTCTAGAAAACTCTTGAAAAGAATCTTTTATGCTATTCAAGAAAACCTCACCACTCCAAACTCTCGAAATTTTCAGTTACTTGGTCTCTATTATTGCTTACTTCAAGACACCAATTATAGTTCCCTGTGGATTCGACTCCGGACTTCACCAAATTATTATTACAACTTGATCGCCCGCACTTGGGTGTACACATTTTGGATCAAGTCAGTGTGCTACACTAAAAGGGATAACTTTTGAACACTATTGACGTCATTTCGTTAGCCACTGACCTTTGACCACATTACAACCTACAAAAAGCCTAATTGATCTCAAGTCTGATGCATGTGTAGGTCGTCAACTACAAGTGCAATATGTTAAATAGAATTTTTTTATTTGCATCAATATTCCTGCATGAGATTATGTCAAAACATGATTAGTTTGTTCCCTTAAACTTCACTCCTTTTCTAATTGCACATGTGATTTTTCGATTGGCTATCTTCTGATCACATGCCCTTTGAGAGATAAGTCACCATAATCGAAGTGAATTTTTGTTGAGAGCATTCTGAGAAAAGTTTGTGAAATCAAAACTATCCATTGAAGGTTGAATGTTTGTTATATAACAATTCTTGTTTTCTGGAATGATCATTCCTACTACTCAAGGAATTCCAAATGTCAATGTGACAGATGCTAATTTTTGCATAGAATAAATACCTATGAAAGAGGAGGATGCAGGATGTAAGTCGAAATTAAGGGTTGAATATCTCAACAACCATGATGCTAATTTATTTTACCTAGCAATCTCACACACACATCTGTTCGACTGAAGTTTGTGGGTAACTTTACTGAAATCCCTTACGAGACAATACTCGTCCGCTAGGGTAAACCTAGTGGTTCAACAGCTTATTGCATACGCTAAATGCAACCGGATGACCTATGAAAAATGCATTAGAAATAGATTTGCATTTAATTGTTGTTTTATTAGCAATATTTAGGTTGGGGGTGTGATTAGTACTTAAATCTAGCATATTACTATGTCTTTTTTTGGGACTAATTGTACTTTAATGGAGTTTAAATGATGACATTTCAGGTCCCAAAGTAAACAAGAGCTCAAGGACAACAATTATCACATTTGGATGTAACACCAATGCATTAGGGAATAAAATTGGAGAAGGTTAGAACAAAGCAAGAACGTTCGAATGTCTGAACGTCCACTTGAACTATGAGAAGATCAGACTGCTGAGACATGACGTGTTGCAGACAAGAAGGAAGACCCTGAAGTACTTGAGCACCACGTTCGAACGCCAACTTACGTTTGAATGTCCACTTGATTTGATTGAAGATTAAAGTGATGAGTGCAAAGAGCCAAGATGTGCATGGAGTGTGGAAATGGGTTTCCATAGAAGATCACAAGCCACTCAAGTGAGGAGGTCAGACCCCATCTGGCATTCGAACCCCCACAAATCAAAAACAGTAGAAACGTTCGAACGCTAGAAAATGTTCGAATGCCTGTAAAGGAAAAACATATACTACGTTCGAACGTCCACCACTGGCAGGCTGCAGAGTAGTTGGTTTTTCACCTGGACTTAGGCGGCATACACTATTCCTTCACACTCCCTTGTCTCCCCTTCCTTCTTGCCAATAAATACTCTTCTTGGGAGAGCCTTTGAGAGGAGTATGTTCTTGTAGAAGACTAGAACTTGGTTTGTAAGGCTTAGATTATACCAATAACTAGTCAAGAACTTGATGGAGGCTTGAACTCCCACTCATGTAGTTAGATGTATGTTATATTTGCTTGTATCAAAGGAGTTAGTTCATATGTTGGTTGAGGAAGCAACCCTCCATTTCATGGTTGAGGAAGCCACCCTCCAAATGTGACTAGTTTTCTTTTACTTCTATTGTTCATGTCTTTAACTTTTATTGCTTGAGCTTCCTTCTCCCTTAGAGGAGTGAAACTCTTTCACTTTTCTAGAGCTTTACCAATGCCGTGAAGGGTGAAACATAATTCACTTATTCTTTGGTGAAGATCGGCTCTTCGCTTATTGTATTTTACCTTGTAAGTTCTCTACTTTGAGGGATGAGTATCACTCACTTTTCTAGTTTTACCCAAGCCATGAAGAGTGAATAGTTCCTCATTCAAGAGGTGATGAACATGTATTGATTATCCGAAAGTTATATTTTTGTATTTTCTTTATGTTTTAATGCTTTATATTCCATTTGCTTATTGAATGATTGATTGTATCTAGCAAAGCTAAGGTACTTTGTATAATCAGAGGTTTTTTCTATGTCATGGATGACTCTTGCATGGAAAGACTCATAGGTTAAAGGCAAGTACCCCGGCTAGATCTTCATCACATTATTTCAATCTTCACCATTATTGTGTTTTATCTAAAGAATATAATATTAATGTCATGATTGGATGCCTTATAGAAACACTTGCTTGTTTGTAAACGGGTTAAATCTCGGCACAAGCAATTCTTGTAAATTTCTAAAAAGGCATCAGAATCATGTGTTTAATTCTCAAAGTCCATCTTTATCTCCGATTAACTTCTTGTTGACACGGGAGTCAATTGAGTTATAAAGCACAAGTATAATAAATCAGATGATCAACTGCATGTTGTGATCCTCAAGCTAAAGGGTGACTGTTTTACATTTGAATTTATCTTATATTTTGTCTAGAAAACTCTTAGAAAGAATCTTCTATTCTATTCAAAGAAATCTCATAACTTCAAACTCTCAAGGTTTTCAATTACTTGGTCTCTGTCACTGCTTAATTCAAAACACCAATCATAGTTTTCTGTGGATTTAACTCCAAACTTAACCGGATTATTACTACAACTTGACCGCCTGCACTTGAGTGTACACATTTTGAATCAAATCATCCTTACCAGCATCTAATATCCAAAGAAATCAACACTACAACTAATGTTTCGAAGAGATAAAAAATCAATTGTTTGAATCGTCATTGTTCAATTTAAATATAGATAATTGCAATTCTATCATCCATTGTTAGGTAAAAAATGGAATGGATAAAAAAACCAAATGGGTAGCAGCCCTTATCGCCGTGCCAAAAAATACAAAATTTTAAAAATCAAAGAAATTGTGTATGAGTTACCTCTTGCACAATAGCTCTCATAGAATTTTCTAAACTCTCAACAATTTTCTCAATCAACTAGTTAAATAATGGTCAAATCGATAACAAAAAAGGGACGATTGAAGACAAGGAAAACATAAAAAGAGAACAGAGGTACATTAAAGAGAGCAAAACTCGGTTGAAGAAAGGAACTTCCAATTCACAATAGGAATGACATGAGGGGCCAAATAAAGAAAAGAATGAAGTCTGAAGAGATGAATGAAAAGTCGAGACCAGGAGACAAGAAGTGTTCTCCTAATTTAATGTTATATTTATGAAGCAAACCCATATGTTCTCCTAATATATAGAATTATTCCTATAACTTTTTAGTGGGGGCAATTTGTAAAAAAAATTCAAAAAATTTAAAATATTACCTAGACCCCAAAATTTTCTAAAATTTCAGTGGGGGTAGTTGTCCCCATTGCTGGGCTGGGTTCAAAACATAAATTTGGTATAATAATTATAGATTTATATATTATCCTAACCTTAATCCAAACTTGTTATATAAGGATAAGATTAAATAATACTCTTATTAACACCATTTTATGGATTGAATGAGAACTAATTACTCAACCTCATTTTTTATTTATACCTGAACCAAACATGTTCTAAGAGGAATGAGAGTAATGTTACACCGACCAAAAGAGACAAATGACGTGACATTAATATAATGAGATTTTTGCTATCATTTTTAAACATTTGAAATTTAATTTTTTTTAATATAATAAAGTCACGTCCTTTAGTTCTTATTTTTTATTCCTTTCTGGGTTGATCTAACATTACTCGAGGAATGGATGTTTCAATTCAGTATGATCCTCACATTATTTTTTTGTGGTTAACCTAGTGTTATCCTAAGAAGAAAAATCAAGACAAATTGACAGTTCCAACAAGAGAAATGGTCTTACCCTGGATCACAAATAACATAAACGGGGCAGGGGTGGGGGTGGGGGCGAGGGTGGTAGCGGAAGGGAAAACAAGAGCGATAAAATTCAAAAACACTTAAGAGCGGGAACGTCACATTATACATAAATATATATTTACATATATAAAATTCATAAAACTATAATTAAAAAATTAAATTTCATACACAAACATAAAGTAAATTAGTTAACTATTGTTTTGGCTTAGTAATAATAGAATGAATGCTAAATTAAAAGCGTTTTTGTTTAAAAAATAAAAAAAAGGCAAGAAGGCAATGGCTTTTAATGCCTGGAACACAATCCCACGTCGGAAAGCCAAGCCTGGTTCCAGCAATACTTCTCCTATAAAAGCGGAGTAAATGGTAGGCTTTAATTTGTAATGTGTCTTGGATGCAAAGCCTTTGGTGGGGGCGACTACAGCACAAGGAAGTGACCTTTTTTAAAAAAAATGGCAATGGAAAAGTTAAATTTGTACTATTAAAATTTTGAATGTGTAATTCACGAATTCAAATTTTGAGTTTGCGAATTTACCTGAGTGAGCGCGAATTGCTAGTGAATTTGCTCTCAACTCATGAGGTACTAGTGAATTTGCTCTCAACTCATGAGTTACCATTCCTAGTGTTAGAGGGTGGTCTTTGAGGCATGAATCATTTGACTTAGGTCTACTCACGAAAAATAAGAATACGATATGAAGATTAGTAACATAGTGTAATTTTCTTGTTGGTTATTCACTTGGGAAAGTGAAAGGGAATGAAGGGAATAAAAATACAATACTAACTTGTATGATGCGATTAGTTTGGAATGAATTATAAATGTCGATGTTTTGACTTTTGACTTTTAATTTAATTAATACGAAATGTAGGGTGCGTTTAGTAACGTTTTCGTTTTTATGTTTTTTTTAACAAGAATTAGTTTTTGTTTTTTCTGTAATAAAAATTAAAAATAAAAAACATGTTTAATAGTCATTTATATTTAAAAAATTGTGAAAACAAAAATAAAAAATTGGTTTGGTATTATACCAAAAATTCATCACCCAAATCCCACCACCGAACTCCACCACTGAAACCCACCACCACAACCCCTGAAACCCACCCCCAACCACACCACCACAACCCCCGAAACCCAACCCCAACACCACCAACGAAGATCGGTGATTTGAGCCCCTTCGCATGCTTTGTGAGAGAGAGAGGGAAGAGATAGACAAGAGAGAAGATTAGGAGAAAGTTGACATTTTATATGGTGAAAAAAAATAATAGAATTTTGTTGGTATTGAAGTTTGAAGTTCAGACCTCATTAAATGGTCTCCTTCCTCTCGCTTGTTTTCTTTTTTGGATGTTTTCAAAATGGATTAGCAAAAAAAAAAAAATGAAAACATTAACTAAGCATATTTTTATTTTCATTTATCACAAAAAATGAAAACAAAAACAGAATGTTATCAAACGACACATTAATTAGCACAAATAAGCCTATCGTAGTCTTACATTGAAAAATTTCTCACCATTAAAAAAATATAAAATCAAAACATAACTTTTCTAGTATAATATTAAAAAATTATATATGATTGCAAATCTTGATATGATTTAATTTTATCCTTTGCTCATAAAATAATAAAAAAAACTAAAATAATAAAACAAATGAATTTTTACCAATCATATTATCACTAGACAAAAAGAAAATATACCACTTTTGGATAACATAATCTGACCTGAATGAAAGGAGGGTCTATTCAACCAAATGATAGAGGGTTGACAATGGCATCGAATTATCACTAAACAAAAAACTAAATATCTACAATATAAAATATGTTAAGTTTCAATAAGTCTATTCAACGGTTTCAAATAGACTTATTCAACAACTATTAATATCTCTCTCAAAATTATTTGCATTGCACCATGCCTCCTCCTAATTTATATAATAACATAGAGTGAGTTTTGAATTTGAGAGACAAAGAACAATTGAGATCGTTTCATGATTAAAAAAAATATTATTCAAATGACGATGCTAACTCAAGTTATTGACTTCTTAGATTATTTTTATATGACGTACCACGTTAACTTTTAAAAAAAATTTCCACTCAAAATTTTACACCCTTGCTCTCTTCTCCCCCGATCTTTGTCTAATCTCTAGCCCCCCCTCTGTCAATTTTTTCTCCCCAAATCTCACACAATCTCCCCCATCACTCTTCTATCTCTTCTCAGCGAGATAGAGATGACCACAAAATCTCCCAAAATCAGTCTTTTCTATACCCTCATCGACGCAACACGCCAGACGTAGCTCCCTTACCCTCGTTCTTGTGTAAGTTTTCGTGTGATATCACCATTTAATTAAAAAATTAAAAATACATAAATAAATTCTATTATTTTCATAATTATCAATAACCATCTTATCTAATTAACAAAACATAAAATTAGTAAAATCTACTTTATCTATTTTGTTATCTTCTAGTTTGACGATGACACTATACGGCAGTGACATCGTTGCAACGAATATTTCCTCATTCTCCGCCTCTACATCTCATTCTCTGTCATCGTTGTCTGTGAAATAGCTCTTGTTTCTTTTTTTTTTTTCGGTTGAACTGGTATTCGGATCGACTTATGAATACCACGATTAATTCCCACCCAATCCAAGACCATCTGCATTAAGAGAAGAGAAAAATTTCTCGTTCATGAAATCACTAGTTTCGGCCAACAGTTCCTGATACTAGTAAGCCCAACAACAAATGAAGCTTCTCAGACATGATCTTTCTGAATCATTTCACACTTTCTTCCGCAGCAACAAAAAACACTACTCGTTTTATCACCGTGAGCAAAACAATCTACTTCGGAAATCGACCCACCTCAGGAAGTTCATGACAACAGCCCAAAACGGCTGGTTTGGCTCTCAAGACTGCGTCTTACTCTTGCATCACCTAGGTGATATCAGAGAAATAAACCATGGAAAGTCTGTTCATTCAATCTGCATAAAAGCAAGGTTGAATCAAGATGTCTTTGTTCTTAATAATTTGAAAAGATGTCTATTAATTTGTGGCGATTTGTTAAGTGCGCATCAAGCGCTCGATGAAATATCGGAACCGAATTTGATTTCCTGGACAATTATGATCTCTTCATACGTTCATGATGATCAATATGATTAGGGGTTGTCCATGTTTTCGCAAATGGATCGGTCTGGGTTGCAGCCTCAAGAGTTTGGTTTCTCTGTGGCTCTTAAGGCTTGTACGACTATGCATGATTTTATGATGGGTGAGCTATTGCAGGGTATGATATTGAAATGTGGATTTGAATTGAATAGCTTTTGTAGTGCTTCAATTCTTGGATTGTATGTTGATCAGGAGACGTGAAAAATGCCCAAAAGTTTTTTGAGGGAATCCTGTTATGCAGAAGTTCCGAACCATTGTGGAATAAATTGCTAGACGGTTATGCACAAACCTGTGATGTGGAGGAAGCTTTCAGGTTGTTTCATCGCATGGCTTATTCTTGCAGTTTACCCAATATTAAAATTATGCTCAAAGTTATTGGATTGTGATCTTCTGAGGTCACTCCATTGCAGCATTTTAAAGGTAGGATTTGAAGGTGATACTTTTGTGTGTGGAGCCCTAGTTGACACCTATGGAAAATTCGGATTACTAGCAGATGCATGTAACTTATTCTGGAATTTAGCGGAGAGGGATAATGTGGCATGGTGTGCTTTACTGGCTGGATTTCTTCAAAATGGGGAGGCCAAACTAGGCCTGAACCTTTTCCTTGAATTTCTTTCTAATGGAACTAAACCAGACCCATTTAGTTTTGCCATTGTATTTAGTTTGTGTTCAAAGTCAGACATCGAGGGCATTGGACCCCAAGTGCACTGCAGTTTCATCAAATATGGGTTTGCGTTGGATTCATTTCTGGGGAGTGCCCTTATCGACATTTATGGAAACAGAGGAATCATTTGGGATGCTTATATGTGTTTCACTGAGGTTAAAAAAAAAGAACCAAATATGCTTTAGTGCCATGATTAACAACCTAGTCATTTGTTCAATTAATGAAATGGCCTTAGAATTATTCTGTCAGATGATGAAACTAGAACTTGCACCGAGCATTCCGTCATTAAGCTATATTGTTCGAGCTTGTGCAGATCTGGATATGTTAAGGGAAGGAAAATCACTTCATGCCTATGTTCTAAAAAATTTGAATGATTCTGACTCTAATTCAAAATGCACTGATCGAGCTATATGCTGAATGTGGAGTTGTTGATGAAGCAAAAATGGTATTTAAAGTGATGACAATGCCAAATGAGTTCTCATGGACTACAGTCATATTAGGTTGCTGTCAACTGGGGCGCTTTTCGGAAGCTTTGAGGCTGTGCAGTAATATGTTTTTCGCTCCAGTGATTGCCAAACTGAGCCATTTTACTGTGGTACCTATTCTGCAAGCTTGCATGGGACTGAAAGATCTTGATGAAGGAAAACAAATCCATGGTTATGTCATGAAAGTAGGATATGAATGTTATCCATTTGTTGGAACTGCACTGTTCAGTGTGTATGCGGCATTAAAAAATGAAATCCAAAATGCTTCTCTATCCATGAGTCAGCATGATCTTGTTGCCTGGAGCACGATGATAACATGGGTCCAAAATGGTTGTGATAAAGGAGCGCGGAAGACTTTTGCAGAATTTCAGAGTGCTCCAATTTTCCCAATTGATGACTCCATTTTGTCTAGCTGTCTTTCAGCTTCTGTTGGCTTAGCGTCTCAAGAGTTGGGCAAGTGGTTCCATGCCTGTAGCTTTAAAACTGGGTTTGAGTCACATGTACACGTTTCATCTTCTAATATGTACACATTGCATCTTCCATCATTGATATGCATAGCAAGTGTGGTGGTATAAAAGATGCACTCAAGTTTTTTGATGAATTGAATGCTAAAAATGTGGTGTCTTGGACTGATATGATTTCTGGATATGCCCATCATGTCCTTGGAAGAGAGGCTGTTGAGCTGTTTGAGGGGATGAAAGAAGCTGGGTTGAAGCCAGATGCTGTGACCTTTATTGGGGTTCTAACCTCATGTAGTCATTCAGGGCTCTTGAACGAAGGTTGGCAGTACTTCGAATCTATGAGAACGGACTATGGCTTGGAAGTTACAGGAAATCACTATGCCTGCATGGTTGTTCTCCTTGGTCGGCTTGACCAGGTGGATGAGGCAGAGGCTTTAATTATTAAAGCACCTTTCCAATCGAAAACACTTTTATGGAAAATTTTGTTGGTTCCTTGAAACACACATGGGAGCACTGAGAAAGGCAACCAGATTGCACAGATGCTTAATTGAAGTGGATCCAAATGAACCTTCAAACTATGTTTTATTGTCAAACATATATGCTGCAGCCTTGATGTGGGATAATAAGGTTGAGCTGAGAAACAAAATGAAGGAAGAGTATGTCAGCAAAAAACCTGGTTACAGCTGGGTACAAGGTGAGTTAATATTCTGTGGGAGCATCATGTCTCTATTGAAAGTCAGTCATAGAATTGCTTATTGTAATTGATGTTGCCCAGTAGGTTGTTTGGCCTTGGGGGTATTTTGAGGGGCAGATGCCCTAGCTATTCAGTCACTGAATACCACCTATTCAACATTCTTCCTCATGCGCCGATTTGGTGGAATTGCCAAAGTAAAAAGGATCTAGCAGGTTCTCATGGGTAAGTATACCTTTAGAGTTGTTTGTTTTGCTGTTAGACTATAGCATATGGAACTATATTACGTTTATTTGGCTCTGGATGGCCCCAAACCACTCTCTTTATTTTTTTGTATTATTCTTGGGTAGGTAAAATGGCTAGGAGTGCTGGACACCATCTTGTTGAAGAGTGCTTACTTTTGCGGGCAGTCGTAGCTTAGTATTGTCTTACATCTTAAAATGCTTGCATGTCAAGTTACACCTTTCCTCTATTTCAGAAATGGTACTCACTAAGAAACTCCCTGTACTTGCAGACAATTTCTAGACCCGGGTTGACCTGCGCTTGGGGTCAGAAAAGTGATCCTTTGCATTTGTGGCATAGGCGGGCAAGGTACGATGAACCCAATTGCCGGGTTGGGACTATCAACAGATCCTAAAGCAACTAATGGCTGAACTATGAGCAGAAATTTTTAGATTTGAGATGATCGGACTGGAGCTTGAATCATTTCAACTTGCTCAAAGAAGAGATGATCTAATTGAACTACATCCAACTATGTCGTAATTCGCTACTCTTTGTGTAACACCCCAACTTGGGGTACAATATCTGTCACAAATGATGAGGAGAACTAACAACAATCGCATAACTCTGATACCTTTATATTCATACAAATTATGTTTAAAGGACAAAAAAAACCCCACAATCACATCTCAATCGATCCTCTAAACTCGGTAGTGTAGTCCTCTCGTCTTTTGTGTTTTTCTTGAAAAGTCATTGAGACCATTAGTGAGAGAGCAATGATGTAATCAATAATCATGAGCACAAGAAGAGATAAAGAAAATATTTTATTTATTTAGGAACAACCTTAACCATGTTGCAATTACCAACATTAAAGTACACTTCACCACTTACACGTTGTTTGGATACATCACATAGACATGTATAAATCACGGAGGCAAAATTTATCGCTAAAATAGTTACTTTCACATAATTAAATTATGCCACACAACGAATACCCTCGTGCATACCCTGATCACATAAGAAATTTAAGCTACACAAATAATTTTCATCACTTAGACGACATATACATACTAACTAAATAATTCTCATTACTTAGATGATTCAAGTCAAATAGATACTTCTCATTCTTGTTACTTAGACGACTTAAATACGTAATTTAATTTCATCATATAGATGCCGTTGCTAATCAACTCAAATCACAAGACTAATTTTGGTCAAACAACTAATTATTGTCTTATAGGTGACTCACAATTACTTAATATTTTCTGTCACATAGACGACACACAACTACTTTGGTAATTCCCGTCACATAGACATTATACAATCACTTAATATTTCCCGTCACGAAAACGACCCACAAACTTACTATTTCTCATCACGTAGACGTCACACAATCACTTAATATTTTCCGTCACAAAGGCAACCCGTATGCTTAATATTTTTCCATCACGTAGATGACACACAAACTTAATATTTTCCGTCATGTTGATGTTACACAATCACTTAATATTTCCTGTCACAAAGACGACACACAACTTAATATTTCCCATCACTAAGACGACACACAAACTTAGTATTTCCCGTCACGTAGGCGTCACACAATCATTTAATATTTTTCGTCACAAAGACAACTCATATACTTAATATTTTTCCATCACATAGACATTCACAGTCACTTAATATTTTCAATCACGAAGACGATACACAAACTTAATATCTTTCGTCACGAAAATGATTCATATGACACTTTTATCGTATGGACAACTCGTGTATCTGTAATATTTCCAATCGATTTTATGACCCACACTCTCATTGCAACTCTCGCCATTTTGATGGCTCACACCCACATTATTATCTCATCATAGGAATGCATCATGCTCGCAAATGAATTTAGCTCACAAAACAGTCAACTCAAAACGCATGCACAAATTTCATCACACAATCAACGCAAGCCACGAAGGCTTACTCCGTCATTTAAACCATCTCTGTCACCCAAATATTTCAACACTCAGTTATTAAATCTTAAAAGAGATCATAAAACAACCATTTAAACAAAACTTAAATATGTATTAATAAAGAGAATGTAGGATAGCACACCTACTTTACGTGGAATTCTATCTTGTAGACGACCCATATGCCAGAACTTTGAGTGTGGCGTTCTTTGAGGTGTTCGCCTCTAGATCTGGTACACCCAATATTTACCAACCCACTCGGCATTAAGATATAATATTGCTTAAGTAAGAATTAGTTTATTCAAACCAAATTTTAATAATTAACTCTAATTAAATAAAATAATCTATTCATATCGAATAAGTTAATGTACCTGCATTAGTTGAATTATTCTTCTCGAATCAGTTAAATTTATATAATCATACAAGTTACTCCAAATTCAACCATTCTCATGAAATCATAAACATAATAAAAATATATTTGAATTTACTCCATTTTTCCATGAAACCATAAAATCACATGCCTTCTTGTAACTAATTCACACCCATGGATTTATGAGAGTTCAAGGGATGATTAACAATTCACAAGATTTCTAAGCTACCCACCAATATATTTCCTCTCTTGGCCGAAACCCACCCCACACACAACAATCATAATTTTCTTTATATTTCATGCCATGACTCTAGTTATCCTTACACATTCACACAGGCATCAAGCTAAGCCTTCATGCAACACTCAATGGTACACATACTCAACAAGTATCACACTAAACTTACATGCAATACCCAAAATGCATACACTAAGAATTTTTATCTATACATTTAAAAGGAGAGAAGGTAAATTACATGACTTACCATTTGTACCCACTTCCTACACCCCAAGCACCACCAATAATCTTCCACCATTAAACCCACCACCAAGCTCCACTTTAAAGTTCCATTCTGTTCATTCCTTGCCATGGCCGAGACCTCCAAGTTGGAGAGCTTTCCTTTGCTTTTTGTTTTCTTAGCCGAAAATCCCCTAATGGTTCCAGAGAGTTCTCTCCCCCCCCCCCCCCCCCCCCCGGCTTTTTTTGGTAAGTCTTAGTGGAGTGCCCACCCCCTCTCCCTCTAACCGTCCACTCCCCCTCCCTCTAAAGTACACCCACACAATTTTTTCCTTAGTGGAGTGTGCACTCATTGCATTCTTTGCATGTCTTTATGTGCATATATAGATATATATATCTCCTTACTTTACTTTAGTGGAGAGTGCATCAATACATGTGTCCTCACACACACACACACACATATATATATTTCATATCCAAATAAACAATACACCTAATAATCTATGTTATTAGACTTTAATCCAATTATTGCATGCATTAGCAAGAATATTTATAAACAATAAATTTATATCACATGCTGGCCACCCACTTAGTGCCCTATGCACTAACATGCATAAAATAATAAAATTAGGCCACATTCAAGCATACTCATTTAACTTTACACACTTAAACAAAAATAATTCGCTCATCATTATTCAATCTAAATAATTCTCAAACCTTGTTCATATGCACTCTCTAAATATTAAAAATACTGATCGTACAGGTTCAGGTCTCATAATGTTTCTAATTAAATAGTGATTACCAATCATACACATTCCTATCACATGTTAACATGCTCATAATAAATGTTCATATAATATTTATTCGTGTTCGGGTCTTACAATTTGTCACGTGTGTTCAATTCTTACACTTTGCTTGTTTACATGTTTTTATATAGATGAAGCAAATTTGGGATCAATGGCCAACTTTAAATGTAGAAGTTAGAACCCGCGGAAAGTAGGACTTCCAATTTGGATTTTATGCCCTAAAGCAATATAACAAGTTTTCGAGCAGGGCCAATGAGTTGAGTGGAAAAATGGCTTTTATTGTTCTTGAAAATGTGACCTGCTTAGATGAGGTAGACAAGTTTAGATATTTTGACCTTTGGGTTTCACTCCAGATATTGCGGTCAAATATTATAGACTTTTCTGCCCGTGGAGATTGCATTTAAATAGTCTGCAGATGAAGCAGTCTGGGAACAAGTTCAACCAAAAATCTCCTAAAATTCCTGGTAGTGAATCACATACATGGTTGCTGCAGATCACTCGAGTCATCTGGGCTTAAGAGATGTGAAGTGGGAGATGACAGGCAGGGCTAATGCTTGGGTTATTATCTCAGAAAACCTGAAGCTGTTGAAAGATGTTAATGAGAATGATGTGATAGAAACTCTCTGTTGCTGGGAGGACAAGTGCATGGAACCAAGATTTTAATGATTAAAAAAAAGGTGCAGTTGGTTCCTCGTTGAACTTCCAAGCTCGAATAATCTCATGGTAAGGAAACTTGAAGCATGATCATGCTAAATATCCATTCAGTTCAAGTGCCATTCTTGGTGGTCAAAAAGCTCAATCTGATATGAAGTGCTCGTGTAGTGACCGTATTGTACATAGTCTTGATCTAAGACTGAAAATTGCAGGACTCTTGAATTTTTTGTTACATAATGAAATGCAGATATTATTTTGTCTATACATGAAAATCTGATGCAAAACTTGGGCCTTTTCTTTTCAGCTGCTCCAAATCAGGCTTACTTTGAGGTGAGGACAGGGTTTTTTTGAGATGAACTTCTGGAGAATACTTCCGTCATCAAGTAGTGGTGGTCACATAGTAGCTATATTTCGGTTTTAAATCAATCTTTGAATAGTGAGGCATGATGAGGAAATGATGTTTGCCTGAACTTGTGCCCAACGATGCCCAGTTCCTTGCTGCTGGCCGTTTTTTGTGGCTGGATTGATGGTTGCCTTACTCATCTGAATGTCTTCATCTATTTTCTGTTTGTTTTGGACTCATCAGGTTGATGCTGCACTCCTTTCCCTTGAACTGAGTGATTTTTTTCAGTTTGACAGATAGGTAGGTAGATAGCCGAACTAGGATAGAGAGGCAGGTGATGAATTGTAGCTGGTACTTATGACGGATTTCATGATCTAGATGTTCTCCTGGTGCAGCCAATTGTAGCTATGCCAAGCTTCTAAGATATGTCTGCATGATCATGCAACCGACTGCTGGCTGATTTCTTTTGACTTGCTTTAAATTGTTCCCTGTTCTGTCTTTCTTTCTTTCTTCCAGCAGCTTTATGTTATCAATCAATTTTATTTTTGAAGATTTCTAAAATATGTCCTCAAAGGTTCCTTGGTGTGTTTCCGCTTAGAAGGTCCATGTTTACTATTTTTGGTTTTTTTTTTTATCTTCCACTTATGTAAGAGAACACTTTGGAGGAGGATGCCTATTAATTGAAATCCAACTCCATTGTAGGTTTGAGCATCTTTGTTTTAAGAAGAGTGGCCATTAATCTTATATTCATGTTGATTCTGTTTGAAGACATATTAATATTGAAGTATTTGCGATTGATTGATAATTGGAGTCTGATTAGTATCTTATGTCATTGTTTATTACCTCTACCTTCAAATGTATTTTTGCTAATCACCTTTTTCTTTTCCTCAGTACAATTTATATAGGTGAACTAAAACGAAAGGATGAGTTCAAGGAGTCCAATTGCATTTTCCTCTTGGGACTTCCGTGGTACTGCTTCCTAGCCCCAATGAGTTGCAGAGGTTTATTTACTTTTCTTCTTACATCCTGTTTATTTTTATTGTCTTTGGATAGTTGATTTTGCTAAAATTATGTGTAAACAAAAAGATGGTACCATGGCTAAAATTATCCAGCAACCATGACTTTCTCATATGGCGATTCAAAGAACTCTTCCGGTTTCCCCATAAACATATTCCGTGGTATTCTAGAGGACCTACACAACAATAAACACCAGGGGTTTAAACTTGTCGCAATAATTTCTGCAAGAGTCCAACTTATGTAACCAAGTAATAATATAGCATTGTCACAATGATTCGTCATTAAATTGGGGATCACATCTAATCCCGCGATTCAAGTCCTCGATGCACTATATATATGATGCATTAGTTATAGTTGAAAGTCACTATATGGTTTCCTCATAGGTGAAGTGAAGTTGGAAGCAAGATGACCAAGGTACTTGGGGCCATCTTCGGCATCATCTTTGGGGTCGTTGCGGGGATTGTAGCTTTGGCTAATCTCGCCAAAGGTACCAGCAAAAAGAAGAAGAAAGTCAAGATTCCTCCCAATGGTGGTAGTTGTGGCAGTGGCTGTTGCGGAGGTGGTGGTGGAAATTGACATGAAGATTACTTACTGTGAAATCACAGATCATGTCATCTATCTATCCATCGAAGTTGCACTTGTGGCGTCTTCCTCTTCACATTTGTAGCTATCATGCATGTGTGGTTGGATTTACATTTTAAAGTGCGAACTTTAACGTTGTATGTATCATGTTGTTGCCTTGTCGTTTGTTTTTTTATGCATTTACTATGATGTGTGGTGTGTGAACTGTCTAGTCTCAATAAGTAATTATGTTGCATTGTAATGCTTTTGGATTTGAGTGGTTTTATATATGTTTTAGAGATTGATTTTATTAGAGAACTCTTCTATCTGTTTTCTTGTGTATGTTTTGAACTTTGTTCTATGATTCTGTTACGAGCGTATTATGTAAACTATTACAATGGCGGAGTCAGGATTTTTGTTTATTCTGAATTAAACTAAGCATTCATACGACTAACAAAATACAAATATAAACTCATAAACATAGTCCATTAATGGCCCAAAAATTTTGCTTTTAATATTAGGCCAAAAATTTTATTTTTTTAATGTTGGGTCAAAAGTTTATGTAATAAGTTTGGATAGATTTTAATAAGTTTGGGTAGATAATATTGGGTTCAAATTTTTTTTGTTTTAAATGGGTTAAATTTTTTAATTTTTTTAATTTTTTTGGGTAAATAATATGGACCTAATATAAATGAGGGGCACACATAATATATGATATAAATATATAATACATATACCCTACTAATAATTTTTTTTTTTTTACTCTGGGTTTCAGCCCACTAATGACTACGTCTTTGACTACTTAGAAAATCGTTTACGCCAGATAACCATTCTCCTCCTTATTAACATAAGGAAGGATCAGGTAGAAGGGATTAAACTCTGTTGATTCTTCTAAACATTACATGATACGTAGTAAACCCTGAGTTATGGTACTTCGAACTTGGAAAGAGAATGAAGAAATTAACGATACTTCTTTATCTTTTGAGTTGTTCTACCAGATTGGTTGCTCATGATCTTTGATCTCTATCTGGACCTGATGAACAAAATGGGATCACTTTTTATGGACTTGTTGAGAATGATTCCGATCTAGTTTATGGCCTATTAGAAGTAGAAGACGTGTTGGTGGGATCCTGAATGACAGAAAAAGAATGCAGTCAATTTGATAATGATCGAGTGACATTAAATAAAGAAAAATTAATAAAACAAATCAAAATACAATTTATGTTATTTCGACTATAAAAAACTCACTTTATAATATTAGTTATAGTAAAAGGAATTCACCTATTTTTTGTGACTTATCTTGCTTTAAACAAGCATATGTATTTTACAAATGGTCCCAAATCAAAGTTATTAATTTTGATAAATTAAGATCTATTCTTTAATATCACGGAACATTATTTTTTCTTAAGACTGGGATAAAGGGTTATTTTGGAACACAAGGATTAATTCATTCTAAAATTAGACAAAAGAAATTTCATAGTTATGGAGCCAATCAGTAGAAAAATTGGTTAAGAGGTCATCCTTAGTCGCGGAGTTATCGTCACAGAATCAGTTAATACGGTTTTGTGATGCCACGATATGATCTGAATCTCTCATCATGTTTACTATTTTCTTGTAGATCGTATCATCTGATACCACGTCATGATCGATGTGCCGTAGAACTCTACAAGTCATTTCTGATACCACAAACTTAAACCATGGATGAGACTCGACCGAAGTGCTAGAGTACTAGAACCATTCATTTGTTTTCTGTATTCCCTTCAATTTCTAGTACGACTCTCACTTGAGCATTGCCTTAACGCTTCATGGTAATATACCTTCATCTGTCACCTGTAAGTGAAAGCTGATATCTCCAAACTTTGGCTCAGTCCAAATTTCATCTTTAACTATCTGTTTTTTTTACTAAACTACTCTACCAGAAATTTAGTTTTTTTTTTAAATGCCTTTTTTATTTTTGCAGACTTGAACAAAAATAAAAATGACTTCAAAACCTCCTTCTTCTTCTTCTTTTATTTTTTAAATTTTTTTATTTTAAATTCAGTCTTCTTCATTTTTAATTCAATATATAACAACATATATTATATCATTCACTCTTTGACACTACCTCCACCTCTCGTGCTAGTAACGGAAATTGTCATGTACGGTTAACAGATATCTTCATAGTGATTTCCCTAGACCTTAAATCACTAGAACCCATAGCTGCTTTTGATTGTTGGGGGAATTTAGTATAATTTTATAAATATTGCTTAACAAATCAATTACAAAAACATAAAATAGTAGGAATACAAATAAATATATGAAACAATGTCATATGATTAGGACAATATAAAATAGACAATAATAAATTAGAAATAGTTGGTCTATGATATCAGAGAGGCGTGTGTAATCACTATTTTAAAGCAATGCTATGCCTCCTCATGCTCATGTGAAGGTATTAACAAATATATGCAGCTCTAAGATCCAACTCAGATACACTCATAGCAACATCTATTCAAGGGTCACGTCAATTGGAATGATAGAGGCGAACCCGACGCTATCGCAATTGTCCAAAAACTCAGAAATAATGTGTATAAAATAAGTATTTTGGATTATAAAAAAAATGGTACAGAAGATGAAGGATGAAAATCATTTTAATTGCCACATATATATCATCCAAAGACCACAACTAGTGGCCTTATCTAGGCAACGGGTCCAACGGTTAGTAACAACCCAAATATTAAAACACAAATATAACCCATTAAAATTTAAATGTAAATGACCCATCAATGAAAATTAATAATTAAATAAACCTTATATTAGAATTGAAAAAAATAATTAATAAGTTTTAAAAACTTTATTTTATTCAAACAAATTCTTCCCTTATTGATAAAACAGGAAAATAACTCCCAACCACCAGGGCCAAAGAAGGATAATCATTTGATTCCTCCATTCCCTTGCACCCGACATCAATTCCAATTTTCAACGATACTAATAATACCACCGAAGAAAATCCATTTTAAAAAATTTTAATTAAATATATAACACCCGGTTGACAAATGAACCAAAAAGATAAGTTTATACCACACTCATATCAGAGTTGGCTCTACTCTTAGGCAAGTGAGGCGATCGCCTAGGACCCCATTGGCATATGTCTCACAAAATTATATTACTAAATTTTAAAAAGAATTTAAACAATTTAGGATGTTTTGTGAAATGATTAAAAAAAATTTACTAATATTTTTTTAAAATCATAAATATATGTATATTAAAAAAATTCGTACCATATTCTTGTACAAAACTTACAAGAATCTACCTCTCCTTTTATCTGAATTTCCAATAAGTATGGTCTATTTATTCAGTTTTATTTTCTTCAAATCTAATTTTTGAGTTAATTTTGATCTTAATATAATCATTTACACAATGTGTTTATTTTACAAGTTATTTTACACCTTAAATATACGTATTAAAAGATATGACTTTAAATATTTAAACATTTAAAACAAAAATAAATAAATTATGCATTTAAAAAAAAAATTCAGACTCCACCTAAATTTTTTTCATACGGCCTCAAGTATTCCTGAGCCGGCCCTGACTCACACCTACACCCAAACCTAGCCTAACAAAAACGGGAGATATCGCACACATGTGTGATTAAACTCAAGTCCATCTAAGTCATTTCTCGTCCTCAAAAGTAAGATGTCTCTTGGGATGTCTCTTGGGATCTAACTCTTCGAGCAAACTAGGAGTATATAAACCTTGAAGTTTACTTCCCAAATAATGCAGGATCAATGTCCTTTCCCCTTGGTTCCAACCTCTATTTTCGCCTTTCAATTGAGTCACTTTAGAGTCGATTTTCTCATTCACTTGTTACTCTTTTTAAAAATATAAATATAGTTGATGGGACTCTCCTAAGAATCAACGAGGAGCTGACACGTGTCCTCAACATGAGAAATTTGGGTGCTCCCTCGAGTGACACGTGTCCTCGGCATGAGTGATCCTCTGCTCTGTCTACAAGTGACATGTGTCCTCAGCACTAAGGGTCCCTTAGAGTCCTTGCGAGTGACATGTGTCCCTAGCACTAAAGGCACCTCAAAGTCTTTATCACGTCACACCTGTCCTCGACTCCCAAAGTTCCTTGAAGAGATCTCCGCCCGAAACATATCCTTGGCATGCCTAACGCCCCCGAGGTCCATTTCTAGACATGTCACCTCGGCTCCAAAATCCCAAGATATGGATGGCGAATTGATAATTATCGTTACTTGGAGCCAAAACTGGTCTCAATAATCATTGACTCGCCTTCCCAAAGCAATCAGAATGGCAGAAAGAGCAGGTCAGTAACCAATGATAATGATACACGAGTTCCAGAGCACACAATTGGGGGCCAACGGACAAAGATGCCCCTACTCGTGTGCAGCCATCACAAAGAGGCATTAAATGACCATTCAAAAGGATGAGACACATTTATTGTTGGGCAGATTTTAGGAGGAGTGCATTAAATGCTTGGGGATCCGAGCATTAAATGTGGAGACTTCTTTTGGTGTGACAAGGAAGACACTCTGCCCTAGAATTGTGCTCTATAGGCTGCCTTCCTGAGGGGCCAATGAGGAGTTTCCTCTCCAAGGGACCCACCTGTCCACAATGATTACCTCCACGGTGGTATAAATAGCTCTCACAAATGCAAGACAAAGGTACACAAATCTCACCCAAGCAATAGAATAATGTTTTTCCTTCTCCTCTCTCACATACTAACTCGATCATCGGAGAGGTCTCGCCAGAAAATACTATAGCTCCCTTCTAACTTTTCTTTTTGAGTGGCAGAGTTCATCTCAATACGCCGAGATCGTTTGGATTGTTGAAAAAGTAATTCATCACTAATCCTTATATTATTTTTTACTTTCATTTGCCACGGGATCATCGACTTTTCAGGTAAGACTCATGTTCACCAAGGGAAAGATTTTTTCTTTCATTTATTTTGTGAAAATCACAGCACATAGTTTGACGCTATCTATGGGAAAGAGACCAAGTTTTCCTAAGACAGTAACAATGGTGAATACTCGCCAGAAAATAAAAGGTCCTCAGAAAAGGAACGTTGAAGTATTGGCTCCTTCCATATCAAGAATGGAATATCACATTGAAAGCATCAACAAGGGGTTTTCGATCCATTCGTGAAAAAGAACCCACTAAACCAAACTAAGTCTGGGGGGCAAAAAAGATGGCCCCTTGGCCCATCAACTTGTTGATCTCATCGAAGAGCGGTTGGGGGGATCGATTGAGGCAAATAGAGAAAAATAATGTGAATGTTCTTAACAAACTCGACAAGTTTGCATTTTCTGGTGGGGGATCTTGAAGCTTACGACAATCCAAGGAGCCCTCCGTCAAGGAGGTGGGAGCCGACAACTTGAGGAATCGTCTGAGTGGCAGAGCAGGGGGCTCCAAGGCTCCGAAACACCCGATGGCCAATGGACACGACCTGGAGGTCCCAGCCAAGAGAGCCAAACCTTTGGCTTGGACCGACCTCTATTGGAGACTGTCTGGGCGAGGGGGTGTAGAGGAATCCGAGGAGGGGTACCGGGGGGCATGCTGCTCAACGCGGCAATGGTGAGAGGAGACACCATAATAATAGGGGAGACCTCAAGTCCAAGTTGGATTCTATGAGGATGGACAAGTCCACCCCCGACGACGTCATGGATGACGAAGCCATTTTGTCACCATTCACCAAAAATATCATGGAAATGGAGGTACCGAAGAAGTTTGAGGTGCCATGATTCAAGGTTTACAATGGACGCTCTAACCCGGAAGCTCACCTTCGACAATACAAGCAAATGATGTCCCTGTATCACTTAGATCATAGGTTGTTATGCCATGTGTTTTCAATGAGCCCTAGGCAATACGACCATGAAATGGTTCGAGACCCTTTCGCAAAATAGCATAGGGTACTAGAGGGAGCTGACTAGACAGTTCTCTACGCGGTTCATTTCGGGAAGCAAATGTCCCAAGGATGTCGAATCCTTGTTGAACCTCCAATGAAAAGAAGGCAAAACACTCCGCCAATATGCCACTCGCTACTAGGAGGAGGTAAATGAAGTAGAAGGGTGCTTTGAGGTCATAGTCGCAACTTCTTTCAGACTTGGCCTCTCTCGAGACATAGATCTTTACCAGTCGCTGATGAAATGGACACCGATGGACATGGGCTAGTTGATGGCCTGGATCAAGAAATACTCCAGAATAGAAGACGAGTTGGTGGGTAGTAAAGGTAAAAACTTGGCCCAAAGAAAAAGGATAAAGAGAAAAAGGGAGACCTTCCTAGGAAAGGTTTGATCTTGACATCGAGAAATTCCTTGAAGGGGGTCCACACTATATTCAAAGAACCCATCTATAAGTTGTTACACAAGATCAAGAAGGAGCTATTCTTTAAGTGGCCACCCAAGATGCAAAACGATCCATCCACCAGGAACCAGAATGCAAGGTGTTCGTACCATAAGGACATGGGGCACCTTATCAAAGATTGCCGAGTTTACAAATCCTTCCTGGATAAGTTGGTGCAGGAGGGACATCTCAAGGAGTACTTTGAGGAGGAAGTGCCGAGGGAAGCACACGCCATCGACGACTAGGCCGTTATCCGTGGTAACATCATTGATGTCATCCATGTCTACCTCCTGGAGCAGTCGATAACCAACTCTCTCAGATCCAACCTGAAGATGGTAGCCTTCGCTAGGAAGGTGGAAGAGAAAGACGAGGGCCAACCAAGTAAGAGGCCCTAGATGGATCAAGGGGGTCACCTTCTCGAACATCGATTTGGCAGGCATACTCTTCCCCCATGAGGATGCCTTAATCATTACCTTGTGGATTGGAGGGTTTGATGTCAAGAGGGTCCTGGTGGACTTGGGGAGCGCCTCGAAGGTGATGTATCTCGACATATTGAAGCGAATGGCCTTGGATCCAAGGATCTTACTACTGTCAGGAAACCCCTTGTTGGGTTCAACGGATCGTTCACCCTATCTTTAGGGAAGATCACCCTGCTAGTCACCACGGGACCTGTCACAATCGACACGGAGTTCGTGGTGATCGATTATAATTCACCATACAACATAATCATGGGGGCAGACTTGACTGCACTCGCTTGGGGCAATACATTCCACCTACCATCAAAAGTTAAAGGTCCCCACTCCATAGGGGATAATGGAGATTTATGGAGACAAAGCTTTAGAAAAAAGTTATTTTTATGCCACCGTGAAAGTCAGAGTCACCTTTAAGGAAAAAGAGCGTACCCCGGAGGAAGTACTGAACAAATAGCAACTACAGTCCGGACGGCTGAGTGTCGGTGAGTCACGAATTGACCCAGTCGATAACTCCGTGGAGGATATCCTGAGGGTGCTCCTGATGGAGGGGGACGAGGAGAAATACTTCTTGATCGGCTCCACTATATCCGCAGCCAAGCAGGAGGAGATGACCAACTTTTTAAGGAAGAACGTGGATGTGTTTGCATGAGACGCCGCAGATATGAAAGGAATAAGTCCCTATGTTATAACTCTCAATCTCCATATTGATCCCAGTCATAAGCCCATAAAGTAAAAATCTCAGCGTATGGCATCGCATCACGCCCAGGTGGTAAACGAAGATACGGAGAGGCTCCTGGAAGCCGATGCCATCAGGGAGGTACAATTTCAAAAATGATTGTCGAACACCGTCTGCGCAAAGAAGAAGAGTGGGAAGTGGCCTGTTTATGTAGACTTTATAGACTTGAACAAGGCTTGTCCCAAAGATGATTTTTCCCTCCCTAAGGTTGAACAATTGGTCGACGCCACGATAGGACATGAACGCACGAACTTCATAGAAGTCAGGGCTAGTTACTATCAGATCCTCCTCCATCTGCCTGACCAGGAAAAGTTTGCCTTCATTACTCTGAGGGGGGTCTATTGTTATAAGGTCATGTCGTTTGGTCTGAAGAACGCAAGTGCTACATACTAGAGGCTCATGAACTGTATGTTCAAGTGGCAAATCGGGAACACCATGGAGGTGTACATTGATGACATCTTGGTTAAGAGCAAGTGGTGAGATGACCATATCGCGGACTTGGAGGATGCCTTCTCTACTCTCCGGGAGTATGGATGAATGTGGCTAAATGTGCCTTCATAGTTGGCTCTGGAAACTTCATGTGGTACTTAGTAAGCCAACAAGGCGTCGAGGCCAACCCAGAGTAGATATAGGCTATCATGGTCGTACGTAGCCCCCAAACTGTCCGAGATGTCCAAAAACTCATAGGAATGTTAGCCGACTTGAATCGTTTTATATGTCGGTTGTCAGAAAAGTGCAAGCCTTTCTTTGGGGCAATCAAGAGGTTCAAAAAGAATTCTTGGAATGAAGAATGCGAGGAGGTGCTCAGAGGAATCAAGGAATACCTCAGGGTACTCCCTACCCTGTTTGTCCTAGAAAGGGGGGAGATGTTGTTTCTCTATTTGGCCATTTTCGAATTCTTCGTGAGCAGTGTATTGATTCATGAGCACGAGCATGAATAGAAGCCAGTGTATTATGTGAGTAAAGCTCTATTGGACACGGAGACAAGGTACTTGCCTTTGGAAAGCTTGTCTTGGCGCTAGTCACAACCGAAAAGAAGTTGAGGCATTACTTTCAAGTGCACCCCATTACCGTCCTAACGGATCAACCTTTGAAGGTAATCCTAAGGAAGGCGGACCTTTCTGGGAGGATAGCAAAATGGGGCGTGGAGTTAGAACAATGCGATATTCAATACAAACCTCACACGATAATAAAGGGTCAAGTGCTAGCAAATTTCATAGTTGAATTCACCAAGGGGGAGCCACCTCCCCCTGAGATGGTGCCCTCCGCAGTCAACCAAGTGCACTCCTGGAGACTTTGTGTGGACGGATCCTCCAACAACAAGGGTTTTAGAATCGGGGTACTATTAGTCTTCCCGGATGGATTGGTCATAGAGCAAGCCGTATAGTTAGGCTTCAAGGCATCCAATAATGAAGTAGAGTATAAAGCCCTTATTTCTAGACTCAAACTTGCTGACATATCGAGAACTGCAGAACTAACATTCCATTGTGATTCCTTACTGATGGTTAACTAGAATAATGGGGAATTCGAAGCAAGGAATCCAAGAATGAAAGTCTATCACCACGAGGCCATGACCTTGCTCCACAAGTTCAAGAAGGTGGAAGTCAAGCAAGTCCCTAAATATAAGAAAGCCCACGCCCACGCCTTGGCAAGCTTGGCCTTGGCATTGGACTCCGACATGACACAGAGGATTACTATGGAGTTTCTTTCCAACTCTAGTGTAGACGACATCCCCGGAGTGGCAGCCATCCTAGAAGGGGAGGAGTCCCCCAGTTGGATTGATCCGCTACTCAAGCTCCTTGTCTCCGGGGAATTCCCTAAATGTCCTAAGGAAGCTAGGAGGATAAAGTTAAGGGCCCCGAGGTTTTGGGCCTCTCCAGATCAAGAGTTGTACTGAAATTCATTCTCCAGACCCTACTTGCTTTGTGTCCGTGAGGATAAAGTTGAGACCCTTATGTATGAAGTGCACGAAGGCATATGTAGGGGGCACTCAGGTGGACGATCAATGGCTCATTGCATCATGTCGCAGGGATATTAGTAACTGCAGATGCAAGGAGGTGCACAAGCTTACATCCGAAAATATAATCAATGTCAAAGGTTAACTCCCGCCATCAGGCAGTCAGTAGGAGACTTGCACCTACTAACTAGTCCTTAGTTGGGCCCGCTCCTAGAGATAAGAAATTCTTGATAGTTGGGATCGATTACTTTACAAAGTGGGTCGAGGAAGAGCCACTGACTTAGATCAGGGATACGGACACCAAAAAAGTTTGTATGGAGGAACATTGTGACAAGGTTTGGGATCCACCCCGCACTTGTATCAGACAACAAAAATCAATTTAAAAGTGGACCCTTCAAATATTTTTGTGAGCACCTCAGAATCCAGAATTATTACTCCATACCCTCGTATCCTCAGGCCAACGGATAGACAGAATCTTCAAACAAAACTATTGTAGGTGGAATATAGAAGAAGTTGGAGAAAGCTAAGTGAAAATGGGTGGATGAGCTTCTAAACGTCCTTTAGGCTTATTGGACAACTTTGTGAACCTCAACGAGCGAAACACCTTATGCCCTTGCATATGGAGTAGAGACAGTTATCCCATTAGGCGTAGGTATCCCTACTATAAGAACGCAAGCTTTTGACACTGGAAAGAATGACCACCAACTCAACCTGGACTTGGACCTTGCAGAGGAGAGGAGGGAGAAAGCTGATTTGCAATTGGAAAAATACCAAGAAAGGGTCTCCAAAATCTTCAATAAGAAAGTAAAATCCCGAAGATTCTAGGTAGGTAACTAGTCAGGAGAGTAGTCGGGAACACTTGTGACCCGATCGATAGAAAGATGGGACCTAATTGGAAGGGACCATACAAAGTCACGTCAATGAGAGGCTCCGGGTCGTACAAGTTAGAGGATATGAAAGGAAATATTGTACTTCGGCATTGGAATGTAATGAATTTGAAAAAAGTACTATTTTTTAGAATCAAATGCTTATTTTTGCTAGGTGTGCTGTCATGGAAGAGGCATGGCCCTAGAGGCAGAGTCTATGACTCTCGCCTCCAAAGAAACAAAGGAACAGAGCCTCCTAGATGAGGCACGGTCCCGTGGGTGAGGGCTTAGAAAAAGACACACCCCAAAAAGACCCAAGGGGCAAAGCCTCCAGGATAGGGCTTGTCCCCCGAGGGGGAACACTTGGAAATTTTCCCATAAAAGAAGTCGAGGTTGAGGAGGAATGTAGATATTTGAAAAGTAAGGATAAATTTTTCAGTTTTGTCGGTAGGACACTATTCATGTACCATTTATTGGTAGGACATTACAAATGCATCATTTAGGTATAAGTCATGTTTAGGAGCATAATTTGAGTATGTCATAGAAGAGAAGTATGCTTAGAATGTTAAAATACACATACTGTACGAATTTGAGCCTAAACAAAATTAGTTTTAAAAATTGAACAAAAAATATATCCCGGGTGGCCTAGGTGGGACCGGCCAAACCCGGCCACTAGTAAAAATATATATTTTAAAAATTTTTTATTTAAAATAATTTTAAGAACTTGAGGCGTTTCGGGACGAGTCGTAGTGTAACGGGGTCTCGGATTCATCAAGGGCAAAAGGGTCATTTTACACATTTGCACTCCACTATAAATACAGTCCTTTAATGTAAAAATATCAGTGTTTTTGGTCTGAGAAGGGGCAGTACACGTTCAAGGAGCAAAAGAGGAAGAAAACCCTAGATTCTTCAAACTTCAAGCCACCAAAACTCATTTCTAGACCAAGATTCTTGCAAAACTTCATTCTAAGAAGTTGTTCCTCTCAACAAGAGCTACATTCTCACTGATCGGTTCGACTATAAAGTGAACACAACTCTCTTGGTTTGAGAAAAACCATTTTAGGTATGATATTTTGCTAAGTTGGGAATATATTTAAATTTTCTTGTCTTCCTATGTGTTGATTGAATGATTTAGGTGTTTACTTGATGTTAGAAAATCATTTAGTTGGTAGTTGCTTTGAAAACTTAGAATTTGTGGTTTAAGTACTTTTATATTCTTTGAGTTTCTTGACAATTTGTTGCTATGGTGAAGGTGTATATTGCTTATGTGTTGGATTATTATATTATAACTTATGTTCATGTAGAGAAACTCTTGTGGTTTGAGAGTTATGATTTATTACATGAGTTGATAGTTTGTGTATTTGTAGTTTCTTTGGGAAATTGTGAAAGTAATGAATATGAAGCTTGATCATATGTTTAAATCCATTGAATGATGCTTCACATTCACGTAGATAAGGTGTTTGATGAATGTTTCATAGGAATATGAAGCTTGATCCTATGTTTAATCCATTGAATGGTGCTTCATATTCATGTAGATAAGGTGTTTGATAAAATATTTCATAGAATTTATATTGAGAAAAATCATGTCATCTTGGCATACATGAGTCCTTGGAACATAGTGTGGGTTGAGCACTTGATGCTATGCATTATAAGGGTGTAGATCTTGTGGTGAAAAATCTAAAATTTGGCAAATGACAGTACTTGCGGGCTGACGGGGGCGGACCGTGAAGCGAGACATGGGTGGCATAGAGTTGCATGGGTGTGTCATGCATATTGTCATTGCATAACATTGAGGGATTGTGGAGTTGTAGTTTTTTAAATGTACCCTTGCACATGTCAGGCCTTAAATTTGTTCCTAGAATTAGCCTTTGTCATACCAGCAGTTGAACTGACCCATTCGTGGGATATCATATTACAGATGAAGCTCTCGGTACTTGAGACTTGAGGAAGTCTTAGAGGAAGGAGAGGAAAGAGACTTGAATGTATATTTGGCCATTGGGCATATTTTGTATGTATGGGCATAAGCCCAAATAACTTGTATTCTAGTTTGAAAAAGTAGTGGATTAAAGGTCTTGGACCATTTTATGTGTAAGAGTGTAAACTCAATTGATATTTGAGATGTCTTTATTTAATGAGTATCATATGTGTATATTGGGGCAATTAGATGTATGTGTTGAAAATAATAGATGTTTGTTTAATTTACATAGATTGTGGCCACCGAGTGAGGGTGGGTTGTGATATAATAATGCATATGAAATATTGTGAATATTAGGTAGGAAAAAGGCTTGAAAACAAAAGAGGTTATGTCAAAATTTTATGAAAAATTAAAAGACTTGTTAAATATGTAAAACACCTTTTAAATAGGTGGGAGGGATGTCAAAAAGGGTGGGGGTTTAGAAATCTGGAAGAAATAGGCTAAAAATGGAAAAAAGTGGCTTGAAAAACTTCGAAAAAACATGAAAAATGAATGAGAAACCAATTTATCCAACCTAGTGACCTTTCATTTACTTTTCTTTTCCATTTTCACTCACTCCTCGAGTTTTGTGGAAATTCGGGGCGTGACAAGGAAGATCCTGACTTTGGGTCTTGTAACCTCGGTCTCAAGGGATTACATCTAGAAAAAGAAAAAGATGCAAGAATTTTGAAAAAGAAAGCATTTTTTGATTACAAAAGAGGAGGGCTTTGCATCCCTCAAGCTACAAAAACAAACGAAAAAATGAAATTACAAGGAAAGAAAGCCAAAACCTAATCTAAGGAGGCCTAATGACCTCGCTGCCGATACTGCCTCCAATGTCTCCAAAAAGTTCATCGATGCTTGTAGAGAAGGAGTTGGCTCGGCGAGAAAGAGGCGTTCCGTCGGCAGGAACAGTCGAAGCGTAACCCTGAGGTGCTGGCATAGTGCCAACAGAAGAAGGAACTGGAGTAGCATCGGTAGGAGTAGGAGCAACGTTGGCGGAAGGAGGAACAAGATCGCCCTAAAGACAGAAGGAGCCATGGTCTCAATCGTTGGAACCGAGATTGGAGCTAGAGGAATCCCAACATCTTCAACCGCGACTTCAGCTGCAACTTGTACCAACTCTTCAAAAGGAGTGCACTCGTGATCCTTGAAGAGTGGAGACTCGACGGGGACCTCGGTAGCTCGAAATGCCTTATCCCATCTGGCCTTGAAGCTCTCCCTCTTATTTTCTTCGAAGGCCACCAGGATATCATCAGCACATTAGTTGACAATATCCTGCTCCGTCTTCTTGTTCACCTCCAATTCAGCCCTTAACTTGTCCAACTCCTAGGTGAGGGTGGCACAAGTTTGCTCCGACTCGACCACCTTCGCCTCGACTGCCGACAGCTACTTCGTCACTTAGGTGATCCTCTTCTCAGCGTCGATGAGAGAGGCCTTAGCTTTGTTAGCTTCTCCCTTGGTAGTCTGACTCTCCTTGAAGAGCTTGGCAATCTAAGCTCCCTGAGTGTACAGGGTCTTATCCCAAACAACCACCTCCTTCTTAGCCGAGGTCAGGGCTCCTCTAGCCTTCTCCAACTTGGCTTGGAGCCTCCGATGAGCATGGAAAGGCTTGGCAATGACTGATATTTGTTGGGCAATCTTTTAAACAAAAGAAAGGATCACGTCGGCGAAAAACTAAAGCAAAAAAGAGGAAAGAAAAATTCACAAGTATGAGAGCCTTATCACGAGTGAAGTCTGAATAATAGAGCAAAATAGGTTATTGCTCCCACGAACCCTGTGCACCGACATATCGGTATCAAAGAGGATGGCCTTACTCACGACATAGGAGGTGTGGGTAGAGGCAATGATGAAGTTAGTCACCCGGATGGGCCTGTTGTCACGATCTCGGGCCCTATTGCACCACTCTGGGGCATTGGGTGTCAGTGTCAGCGTTGGTGTTGGAGTTGATGTCAGAGTAGAAATGCCATTGCCTCGGCCACCATCGTTCATTTGTTTCACTCTACTCTCCTCCTACTTAGGATTCCTTCCGTGCCCAGTTGGCGTCGGCACAAACGGGGCGTTGGCTGGAGGAGGTGGGGGGCTGGAACCCTAGAAGGGCGAGTATGCCCTAGATTAGGAGTAACATTGGAGCCCGATCCACAGCCCTTTCTGGCAGTGAGAGCGGTTCTCTCCTTGATCAAACTTAAAGAAAGGCGAGGTAGGTTAGACATCGCTATCTTCAAAAAGTCTTCTTCGTCGAGGCTTTGAAGAAAGTTGAAGTCGAGCCAAGCCTCCCTGCCTGAATTATTTTCCTCAACGTGGATGGACCCCTTATCTCTTCAACCTCGACAACTGTGTCTTTCGCCGCCTTTACCT
The DNA here is from genome assembly GCA_963454935.2 of Ilex paraguariensis. Classification (NCBI taxonomy): domain Eukaryota; kingdom Viridiplantae; phylum Streptophyta; class Magnoliopsida; order Aquifoliales; family Aquifoliaceae; genus Ilex; species Ilex paraguariensis. The sequence continues at coordinate 29,994 of CAUOFW020001656.1, read as the reverse complement.
CGACTTCAGTAGCTCTGTCGGGGTCCTTATCCAAGTTTTTCTCGAGTAATGCTAACCACCTTGATGGGTCAAAAATTTGACGAGTTTGGGAGAAATTTTAGTATCTTGGAGTGTAATAGAGAAGGAGGTGGGCAGCCTGGCCGAGACCGTTGTTCCCTAAGTAGCTCCAAACGAAGTTGATGTCACCGAGGTTGACTTGATTGCGCGGGGGAACAACAGAGTCGGCATCGGAGTCCCCTAAGCAAGAGAAACATTATTATTGATTATCAATGACAAAGGTAGGAATAGAAGCGCCGAAGAATTGAAAAGCAAAAAAGAGAGATAAGAGTTGACTACTTGTAGTCCGTCACTGCTTGGGGCACCACAAGTTAACATACTTGGGGCCGACTCCCCTCTTCCATTGACTGCTGAAGATGAGTAGGTCATCTTTGTACCCCTTGTTAGAGTTTGGAAGATGGGTTACAAGGTACATCGTAGGGTCCCGAGCCTTGACATAGAACATTTGTTGAGGCGTCAAACTCAGCAAAGCATAGTAGAAGAGGATATCATCTAGGGCGAGGTTCAATTGTAATCGCTCAGTCAAGGCGACCACTCCCATGATAATCCTAAAGGTATTTAGACAACATTGCCTCAAAAAGAACCAAAATCGGGATAGGAAGCGAAGAATGAGGGAATGAAGGGGAAATCTAATGCCTCATTCCATGATAGCTTTGGTATAAAAAGGCATGGCCTCCTCGGTGCCGACAGTGGCACTGTGGCAACCAATAACAAAGTCATCTACATTTACTTTTGTAGGAATGGAGTAGTGTGTCTTAAAATTGGTAATTTGTTGTCGACCCTTAACAATGTATTTCCTCAGCCTCATTAGCCCGACGTTCTCACTCAGACGACATCTCGACATGGTTTAAACCGAAAAAGAGAACGCGAAAAGGGTGTTTCCCGGGGATAAGATACCTAAAGATCACTACTGAGGACACAAGGAAGGAAAAGGAAGACTGAAGGATGATATGACACTGCTAGAACTGAAATGGGGAAGAGTAGAGAGAGTATGGTCACCAAAAAAGAGAAGAAAAGAGGGCAAATAGTTATTCACCAATAAGCATGATGCTGACACAAAGGAGAGGCTAGTGGTTCCTTTCTCCAGTGAATTCTGAGGAATTTATGGTGTTCAGTTGAACAGTGTTCTCTCCGATGGATCTTTGGCGAAAAGTTCTTCAAGTTGCAAGATTAACGAAAATGGAGAAGGAGGGCAAGGACTTTGTTTAATAGAGCTATGGGTCATGATTGCACACGATAGATGAGGAGGGGCACATTAAATGGGCACGAACCCCAAGGAATAAAAATGAGGGGGCTCCCTCGAGTGACATGTGTCCTCGACATGAGTGACCCTCGGCTCTGTCTGCAAGTGACATGTGTCCTCGGCACTAAAGGTTCCTCGGAGTCCCTGTGAGTGACACGTGTCCTAGGCATTAAATGTCCCTCGGAGCCCTATGAGTGACACGTGTCCCCAACACTAAATGCACCTCGAAGTCTTCATCATGTGACACCTGTCCTCGGCTCCCAAAGTTCTCCGAGGAGTTCTCCACCCGACATGTGTCCTTGGCATGCCTAATACCCTTGAGGTCCATTTCTAGACACGTCACCTCGACTCCAAAACCCCGAGACATGGATGGCGGATTGACAATTATCGTTATCTACATCTAGGTCTCGATGATGCATCTGTATTATCCTCACATGCTAACCATCGCACGACTGCTATTTAGGAGGGCATTGAGCTACCCTCGTTACATTGTAGATGATCAAAGACTCCTCTTCATCGAGTTACCATCACAGACGATCGGGTTATTCAGCATCTACGCACAACTAGATTTTATGGAGCATATCGCCTTAAATACATTCAGCTGGACAGGCATCTTATTACTGCACTTGTATAGCGATGGCGCATCGAGACACACACATTTCATCTAGTAGTTGGTGAGGCCACCATCACACTTCAAGATATAGCTGTATTACTAGGCCTTCCGATTGATGGGATGTCTGTATGTGGTGTAGATACCGTCCGCAATGTACAACAATGGAGTGTCATGTGCACTGAGTTGCTCGGGTTCACACCAACAAATGGAGCGATAGATAAGTCCACTCTACGATTTAGTGCATTAGCTGAGCATTTGGTCCACAGAATTCCAATTGATGCAACCGAGCTTTTGTAGCATGTTACACCTGATCGTACATCCTTTTGTTAATTAAGGGGTTTTTGTTCAGCGACAAGTCATCGAGTAAGGTGAAGCTTATGTTACTACCATTTCTCGCAAACCTACATGCGGCCGACACTTATAGTTGGGGCAGTGCGGCCCTTGAATGGTTATATCAGGAGATGTGTCTTGCTACTAAGCGGGACGCAAATGATATTAACAATCCACTTATTCTGATTCAGGTAATTACATGCATTCTTCACTTAGTTGCTTACTTTTATGTTCTTGTAACTGTATATATTTAAAATCAATGTATTGTGTTTGTAGTTGTGGGCATGGGAACATCTGGTACACATTGTTCCACAGCGTGTGCTACCACGACAGCAGGTCGCCCATGGTGTTGCGGTGTACGATGGGGCAGATGCAGGGGTAGATGGAGTCACTGTAGATGTGGGCTTGCAAATGACGCTATTAATGCACACGGACAACATGATAGTCCCCTTGGTTGTAGGTGCATAATAAAGATACATTGTAATCTAATACATATTTTACGTATTATTATATATTTATAAATTTTGTTGAAATGTATAGATGGGATGTAATATTTTTGGAGCAGCACACTCCTACCCATGTACTACGTCACTATCAAGACCAGTTGGACAAAATGCGCGAGGATCAAGTCTATCAGCTTGACCATATCTTACGAACTCGAATGTTTGTTGTTAAAGTTTGTTAGTTTGTTGGGTTGATTGCATTGAATTTACATGTGAAGTAAGTGAATGTTGAGATAATGAGATGTTTATTTATATTTGTATATGTCTGCCATTAAGTGGGATGTGTTGTATACAGGTTGAAAATTTTTGGAAATGTCCAATTTTCAAAGAAAACTTTGTCCAATTTTTTTAAAAATACTTTTACATTTGAATATGAGTGCTCACAATTTATATTGTAGATGATATGGAAGTCGTATAAAGCTAACGTAATGGGTGGCCTTCCGAATTATTACCTTATTGGGCAATATATTTGGCGCACATAAGCCCCATTGATTTGCTTCGATGTCGTGGAGTGGCATTTTTCAGGTCGAGTTACTCGACAGTTTGGTCTGATTCAAGGCATACCACAACCATGCAATACCAACAGGGCCTTGCATGCTATCAACCGTCGAGGTAGATCTAGTCGGGATTGCTCTATAGTTCATCAGTTGTACATGGAGATGTGGGCACATCGTAGAGATACCATTGTTACTGAAGACCTGAGTACTGCATTGATGGATCCGACCGACGAATACATGCAATGGTATCGTTGCATCACTCGACGGCTTGTTGGTCTACCCATTGCTAGGCCTACTGTCGATTTTTAGCCTGTTGGGAACATAATAAAGCTATTGGTAATATGCTGTTAAATTCTTTACTATTGAATGTTAAGGATATTACTAATTGTTTAATACAATTACTAATATGTTGTAATGCTTTTGTAGGAAGAGACACTTACACAGATAGATCACACTACACGTGGTACATATGAGAACAGCCTAGACTTGACATGTTGCATGGACACCATTGGGCATATCATAGATATGCGCTCCTCATGTTTGACATCCATCTGTGAGTATCGACGACTTGTCGACGCTTTAGTCTCGACAGTTGATGTTCCGTCTACATCTGCACAGTCACCTCCTCATCTTTCCCATGATTGGACTACTCCTTTATCTTCATTGTCTTCAACATTGGTATTGTCATAAGTAGGAATGGCATCGCCAACAGTACCCACATCGGCACCTACATCAGCACCGGTACAGGCTCCTGCACCTACACTGACACTAGCACCGACATCGACACCGGCACCTACACATACACAGGCACATGCATTTGATCTAACACTGACACCTGGCACAGCACATGCATCACCATCAGCACCGACACTGGCTTATGCACTCACCTCGACACATACGCCTACACCAACACCGACACCCACATCGACCTCTACATCGACACCTACACCGACCCCGACATCCACGCCGACACCCACTGCAGTTGCATCCACACCGACACCAACACCTATATTTACAGTGACACCTTGTCATACACATGTGGATATTCCCATTTCAACTCCACCAGTAGTGTTAGCAGGTGTTACCATGGGGTCATCACACACATTCCATCCTACCCCTTATAGACAGCCTCCCGTACCAGATCCATTTTTAGACGAGGAGGGAGTGACATAGGATGCTACAGTTGTAGGTTTATGTCATGTACAATCTGGACCGCAGGTTAGAGGTGGACAACAGGGTCGGCGATGGGGGCAAGGTCGTGCACATCATGCACATCATCACGGTGACGTCGGTGTGTCACAGGCGACACAAGCTGCACTATAGGATGATGAGCAAGAGGTTCGAAGATAGCTGAAGTGACGAGATGACCACCTGCGTGTGGGACATGATTTTGATGTATTTGTTGCCTTTTTTTTTCCTCCCCTGACTTGTACAAAGTTTTTATTTTGTAAATACATCGTAACATACACAATCATGCTTTTTTTTTTTTGCATTCTTCAATCAAGTTGGCACATTCATAATCAATATTGTACACAACACATTTAGCTCACTTCAACATTACATGTAAATCTCAACACAATAACATGATTTGGAGACAACAAAACTAATATACAGCTTCTTCGCACAACAGTAACATAACATTTCTACACACAAACACTAACATAACACTTATGCCCATAACCCTAACATAACACTTGTCCACATAACACAACACAAAATTAACACTTGTCCACACAATATTAATATGACAGTTCAACACACAACACTAACATCACAATTCTCCACACAACATTAACGTAACATGTGTCCACATAACATAAAGATGTACCATTAAATCCACACAATATGTTTCACGAGTCAACATCTTCATTGGACATCTCGACATCAGAAATACATCTAACTTCTCCACCAAGGAGGAAACTTATACATGCTTCTTCCAATAACCCTTCTTCAGCACGTTCTCGTGCGATGCAACGAAGGTTGTAATGATTTAGATAGATTGTCATGTGATTGTTCTCAACTCAAAAATGATACAATGCTCGCTCCAATTGTTGTAGTATCTCAACTGGCATATGGATGGCAATTTGTTGTGGTCTTCGTAAATTGTAAGTTTGAATATCTCCAATAAGATTTTCTCGCTCCGTCAAACGATATTGTAATTCAGCCTTCATGGTTCTTATGGCCCTACATGAAAAAAGTAAACGATGATTCATTGGATAGAAGAACTCATCGTCTATGGCCCAATGATAACCCATATTTTTATATAAAGTTCTCACACTATAATTCATGTTGGAAATGAGTTTTCTTCACTTAGTTGCTTATAGACGATGAATATATAATACTTAAAAATCAAGGTTTTGATGGATATATCAATTCACTAAGAAAGGACTGTCATGACTTCGACAATACATTGATTGTTTTCCTATTACACATAAATTGACAACCCACTACTTCTGACTACTTAATGTCATGTGTTGAAGTAACTAAACCCATTTAGGGTTTCAGCATATAATGTACTGAAATGACTAAACCCTGAATGGGTTTCAACAGACCATGTGGTGGAGTGACTAAACCCTCAATGGGTTTCAATATACCATGTGTTGAACTGACTTAACACTGAAAGAGTTTCTGCATACCACGTGTTAAAGTGACAACACACATTTGATAAGGGCAAAGACTAAAATGATCTTACACTAGGCTGCTAAATGACTATACAATAAATGACCTCTAATCACTACACTGTCTTTCTATTAACTGATGTGACCTGTCTAACACACTAGGATTGGGACACTACTATTTAAACACCTTATTTGTGGTTGATATGGAAAACACAACATTACATCTACATCAAATTTCTCTACAAAATTTAACAATCGCAGACGTAAACGGGTTTGGTTGTTACAAGAACGAAAAGATGATTACAAGAATGAGAGATTTTTCAATCCAAAAGAGTATTATGCAGGAGTACGATGAAAGTGGGATTTTTGTGCTAAAGAATTAGACGAACTATTCACACAACTAAGAGAACTTGGCATACTAGTGCCTTGTAAACGATCACTAACAATGCAACTCCGGAATAGAGAGGACTACGAATCAGTAGTAAAACAAGTTCAAAGAGAGAATAATAGAATTTTGGTTCGTAGGTCTTGCTATTATATGCTCCAAAAAGTAAAAGACATGATGAGAACTACACATGGACGAGAGTTGACACCAGTTGAGCAAAATAATATATTGTCTAATACACAATACTTGTCAGATGATTATATGTCTGATGAAACTTAACAAAGTTTGCAATTGTTCATTTGTGAGATAGCATGCCTGTCTAACCAGTGTAGTGTCAAGTCATGTCAGTCCTGTGTATTTGAATTGTTATGTATTTAATTTTTCATTGTGAACTCTTTCCATTGCTTTACTAGTATAGTCAGTGTAGTGTCAAGTCATGTCAGTCCTTTTGTCACTCACAAGTTATGTCATTATTTTAGCAGTGTGAAGTCATATCATTACTTTATCTGTGTCAATTCATATTAGTCGTACCCAGTAATTATCCCGTCAAATTTTTATATAATTGCATTTCGTGTCTATATAAACCATCCTTATTAATTGTGTACATTATAACCCAAAAAATGTCTAGGCGCACATCAAAGAGGCAATCCAGTCAAACCACTCAAGGTTCTTCATCACGCAATGAACAACAAGTTCATCTTCACCCAACGAACGTCAACGCTCGACTGGTCGAACCGCATCATCGAACGTAGTTCGTTCAATTGAATCCTACACAGATTCTACCAGTGTAACTTGGTATGGACAAAAGTGTGAGTTTCGTAACGAGCCCATCGACCCTTATCACTCATTCAGTCACGTTGGACACGTATTTGTTGGGCATGCGACCAACTATCTGTCTTCGAGTGTTCGTATCGAACCTATGCCAAGATGGCGACAGTTATATGACAAATGTTGTGAGCTTGAAGTATACTATCGTTGGCACGGATTAATGATACCGAATGTCACGCCTCGAATTTTCACAAACCCGGGGAGTGAGTGAAAATGGAAAAGAAAAGTAAATGAAAGGTCATTAGGTTGAATAAATTGGTTTCTCATTCATTTCCCATGTTTTTTCAAAGTTTTTCAAACCACTTTTCTTCCATTTTTAGCTTATTTCTTCAAGGTTTCTAAACCCCTCTTTTGACATCCTTCCCACCTATTTAAAAGGTGTTTTACACACTTAACAATTCTTTTAATTTTTCATAAAATTTTGACATAACCTCATTTGTTTCCAAGCCTTCTTTCCACATAATATTCACAATATTTCATATGCATTGTTATATCACAACCGACCCTCACTCGGTGGCCACAACCCATGTAAATTAAACGTACATCTCTTATTCTCAACATATACATCTAATTGCTCCCAATATACACATATGATACTGATTAAATAAAGACATCCCAAATATCAATTGAATTTACACTCTTACACTTTAAAATGGTCCAAGACTTTTAATCCACTACTTTTTCAAACTAGAATACAAGTCATTTGAGCTTATGCCCATACATACAAAATATGTCCAATGGCCAAATATACATTTAAGTCCCTTTCCTCTCCTTCCTCTGAGACTTCCTCAAGTCTCAAGTACCGGGAACCTCATCTGTAATATGATATCCCACGAATGGGACAGCTCAACTACTGGTATGACAAAAGGCTAATGCTAGGAACAAATTTAAGGCGTGGCATGTGCAAGTGTACATTTTAAAAACTACAACCCCATAATCCCTCAATGCTATGCATGACACACCCAAGCAGCTCTATGTCTCCCATCTCTCGCTTCAAGGTCCGCTCCCGTTAGCCTGCGAGTACTGTCATTGGCCAGATTTTGGATTTTTCACCACATGATCTACACCCTCATAATGCATAGCACCAAGTGCTCAACCCACACTATGTACCAAGGATTCATGTATGCCAAGATGCCATGATTTTTCTCAATGTAAATTCTATGAAACATTTCATCAAACACCTTATCTACATAAATGTGAAGCATCATTCAATGGATTTAAACATATGATCAAGTTTCATATTCATTACTTTCACAATTTCTCAAAGAAACTACAAATACACAAACTACCAACTTATGTAATAAATCATAATTCTCCAACCACAAGAGTTTCTCTACATAAATATAAGTTATAATATAATAATCCAACACATAAGCAATATACACCTTCACCATAGTAACAAATTGTCAAGAAAATCAAAGAATATAAAAGTACTTAAACCACAAATTGTAAGTTTTCAAAGCAACTACCAACTAAATAATTTTTTAACATCAAGTAAACACTAAATCATTCAATCAACACATAGGAAGACAAGAAAACTTAAATCTACTCTCAACTTAGCGAAATATCATACCTAAAATGGTTTTTCTCAAACCAAGAGAGTTTTGTTCTCTTTATAACCAAACCGATCGGTGAGAATGTAGCCCTTGTTGAGAGGAACAACTTCTTAGAAGGAAGTGTTGCAAATATCTTGGCCTAGGAATGAGTTTTGGTGGCTTGAAGCATCAAGAACCTAGGGTTTTTCTTTCATTTTCCTCCAAAAACGTGTACTGAACTTTCTCAGCCCAAAAATTGATATTTTTACACTAAGGGGGCTGTATTTATAGTGGAGGGGTAAAGGTGCAAAATGACTCTTTTGCCCTTGATGAATCCGGGACACTATTACACTATAACTCATTCCGAAACGCCTCAATTTGACATTCTATGTTAACCAAAGTTCTTAAAATTATTTTAAATGAAAAGTTTCAAAAAAATATATTTTCGCTAGTGGCCGGGTTTGGCCGGTCCCACCTAGGCCGCCCGGGATACCATTTTTGACTAATTTTTGAAACTATTTTTGTTTAGGCTCAAATTCGTACAGTAAGTATATTTTAACATTCTAAGCATATTTCTCTTCTTTGACATACTCAAATTATGCTGATAAACATGACTTATACCTAAATGATACATATGTAGTGCCCTACCGGCAAATGGTGCATGAATGGTGCCTTACCGGCAAAACTGAAAAATTTATCCTTACTTTCCAAATCTCTACATCCTTCCCCCCTTAAATAAATTTCGTCCCAAAATTTAGAAGTATACCTCTATGAATAAAAAACTCTAGATACCTAGCGCGGACTTCAGCCTCACGCTCCCAAGTAGCCTCCTCGACCCCATGATGGTTCCAAAGAACCTTGACCAAATAGATGGTCTTGCCCCGCAAAACTTGGTCCCTCGAGTCCAATACCTCCACAGGCCTCTCATCATAAGAAACATCACCCTCCATTTGAAGATCTACCCAATCTAGCACATGTGACGGGTTAGGCTCGTACTTCCTCAACATCGACACATAGAAGACATCATGAACCTCAGATAGCTGTGGTGGTAATGCTAGCTTATAGGCCACCTCACCAACCTTCCCAAGGATGTCAAATAGTCCTATAAACCGTGGTGACAGTTTACCTTTACGCCCGAATCTCCTTAACCCCCGTCGTGGAGCTACCTTGAGGAACACATGTCCCCCAACATCAAATGATAGAGGTCGCCGCCTCCTATCTGCATAACTCTTCTGGCGGTTCCGTGCCGTCAACAAACACTGTCTAATCACTTGTATTTTTTCCATGGTCTCACGGACTATGTTAGGCCCTAAGGCAGTTGTCTCCCCTACCTCAGTCCAACATACCGGTGAACAACACGACCTACCATACAACGCCTCAAAAGGTGTCATCTCAATACTAGACTGATAGCTGTTGTTGTAGGCAAACTCTACTAAAGCAAGGTGATCTTCCCAGCTACCCTTGAAGTCCATAACACATGCTCTAAGCATGTCCTCAATTATCTGAATAGTACGCTCTGACTGGCCATCAGTCTGAGGGTGGAAAGTAGTACTAAACAGTAGCTGAATCCCCAAGGTTGTCTGAAGCCTCTGCCAAAACCGTGCAGTAAAACGTGGGTCTCTGTCTGAAACAATGGAAACAGGAATTCCATGTAGTCGTACTATCTCTCGGATATACAACCTACTGAGAACATCCGCTGAATCAGTCGCTCTAATCGGTAGGAAATGTGCAGACTTTGTCAACCTGTCAACAATAACCCAAGCTGCATTGTGACCTCTAGGTGACTTCGAAAGACCCATCACAAAATCCATGGTAACAAACTCCCACTTCCACTCAGCCACTGGCAATGGCTGTAACAAATCCCTAAGTCTCTGGTATTCAGCCTTAACCTGCTGACACGTGAGACATCTCGATACAAACTACACCACATCCCCTTTCATCCCCGTCCACCAATACTGGCGGCGTAAATCATGGTACATCTTAGTACCCCCTAGGTGTACTGCTAGGCGTGAATGATGAAAATCTCTAAGAACATCAGCCCTAAGAGACTCTAGAACAAAGACTCTACCCATATACCTCAGGCTAAGGTAAGAATGAACTGTCCATCCCTCAAAGCCCTCAGCACTTGCAACTCATGCTCGAATCTGCCCTGCCTCTGTGTCCTGTAACTGTGCTTCAATAACCCAGCTCAACAGTGTAGGCTGTGCACAAACACTGAATAGTGTGGCATGTCCCTCAGACTCGGCAAGGTCTAAATCAAACTCCCCAATGTCTCCCATCATCTCCCACTCCCTAATAGCAATGCTAGCTATAGTGCTCCTCAGTCTCCTACTAAGTGCATCTGCTATGACATTGGCCTTCCTAGGATGGTACTGAAGGTTAAAGTCATAGTCCTCCATATACTCCATCCATCTCCTCTGCCGAAGGTTCAAGTTCTTCTGCGTGAAAATGTATCTGAGGCTTTTGTGATCTGAGAACACCTCGAACCTCTCCCCATATAAGTAGTGTCGCCAACTCTTAAGCACAAAAATGACGACAACTAACTCTAAATCATGTGTGGGGTAAACAGTATAGCCAACACCTCCCTCAGGTATAATCAGGACAGGTGTTGAAGTCAACCTCTTCTTCAGCTTCTAAAATGAATGTTCACACTCATCTGTCCACTCAAATCTAATGCCCTTGCGCGTCAGACGAGTCATCGGCATGGCAAGACGAGAAAACCCTTCCACAAATCGACGGGAGTTCCCTGTCAATCCCAAGAAACTCCAAATCTCAAACACACTCTTCGGCCTTTCCCAACTAATAACATCGTCAATCTTAGAAGGGTCCACTAATACCTCACTACCTGACACAACATGGCCAAGAAACTGCACCTCCTGAAGCCAAAACTCACACTTCGAGAATTTAACAAATAAATGGTGTTCCCTCAAAATCTGTCACATAGTCCGTAGGTGAAAGGCATGCTCATCCTCAAGAGCTAAATAAATCAAAATATTATCAACAAACACCACAACAAAATGATCTAAATAAGGACTAAAAATGTGATGCATCAAGTCCATGAATGTCGCTGGGGCATTCGTCACACCGAATGACATAACCACGAACTCATAATGGCCATAACGAGTGCGAAAAGCTGTCTTCGCCATATCCTCCTATCGTACTCTCAACTGATGATACCTCGATCTAAGATCAATCTTCAAGAAATATTTTGAACCCCTAAGCTGATCAAACAAGTCATCTATCCTGGGCAACGGGTACTTGTTCTTGATAGTGACCTTGTTCAGCCTCCTATAGTCCACACACAAATGCAATGTCTCATCCTTCTTTTTTGCAAATAGTGTCAAATCACCCCATGGAGAAGTACTAGGATGAATAAAACCCTTACCCAACAAATCAGTCAACTACTCATTCAGCTTTCTAAACTCAGCTAGAGCCATACGGTAAGGTGGAATAGAAATAGGCATAGTGTCTGGGATAGGCTCTATCGTGAACTCTATCTCTCGTCTCGGTGGTAGACTAGTCAAGTCATCCGAGAAGACATCTGGAAATTCATCCACTACGGGTGGTACCACACTCTCTGTAGTCCCACCTCCATCTGCTACCAAACTAGCCAACATGTAACTATAACCTCCCCAACTCCTCGAGTCATACAAGGGTGGAACTAAGAAATCTCCACAATCTCCCATGAAATAAAAGCTATCTCCCTAAGGTTACACACTGTCACTCTCCCCCTGTAACAATCTATACTCGCCCGAAAAGCAAACAACCAATCCATCCCCAAAATAATATCAAAACCAGACATGTCAAGTAGAATGAAGTCAAAATAAAGGATGCGATCAACTATCTCTATTGGGCAATCTCTATAGATCCTCGTCAATATCACACTACTCCCAACTGGGGTGTCAACATGCAATGGTGGGTCTAACCGATCTATGTCCAACCCCAATATCATGGCAAGCATGTTAGATATGAATAAATGAGATGCACCCGAGTCTATCAGCACGCTAACCCATGAACTAAACACAAGGAATGTACCTCGAACCACTGAAGGTCCAGAAGTAGATGTCTCTGGTGTGGCCACTACATAAACACGACCCTGAGTAGTCTGGCCCTGCCTACCTCCCCCTCTCTGTCCCTGCTGACCTCCTCCCCTTTGTCTGGGAGTTCCAACACTCTGTGCAGAGGGTGTAGACTGGAGATATGGTGCCGGAGGTCTATGGCTTGACTGTGGCTGTGACAAAGGCACTTGAGTATGCTAATAGTAATGTGGCCTCTACGAGCTTTGTGAAGTCTGTCCCTGAGGACAGTTGGCCCTAACATGACCCGTCTGGTGACAAGTGTAGCAATGCTATGGAGCTCTCCACCCCTGACCCTGTACCAGTGGTGGAAATGATCATTGGCTTAATCCAGCTCTGCGCCCCTGGCTGGGATCTCTCTGGGGGCAATCGACTATTCTATGGACAGGCTGTCCACACTGATAACAAGTGAGGGGCCTCTGAGGTACTCCCCCTGGAAAAAAATAGGCATAGAAGGTTGAGGGGCTAAAAACTGGGTAGGTTATTGTGATGTCTGTGCAGAAGAAGCACCAGTCATGTACCTCTTTGTCGGTCCCCTACCTGTGTAAACTGGGACAGATGTAGAAGCCTGAGCTACAACTGCCCCACTCTGCGTCCGAGACTCTGTAATCCCTCTAAGGTCGGCCAACTCCCTCTCAACCTTGGTGACCTAAATCACAGCCTCATCATAGGTCTCCATAATGTGACTTTCCAGTCTATCTCTGATGGAGGTCTTCAACCCCCTAACAAAGTAAAGGACCCTCAGTTGTTCCTCTAGAATGACATAAGGGGAAAATCTCCCCAATGCAGTAAACCAAGACTCATACTGAGTAGCCGTCATGTTTCGCTGTAGGAGAGTTATGAACTCATCCATATACCCAATCCGTGCAATCTCGGGAAAATAGTGGTCATTGAACATGGCCACAAAGGCATCCCATCCCTCCCCGAAATTGTCTATCCGGTGAGTAGCTATTCTCCACCACAGACTAGCCAACTCAGTAAACTGAAATGTGGCACACCTGATCCTCAAATGCGGCTCCACGATCACCTACGAGTCTAGGATTCTAGTGATATGCTCTAAAAACTCCTCGACTACTAGAGGGTCAAGCTGTCCAGCAAAAGTAGGAGGTCTCAGCAAAAGTAGGAGGTCTCATCCTCTAGAATGCCTTCATTACTTGGGTATCCCTGGTCTCGCCACCTGTAGTCCTGGTGTCCTGTATGGCTCGTAAACACTCCTGCAAAATGGTCGTCATATCTCTGGTGCCAATGATCTGCTCCACCTCCTCTACTGGGGCAGGTGTAGGAGTAGGAGTAACGACCTCCTCAGCTATACTATGAGCAGGAGCAGCAGCTCAGGGCCGAGGTGGTGCTGTTGCTCTAGGTCTACCACGCCTAGGCACTACAGGTCTAGCAAGAGTCCTCTTTGGTGGCATGTGTCTACAAGTCCAATAGGCATTAAAATATTAATACCTTTTTTCACATTAGACATAGGCATTTAAAAGAATAAGAAGCACACACATGTCAACAACTCACACTTCAAAAGTGCCAACTACAACATGTCTTAACATACACCAAACAAGTTCTTACACTTAAAATAATGCTCATCCAAAATTTAAAACTATGTGTCACAGCCTTATCGTGTTCAACAACACCCCACAATCTCTAGGTATTCGAACCTAGGCTCTGATACTAAGTTGTCACGCCTCGAATTTCCACAAACCTGGGGAGTGAGTGAAAATGGAAAAGAAAAGTAAATGAAAGGTCATTAGGTTAGATAAATTGGTTTCTCATTCATTTCCTATGTTTTCCCAAAGTTTTTCAAACCACTTTTCTTCCATTTTTAGCTTATTTCTTCAAGGTTTCTAAACCCCCTTTTGACATCCTTCCCACCTATTTAAAAGGTGTTTTACACACTTTACAAGTCTTTTAATTTTTCATAAAATTTTGACATAACCTCCTTTGTTTCCAAGCCTTTTTTCCACCTAATATTTACAATATTTCATATGCATTATTATATCACAACCCACCCTCATTCGGTGGCCACAACCCATGTAAATTAAACATACATCTCTTATTCTTAACATATACATCTAATTGCCCCCAATATACACATATGATACTCATTAAATAAAGACATCTCAAATATCAATTGAGTTTACACTCTTACACATTAAAATAGTCCAAGACTTTTAATCCACTACTTTTTCAAACTAGAATACAAGTCATTTGAGCTTATGCCCATACATACAAAATATGCCCAATGCCCAAATATACATTCAAGTCCCTTTCCTCTCCTTCCTCTAAGACTTTCTCAAGTCTCAAGTACTGGGAGCCTCATCTGTAATATGATATCCCACGAATGGGTCAGCTCAACTGTTGGTATGACAAAAGGCTAATGCTAGGAACAAATTTAAGGTGTGGCATGTGCAAGTGTATATTTTAAAAACTACAACCCCATAATCCCTCAATGCTATGCAATGACAATATGCATGACACACCCAAGCAACTCTATGCCACCCATGTCTCGCTTCAAGGTCCGCCCCCGTCAGCCTGCAAGTACTGTCATTGGCCAGATTTTGAGTTTTTCACCACAGGATCTACACCCTTATAATGCATAGCACCAAGTGCTCAACCCACACTATGTACCAAGGATTCATGTATGCCAAGATGCCATGATTTTTCTCAATGTAAATTATATGAAATATTTCATCAAACACCTTATCTACATAAATGTGAAGCACCATTCAATGGATTTAAACATATGATCAAGTTTCATATTCATTACTTTCACAATTTCTCAAAGAAACTACAAATACACAAACTACCAACTCATGTAATAAATCATAACTCTCCAACCACAAGAGTTTCTCTACATAAACATAAGTTATAATATAATAATCCAACACATAAATAATATACACCTTCACCATAGCAACAAATTGTCAAGAAACTCAAAGAATATAAAAGTACTTAAACCACAAATTCTAAGTTTTCAAAGCAACTACCAACTAAATGATTTTCTAACATCAAGTAAACACCTAAATCATTTAATCAACACATATGAAGACAAGAAAACTTAAATCTATTCTCAACTTAGCAAAATATTATACCTAAAATAGTTTTTCTTAAACCAAGAGAGTTTTGTTCTCTTTATAGCCAAACCAATTGGTGAGAATGTAGACCTTGTTGAGAGGAACAATTTCTTAGAAGGAAGTCTTGCAAATATCTTGGCCTAGGAATGAGTTTTGGTGGCTCGAAGCTTCAAGAACCTAGGGTTTTTCTTTCATTTTCCTCCAAAACGTGTACTGACCTTTCTCAGCCCAAAAAACTGATATTTTTACACTAAGGGGGCTGTATTTATAGTGGAGGGGTAAAGGTGCAAAATGACTCTTTTGCCCTTGATGAATCCGGGACACTATTACACTACAACTAATCCCGAAACGCCTCAATTTGACATTCTATGTTAACCAAAGTTCTTAAAATTATTTTAAATGAAAATTTTCAGAAAAATATATTTTCGCTAGTGGCCGGGTTTGGCCGGTCCCACCTAAGCCGCCCGGGATACCATTTTTGACTAATTTTTGAAACTATTTTCGTTTAGACTCAAATTCGTACAGTAAGTATATTTTAACATTCTAAGCATATTTCTCTTCTTTGACATACTCAAATTATGCTCATAAACATGACTTATATCTAAATGATACATATGTAGTGCTCTACCGGCAAATGGTGCATGAATAGTGTGCCCTACCGGCAAAACTAAAAAATTTATCCTTACTTTTCAAATCTCTACACCGAAGCCATGTTCGACTGATATATGTGATCCAAAAAACTCTATCAACCTTAATGAGATCATAGCAAGACTTGAACGTGAAAATGATCAGATGCAACGTAGACTTGATCGTTTGCATGTAATCGAGCATGCAAAAATTGAGCATTTTGATCCTGATTATACTGAGATTCAAATTTTGTAGGATCCGTTACTTGTTTCAGATACAGAACTTTCTGATTATTCTAATTTAAGTGATGATGAGTTTGACACTTTTATTCCATCGAATTTATGTGTACTTGGCAACCCTGTATGTTGTTTTCTACATCAACCCCAATATTGACAAATTGTATTTCTTACAGTTTCATGTAATAAAATTGTGTTTATTTTAATATATAAGTAATTCTTTTTTCATATTTTGAAGTTTTGCACACTTTTGTATGTCAACTCTCAATATTCGATGAACTTAACATAAAATTTGAATTGATAATTTTTAAACATATAAAATTATAATTTTCTCAAAATTAGTCACAAAATTCATGTACTACACACACAAACAATATTTGAAGTATTTCTGGGGAATGCACTGCCTGAATTAATTAAATTTTTTTAATTTATAACTAGATTTTTTAGTAGCTTTCAAAGTTTATAAATTTTTGTGGGAAACATGCTTTAATAATATATTTTTTAGTTAAAACAAAACAGTACTAAACAAACAATTTAATAATTTTAAAAAATAGAAAGTTTTTTAGGGTTTTAAGTTTCATTTTTTTGGTTTTTTAAGGATTTGTTTATTTTATATTTTTTAGGATTTAGCGTTTTTATTTTTAAATAATTTTTTTTGACGTTTTTAAAAACAACACTTAGAATGACGTGTTTAAAAACGTTATTTTAAGTGACATTTTCTAGCCAATTTGTTTTTTTAACGCCTGTTATTTTTTACATTTGAACTTCACTTTTCTTAACGTTATTCTCACTGATGCCTTTAAAAACGTCATTAGGAATGACGTTTTCAATAAAAAAAATTTCAATTTCAAATTGTCATTGCAAATGACGTTTTAACCCATGAAGGTGTCAATTCAAATGACGTTTTTTTAAAAAATATTGGGTTTGAGAAACAAGTTTAAAATTGACTGGGTTGGGGAATAAAGATTTCAGGGGGCTGGGTTTGGGGAAAGTCTCCTAAATTCTTCTAATGAATACTTAAATGTATTAAAAAAATAACTTATCTGAAATGGTATGTTAGAATTATAAAAAAAATGAAAGAATGGATTTGGTAAATACTCCTACAGTGAATCTTAAAGAAAATGACCATCTTAAAGATAAAGGTAAAGAAAAGGTTTGAGAAGGAAGCACACGAATAGCAATGTCTGATGCTGATGAAGACTTTATGGACTCACAGGATATACCCCTATAACAGCTTATACCCCATTAAATGAGGATATAGAGATAAATCTCCAAGATTGCGAAAATTTGTATGACTTACTGTGATAATCTGCACACGAAGATTAACGTCAACAATAAAGAAACGATGATGACTTTAAGAAACCTTGGAAATAGTGATGTATGCCATAACGTCACCAACAGTAAGCATAATGAAACAATGAAGTCATAAATAGTATTAAATAGTAATTGATGGTGCTTGGAAATGCTTAGCCCAAGTCCAAAATGATGACTTGGTAGTCCAGAGAGGGGGTGGTGTGAATATATGAATTGGTAGTAGATTAAACTGTGAGAATAAATCAGAAACAGTATATAAGTGGTTCTCCTTAACCGAGAGACTAAGGCTACATCTATTGTAATGGAGTGTCTTGCTCCTTAGGGGTGTGTATATTTCTTGAAAAAGAAGATTACAATGGGTTGTTGGACTTAACGCCTATTCATACAATGTTTTATGAATACAAGTATATCAATGAAGAAATTTTCAGTCCTCTTTTGTAGTGTGATAGTGTTCTATTTATACGGGTAATCTTTATAAGGTTTCTTGCGGCTTCCTCTTCCTTTTTGCTGATTCTGTGGTCCCCTCTTTGTTTGTCCTTTAGCGACCTCTACCATGCAATGTCGCTACATCCACGATCCTTGAGTGGTTATGTGCACAAATATTCCCTTTACTAGAGAGTACACGTTTGTTAGAGGCTGCAGAAGTTGTCCCCTGAACACATGGCACGAAGTAGGACATTCGGGGTCTGGTGAGTACTGAGCTCCTTGATCTCGGGCTGCTTAATGCTGAGCTTGTTATGACTAAGCAGGTTTATGCCGAGTTGGACTTTCTATTAGGTTCTCTCCTTTGGATTATGGCTCATTCCTTTTTACGGAGCAGATGGGTTGTTAAGGGGTCTCTTGGGTCATTGCGCACCCTTTTTGGGCCATTAGATGATTTGGGTTTAGGTTGGGCAGCCCATTCCAAAATCCTACCATTATCAATTGCCCTCTAGCCCTAGGTCACAAGGATGACGTCCAGCTCTAGCCTAGGGTTAAATAAGTTTTTCCAGGGTTATGATTGCTTCCACGGATGACGATTTTACCTAATCATCAGCGTTGCCTTAGGACGTGTTTGGTTAATCCGTGCTGACTTCGATGGGACAGACACGCTCGAGTGGGGGCACAAGTCACCTGTAGGGCGATCTTCGTAAAGCGGTTTTCTACAAGTTCCTATCCACGTCCCATCATGATAATAAATGTTGTGTATAAAAGGGAAAGAAACTCTAGGTCTCTCCTGTTTGCATTTTGAATCTCTTCCTTCTCGCACTTCCTCTCTTTTTTCCTAGTTTTTAAAGCTGATGTTCTAAGTTCTTAGTGACTCAGGGTCCTGCGTTTTTCGTTCCTTTTGCGATCCAACTGTAGCTTCTAGTTAGGTACGTTCCTTTTTTCTCCTTCTTTTTCTTCGATCTAGATCCCTTCAACCCTCCCTAGTGGGGTTTTGGGTTCTATTTCCTTATTTGGAGATTCAGTTATTTCTAGAATCGCTTGGGCTATTTTGCCTCCCTTTCTCAATTCATAGATCATCCTCTACTGCTAAGGTTATCTTTACTTAGGACTTGGTGTCTTACTCCCTTGTTCTTAACGGATTGTGTCTTGCATATGCCCTCTTTACACTCTGATCTTCAATTTGGGCCGATAATGGGGAGGGTGATTTTTGATTCCAACTTTGAGGACAAAGGCGATAAGGAAGTCTCGTTGTCTTCTGCTAGTGGCCATTTCGAGGAAGGGGCGTCCTTTCCCATTAATGGCGAGGGGGTATCCACTACTAGCACTATTTTAGTTGGAGATGACCAATTTTCTATGTCCTTAGCAGAGAATTTTGAGTTCCTTCCAATTTTTATGTCATTCTGAGGTTTCGACCTTGCTTTCTTCTGAGGAGGCTCCTTTAATGTTGCCCCCCATTCTTTCTGGTCGTCTTAGGAGGAAAAGGTCTAAGAGTCCTTCTACTTCTTCCCCTAAGAAGATAAAGGCTCGTAGGGATCTCTCTGACCTTACGTGTTGTGCTGAGTCGACTCTGAGTCATCTCGATGAAGAGAATTTGGCAAATTTGAGGGAAGAATATTCCTTTTCTAAGTTTGTGTTTACTCCATTCTCCCGAGGAGGATGAGAGGTGCAACTCTAACATTCCTGGGATGACCTGCTTCTTTGAGTCAACTTTTCGTGCTGGCATCCGATTTTTTGTTCATCCTTTTATTCGAGACATTCTGGTTTTTTACAATGTCTTTCCAGCTCGGCTATCTCCAAATGGCTGAGGTTTATTGGTCAACTTTTTTATCCACTAGTTTGAGAGCAGAAATGACTAGGGATGCTAGGGACCGAAGCGGGGGAGGGGGGTGTAGTCTCCATCCCCGTACCCGCTTAAAAAAACTCCGTTCATCCCCGGTCAACTCCCATTAACGGGTATAGTTTTTCATCCCCATCCCTGTCCGTGGGTAAATTTTTAATCCTCGTCCCCGTCCCTGTTTCCCCTTACCCGCCCAAACCCAAGGCCACGCCTAAGCCCAGTGGAGCATCATTGATCAATGTACGTAAATCAAACTGGAAAGAAAAAAATTACACCAGAAGGCAAGGAAAATCACATTTTTGCTTCTATAACAATACTTATATAGATGAGTATTATAGAGATGAGGATGTTAACACAAATTTAAATTTAAAAAACAAAATCCAGCCCTAGAACTTTCATCAATCAAGAAACTAAGGCCCAACCCAATAAAATAACAAATATCAAAATACCATATTTGTAGCAATTAAATTCCATTTTCTTCTCCTGTAATTTCTAAGCAAATCAAACAGAGTTCATTACAAGAAAAAAATAAAATAAAATGGGCATTGGTGGGAAAATACAATCCTCAGTTTTTTTGCACCAAGAGGGGAAGGGGGAGGGAATACAAATTGACTTGGATTCTCACAAACTTAGACTTCTGAGTTCAACCTCCCAAAAATGAAAGTAAATTTAAACTCAATACACATACAGAAAACAACACTCAACCAACAAAGAAAATCAAGCCTGCAAAGACCCACAAGACACGAGACCCATCTACATACACAGAAAACAAAACTCAACCAACAAAGAAAATCAAGCCCTCAAAGACCCACAAGACACGAAAATGGCTTCGCTTTTTGGGTCCAGCAAAAGTTGAAGAAGAAGTTCAAACCTCAAAAGCACAGACATGGCGGCTTATGAGTTTTAGAGAGAGAAAGCAGGTAAGTGGAGAAATAGACTTGCACTATCATTTTTCTGTTATGCTCTTTCATGTTTGAAAATTGAAAAATGTAAAGAGAGAAAGTTTTAGAGAGAGAGAGCGAGGTGGAATGTAGTGGTGTGTGGACGTGTTATATCCGATGGAGGGATAGTAGAGACGGGAGAGGTAGGAGAGACGATGGAGGGATGAGAGAGGCAGCTGATAGAGAAGACTCAGCAAGTTAGGGCTGGGATTTATCTATATATATAACGGGTATAGCGGGGGGCGGGGCGGGGGTAAGCCCGCCTTCATCCCCGTATGGGTTTATACGGGTATCCCCGTATACATCCACCGTTCAATACGT
This sequence comes from Ilex paraguariensis, assembly GCA_963454935.2. Lineage (NCBI taxonomy): Eukaryota > Viridiplantae > Streptophyta > Magnoliopsida > Aquifoliales > Aquifoliaceae > Ilex > Ilex paraguariensis. Next base: position 8,533 of record CAUOFW020001656.1, on the reverse strand, counting down.
ATAGTTCATCCCTAGTCCAAACAATGCGGGTTTGGACGAATACCCATTTTTTTCCGGTCCACTGTCATCCCTAGAAATGACTCTCCTCCTACGATTCATGAGTTTGATTCCATTTTTCAGCTTAAGTCTTCTCCTTCATTGGGTTTCCTCTATTTTGCTAAGAGGGTGAAGGCGAAGAGTCTAATTTTTGGGCTCCCTTCGTCCAACAAGGGGTGAAAACCGAGGTACTTCTTTGTAAAAGGTGACTCCTGGGAAGTATCAGAAGTACCCGACAACATCCCTCAATTTTAAGGAGTCCCAATGAATACTCGTAAGGATAATAATTGGCCATGCTTTTCCTTTTATCTATTAGCTAGAACTCTACCCTTTGATCGTTATTCTAAAGCTTGGTTTTGTCTGTAGAGTTTTGTCCGACTCTCGACACCGAGGAAGCTACCAGGGTAGGCAAGGTAGAAGGTTATGGTTTGAAGTCTTTGTTGGACCTTGTAACCGAGGAGAATCTTGCCAACCACAAGCTTGGGTCCCCAATTAATGCACCTCCCGCTCATATTTCTGATCCCTTGCCTTTTGACCTGCCAGAACCGATGGATCCTGACCTTATTATAACGGTTTTTTCTGATACCGAGAACACAAGGAAGAAGAGGAGGAGGTTGGTGAAGAACTTCGACCTTCCCCCAAAGGAAGGGTAGGTGTTCACTTCCTTGGAGCAAAAGCGCAAGGATCTAGCCTCCCTTAAGGCTATTGTCTCTTCCCCTATGCCCCTCGAGCCCGCAAAGAAGGCAATCTCTCCAGATCGGCCCCCTCCATCAGTAGCGCCTCCTGCTCTTTCCCAATCATCTCTACCAAAGGAAGTGAGGAGGGTGATTAACCCTAATTAAGGCATAATTTAATAGGTAAATTGTGTTAGTTGAATAAAGTTAAACTAGTCAAAATAAATCAAATTAAAATTAGTGTGTGAATAAAGGATAATGCATTAATTGTTGTTCTTTTCAGGATTTTGTGCGTCAAAGCTACAAACTACTGGGGAGCCAATTGCATTAAAGCTACAAACTACTGGGGTGCCAATTATCAAAGCTCAAAACAAAGGAGGATCAAAGAATTCAAGTCCACCTAACAAGAATTCAAGTCCACCTATCAAGATTTTCAAGTCCACCTAACAAGACTCTTCAAGTCCACCTAACAAGATTCAAGGCCACCTAACAAGACTTTCACCCTCCCTTGTTGCCTATAAATACCACCCCTTAGGACTTGTAAAGCATTCATCTTTTGGTAGTGGAAAACCCTCCAAAAGTATTATTGCTTTCCTTATTGCTTATAGCTTTCTTTAAGTATTGCTTTCTTTTATTGTATTCTTGCTTCCTTTTAATTTATTGCTTTCTTTTACTTTAAGTATTGCTTTCTTTTATTGTGTTATTGCTCTTTACTTCCATTGCTTGAGCTTCCTTCTTCCCTTAGAGGAGTGAAACTCTTCCACTTTTCTAGAGCTTTACCAAAGCCGTGAAGGGTGGAACGTGATTCACTCATTCTTTGTCGAAGATCGGCTCCTTGTGTAAAATGTGTTACCTTGTAACTCCTCTACTTGGAGGGATGAGCATCACTCACTTTTCTAGTTTTAACAAAGCCATGAAGAGTGAGTAGTTTCTCATCCAATCTTTAGTAAGAGGTGGTTATCCGGAAGTTAAATTTATGCAATTCGTTTATGCTTAGCTTTAGTCTTTATTTTTTCATAATGTCTTCTCATCATATTGTTGTCTTTATTTTAAGCATGAATAGCTAAATCTCTTAGTTGGCAAAACCAAGAGGAACCTCCACTTGGGTATACCATTTCAACTCATTCTCCTCCCCTCTTTCAGAGTTCAATGGTTCGGTTTGACTGGGTTGAGGGTGGATAACTTGGTGAGTCTTTGATATTCCGTAGGCCTAGTCACGGTTTATGCTTAGATACTCACCAATCTTACCCCTAGCTTCCCACGAATCAATCGTTCATTCATGCTCTATTGGAGGAGGGTTTCGAGTTGAGACGGTATTCCTATTGGAGTGACCTCTTGGATTTGCCAACATTTGTTTCTCATTTTACTAGCATCAAAACAACTTCACCAAACAACTTCCAACAATCAAAGATTTTACACTTTCTTTCTCCCAAAATCACCTCCCCTCGGTTTACTTCCTTCCCCGTGGAAACGACCTTGGAATACCACCAAGTAAAACACGATCCGCGAAAGTCTCCTTGCGCTTGGGGAGCACTTTTGTTCACACATACTCACATTTGAAATCTCATTCATCCACCATTCCGTTGCCCTTTCTTTTGACATCATCCCTAGGAGAGTGACACTCCCCTTTATTCATATACTATACATGCTAAAAGGTGATGTTTATAGGTTAGGAAACAACAAGGAAATTTTTCAAGCATTTTTGGCGCCGTTGCCGGGAAGGCAAGTGTCAAACCAAGAAGGTGATTTTCGGACGACGGAGGTAAGTCCCATGATCTTCATCATGGGCTGAGGTACGTTGTTCCGTGTACATAATCTTGTTTGTGTATAACTTTGTTTGTATATATTTTGTTTTATGTGGAGGCGGAACGACCGAAACCGACTTGTTAGACAAAATTTGGCCCCTACCATGAATATTGACCAAGAACAACCCGAGGATGCGGGTGACAATTTTGACAATATAGGTGCAAATCCAAATGTCCAAAGGGGTGGGGGACCACAAGAACCCCAAATACCCAATCCGAGAATGAATTTTCCCCTCCCGTGAATGAGGGGAATAATTTTCAAATGGATCCCCCGGTGAGGTCAATGAGAGATTTCCTACAACCAACACGAAGCACCACACCATCATGCATCCTCCTTCCGGTCCAAGCTCATCTTTTCATAGTTAAGCCAGGGATGTTGCAACTAATTCCCACGTTCAACGGATTTGAAACTCAGAGCCCCTATTCACACATAAGGGATTTTGAGGAAATGGTTGCAACCTTCCTCCCCAATCATGGGATGGAAGAGATAGCTAGAATGAAATTGTTTCCCTTTTCCCTAAAAGACAAGGCAAAAACGTGGCTTATTTCCTTAAGGCCTCGAACCATCACATCGTGGAGCCAAATGATTTCTGAGTTTTTGAACAAATTCTTTCCGGTGCATAAAACCACTGCCCTAAAAAAGCAAATTCAAAACTTTTCGGAAAAGCCCAATGAGCAATTCTATCAATGTTGGGAGAGGTACAAGGAATTGCTACAATCCCTTCCACATCATGGCTTTGAACCATGGCAATTGGTGAGTTTCTTTTATGAAGGAATCACACCGGGCCATCGACAGTTCATTGACATGATGTGTAATGGGGAGTTTTTGAACAAAGACCCTGATGAGGCCTTAGATTACTTTGATACATTGGCACAAAATGCACAATCATGGGACATTACAGATCCCACCGATGTACCAAGGTCTTCTCCTCAAAAGACTGGCCAAACTCAAGGGGGAGGGATTTATGATTTAAGAGACCGGGAAGACTTGTTTTCAAAAATTGCTAAATTGTCAAGGAAAGTTGAGAGTCTTGAAGTCAATAAGAGACACGAGGTGTCTAATGTGTCACGAACCGAGGAGGGTTGTTCAATTTGCGAATGTATGGAGCATTCCCTATCGGATTGCCCAAACATTCCGACCCTTAAAGAAGCGTACCATGAACAAGTCCATGCATTCAACCAAACGAGGCAATCATTTTCTCCCAATTCAAATACTTACAATCCGGGTTGGAGTAATCACCCAAATTTTAGTTGGAGAAATGAAAACCCCATTCCTCATGGTTCAAGTGCATATGCATCTCCCATGCCTCCCAAGCAAAACCAATACCATGGCCAAGGGCAAGCATCTAGCTCTCAATACCCCCGGACCAATCCACAAGGGTATTTGTCAAACCCACCACCACAGAATTTTTCACCAAATCCACCTCCACAAAGTTTTTCTCAAGGACCGTCCAATCCATCCACATACCAACCTCCTCACAAAAGGAATTTGGAGGATATGGTCCATTCCTTCATTCAAAGCCAAACCGCCATCAATAACCAAAATGCCACAGCCATCAATGATGTAAGAGCCCAACTCACAAAGTTGACAAACTCCATAGGGGCATCTCAACAAGAAAAGGGGAAGTTCCCCGCTCAACCACAAGAGAACCCTAGGGGTCAACACCTTGTTGAGTCATCGGAACCTTCGAAAGAGAGTTGCGAGCAACTCAAAGCTGTCACCACCCTCCGCAGTGGCAAAGAAATTGACAAAACCATTTTGCCAACGGTCTCACCCAAGACCACATTGCCAAAAGAAAAAGATCTCTTGGGTGACGCCGACAAGAGTGAGGTGCGTGAAAGAAAGAAAGAGAGGTTGTTGAGAAAGGAAAATTAATTGATGATTGTGTGTTTATTCCTCCCATGCCTGCCCCTTTCCCAAGTCGTTTGAAGCCACCTGTCAAGGTGGCTAATTATGCTGATATTTTGGAAATGTTTAAGCAGGTGAAGATTAACATTCCACTCCTCGACGCCATCAAGCAAATTCCATCATGTGCTAAGATTTTGAAGGACTTATGCACGGTGAAGAGAAAACTGAATGTCCACAAGAAAGCATTCCTCACCGAGCAAGTGAGCTCAATTTTGAGGACTAACACTCCTCCCAAATTCAAAGACCCCGGTTGTCCAACCATAGCCATCACCATTGGAAATTATCGAGTGGAGCAAGCACTCCTCGATTTGGGGGCAAGTGTGAATCTTCTTCCCTACTCGGTGTACCAACAGCTGCAGCTGGAGGAGTTGAAGCCCACCTCAATCACACTTCAATTGGCGGATCGTAGTATCCGTACACCAAGGGGAGTAGTTGAGGATGTCTTAGTTCAAATTGATAAATTTTACTTCCCTGTCGATTTCATTGTGCTTGATACACATCCTGTTGCAAACCTTAGCTCCCAAATTCCCGTAATACTTGGAAGACCCTTCCTTGCTACATCTAATGCCGTGATAAATTGCAGGAACGGTCTAATGAAGTTGGCATTTGGGAATATGACAATGGAGCACAATGTATTCAACTTGGCAAAGCAACCGGGTGATGATGAGGAAGTAAGTGAGGTCAATAGAATCGACACTTTGGTTGAGGAGCACTTGGAGCTGGAGGGGATATTGAAATTTAAGGAAGAAGGAATTGTGGATCTTGAGAATTATGATGAGCAAGAGGAGGTAGAAGATTTGAAAGGGATGGAAAGGTGGATCCCTACATTCGAAGAGTTACCCCATCGAGAAAAGAAAATTTTTCCGTCGGATGAACAAAAGCCCAACTTGGAGTTGAAGCCCTTGCCCACCCATTTGAAGTACGCCTATCTTGGGGAAGGTGAAACATTTCCGGTGGTCATTAGCTCTACATTAAACATGGAACAAGAAAAAGAACTCTTGGAGGTGTTGAGAAAACATAAAGGAGCAATTGGGTGGACCATTGCGGATATCAAGGGGATAAGCCCTCTCATTTGCACCCACCGCATATATCTTGAGGAGGATTCCAAACCTTCCCGACAACCACAAAGGCGGTTGAATCCCATCATGAAGGAGGTGGTAAGGGATGAGGTTCTGAAACTACTTGATGTGGGGATCATTTTTCCAATTGCCGATAGTAAGTGGGTTAGCCCCACGCAAGTAGTACCTAAGAAATCCGGAGTTACGGTGGTTGAGAATGATGAGAATGAGCTTATTCCTACAAGAGTAATCACCGGATGGAGGGTGTGCATTGATTACCGAAAGTTGAACGCTTGCACAAGGAAAGACCACTTCCCATTGCCATTCCTCGATCAAGTTCTAGAACGAGTAGCGGGGCATCTATTCTACTATTTTTTAGATGGATACTCCGGCTACAATCAGATTGAGATTGCTTTGGAGGATCAAGAGAAGACCACTTTCACATGCCCCTATGGTACCTTTGCCTACCGCCGCATGCCATTTGGACTGTGCAATGCTCCGGGGACTTTCCAACGCTGTATGATGGGAATTTTCAGTGACATGGTGGAAAAGATAGTGGAGGTCTTTATGGATGACTTTTCGGTGTTTGGGGATTCATTCGAGGGATGTTTGGCAAACTTGGAGAAAGTTCTAACAAGATGTGAGGAGAAGAATCTAGTCTTGAATTGGGAAAAGTGTCACTTTATGGTGACAGAAGGAATTGTGCTTGGCCATATAGTTTCGGCAAGGGGTATTGAAGTCGATAAATCCAAGGTGGAGGCCATCTCCAACCTCCCTACGCCAAGAGCCATCAAAGGCATCCGGTCATTTTTGGGCCATGCAGGTTTTTATCGTCGATTCATAAAGAATTTCAGTGCATTGGCCCGACCCTTGACCAACCTGCTGTCTAAGGAGGTCCCATTTGAGTGGTCGGATGATTGTGAGGCATCCTTTAAAAAACTTAAAAGCATGCTAGTCACACCTCCGATCATGCGACCACCCAATTGGGATCTACCTTTTGAGCTCATGTGCGACGCAAGTGATTACGCGGTCGGCGCAGTGCTCGGTCAAAGGGAGGAAAATAGACCATATGTGATACACTATGCTAGCAAAACACTTAATGAGGCTCAGATGAATTACACTACCACCGAAAAAGAATTGCTAGCAGTAGTGTTTGCCTTAGATAAATTTCGTGCTTACATCATTGGTTCGCCTATTGTTGTCTTTACTGATCACTCTGCTTTAAAGTATTTGTTGTCTAAGCAAGATGCAAAACCGAGACTCATTAGGTGGATACTCCTCCTACAAGAATTCGACTTGACGATCAAGGACAAGAAAGGAGTTGAGAACGTGGTGGCGGATCATTTATCCCGGCTTGTGGTGCAAGAGGCCGATGAGCACATTCCTATCCCTGACTTTTTTCCTGATGAGCATTTGCTGTCAATTCACTCTGTATGTCCTTGGTATGCTGATATATGTAACTATCTTGCAACAGGACAGACACCACCGCAATGGAGCCCAGAAGATCGAAGACGATTTATGGCAGATGTGAAGTACTTCTACTTCGACAACCCGTATTTGTTCAAGTATTGCCCCGACCAAATCATGAGGAGATGCGTACCTGAAAATGAACAGCGGGATGTCCTTGCATTTTGCCATTCACAAGCTTGCGGTGGACATTTCTCAGCGAAAAAGACTTCGGCCAAAATTCTTCAATCAGGTTTTTACTGGCCCTCTCTTATCAAAGATTGTGTTTCATTTTGTAAGGGATGCGACAAATGCCAACGGTTGGGTAGTGTGACCCAAAGAAACATGATGCCCCTTTCACCAATACTTGTCATAGAAATATTCGACTGTTGGGGCATCGACTTCATGGGTCCTTTCCCTATGTCATTTGGTTATTTGTACATCCTCCTGGCAGTGGACTATGTGTCCAAATGGGTGGAAGCTATCCCGACCAAGACTAATGACCACCGAGTCGTAGTCAAGTTTCTCAAGGAGAACATCTTTTCAAGGTTTGGGATGCCTCGTTCAATAATAAGTGATGGTGGATCACATTTCTGTAATAGGCCATTTGCATCTCTAATGTTCAAATATGGCGTCACTCACAAAGTATCCACTGCCTATCACCCACAAACAAATGGCCAAGCCGAGCTAGCCAATAGGGAGATAAAGAACATTCTAGAAAAAATGGTTAACCCAAACAGGAAGGATTGGTCCGATAGATTGACCGATGCCCTCTGGGCATACCGCACTGCCTTTAAAACTATTTTGGGCATGTCTCCCTACCGGCTTGTCTATGGAAAGGCTTGCCACCTGCCAGTCGAAATGGAACACAAGGCCTATTGGGCCATTAAGACTTTAAATTTTAATTTGAGAATGGCCGGTGATCATAGGAAGTTAGAGCTGAATGAGTTGGAAGAGATTCGACGAGATGCGTATGAGAGCTCCAAAATCTCAAAAGAAAGGGCCAAAATCTTTCATGATAACTCCATTGTGAGGAAATCATTTGAGCCCGGGCAAAAAGTACTCTTATACAATTCTCGCCTCTCCATTTTCCAAGGCAAACTCCGATCCCGTTGGGATGGCCCCTATCTTGTCAAGGTGGCCTACCCCAACGGAGCTGTGGATGTTCAAAACCCCGAAAATGGCCAGACATTCAAGGTCAATGGCCAAAGACTTAAGCCATTTTTTGGGGGCTTTGAAGAACAAGTGGTGGAGGAGAATTTGATGGATCCGGTATACCCGGAAGTTGTGAAGGAATAATTAGTTTTTCTTTTTTCTGCTTTTTAATGTACAGGTTTTTATTTACTTACTTTATTTTTTTTATTCCATGTTAATTATGTTCTTTTGTCGTATAGTTTTGTTTTTCTTAGTCGCAGATATTGGTGTTTTGTCAAAGCTCAAGTGCGAGGTGTTCTCTAACCCTTCTTATCTTTTTACTGTCCATCATTGAATATCATATTTGTTTTAGAACACTGCATGAATCAAGTTGGGGGGGGGGGTGAGGTTGCACTATTTGCATATTACACCAATGTTTGTGGGAATATTCGCGCGAATATTCGCGTACGC
>CAUOFW020001655.1:0-77452 GCA_963454935.2 Ilex paraguariensis | reverse complement strand
ATATCTGTATCTTGATTATTATTTTTTTGCGTTTCCCCAACTGCCTTTCAAGAACGTAACCACTCTCTTTAATTAGTAAACCCAAAGGTCTGTCGACTTTGGTTTTCATGCATACTTTGATTGCATTGAAGCTTGTTGTCCCTACGATTTTGCTATAACTTTTTGGACCCTTCTTTTACTTCAGAATCTCTTCTTGACTCCTGCGGGTTTACTATTTTTCTGTTTCTTCTCCTCCTTTACTTTCTCTGAATCCTTCAATGGCTGTCCCAATCTCACCCCTATTCAAGGAACGATGCTCCTTTGGAATTGAGTGGGAATGGCATACCCGTTACTTAGTTCATTCGTCATTGTCATCCTCAGATTTAGACGGGATAAATAAGAAATTTTTTCTTGACGTGGAATTAGCTTTGCGAGCCCCATCTACTGACGAGCCCTGCAATTATCTCCCTCGAGGGGAGACTTGCTTCTTTGAGGGGGCTTTGGACATGGGACTGTGTCTTCCTATTCATCCCACCATTAGCTATATCTTGGCTTATTGTAGTTTGTGCCCTTCTCGTCTTTCTCCCTAGGGATGGGCCATCATGATCAGTTTCTTCCTGTTTTGGCGCTTGCGAGGTGATGACAAGTTTTCCACTATAGGAGAATTCTTTTACTTCTTCGACCTCAAAGAAGATGAGGTCCCATGTTTTGTTTGTTTTCGATGGAGGCACTTCAAGCTGTGGCGTCTTGTGTTTAACCTTCCTTTTCCTCCTGAGGAATGGTCTCCTCTCTAATTTTATGTTGCTGGGGACTCCTGGAAGTCTATAGAGTTACACTACAGAGAGTGCAGAGTTCCCAGATCCTAGAGGAGCTATTCTTATTCAGGTAAGCATCTTGGCAACCTGCATTTGTTCAAGTCTCCTGATGTGGTTTCCTAATCGTAGGATTTAATTTGGTTGGTAGGTCTTCCTGAATTGGACTTATTAGAGGAGATGCGAATTGATCAGATGATTGAAGTTAAGCCTGTGCCCTACACTGAGTTGGTGATGCCGGATAACATGTTTCTGTTCAGTGTTGTCAGTGCTGCTATGGACTTTGTTTCTTATCCAGATTCTGCTGATTCATGTCCCTCTGAATTTGATGAGGATGAGGTCGTTGGTACTTCTTCCGAGAAACATAAGAGTGGCCCTGCCAGTGACTCTTCTTCTTCATCTGGATGTTATCTGGCCACAATATTGTTCTCCTTATCCGGGCAGAAGCTTATGAATCTTCTGATAGAAGCCTAGAAAGAGAGGGATGAGCTAAAAGAGGAAAATGCCCGCTTGAAGAAAGAAATTGCTGAGCTCCAGAGACGCCTAAAGGGCGAATAAGAACTGAGAATATCTCTTGTAATCTTTTTGCTTTTGTATTGTTGCTGGATATATGAGCCTTTGTTCTTATTTGATGGTTACTGACTCTTCTGTTGATTCTTAAACTTGTGATTTTGAATCTTGTTATATATCTCTATTCTCGGGCTACTGGGCCTATTTGAGTGAACTAGGAGAGTTAGCTGTGAGCTATAGAGCTCTTTTTATGAACTGAATAGTTCATCCTGAGCTATAGAACTCTTTTTATGAATTGAAGGGTTCATCCTGAACTATAGAGCTCTTTTTATAAACTGAAGAGTTCATCATGAGCTATAGAGCTCTTTTTATGAACTAAAGAATTTATCATGAGCTGTAGAGCATTTTTCATTAACTGAAGAGTTCATCATGAGGGATAGAGCTCTTTTTATAAACTGAAGAATTCATCATGAGCTGTAAAACTCTTTTCATGAACTGTAGAGTCCATCATGAGCTGTAGAGCTCTTTTCATGAACTGTAGAGTTCATCATGAACTATAGAGCTCTTTTTATGCAATATCACCGGGATGAATCAAAGACTTACAGTTTTATTAAGAATGATCAAATTACAAAATTGACTCACTGAGAGAATTTTTTGAGATATTCTGCATTCCAAGAGTGGGGCAGGATTTTCCTTCCTTTATCTGTAACTCATAGTTCCCTGGTTTGATCACCCGCGAGATGATATACGGGCCTTGCCAATTGGGTCCCAACTTTCTATGATTGGGGTCCTTTCTTGCTAACAATAATTTTCTAAGTACTAGGTCACCCACCTTAAAGCTTTTGTGTCTAACCTTTCTGTCATAGTACCTAGCCGTCTTTCTCTGGTAATTCCAGATACGATGCAGAGCTGCTTCTCTTTTCTCTTCTAGGAGATTTAGGCTCAATAGAAGTAACTCGCCGTTGAATTCATCATCTGTGAGTTCAGTCTTGGGGGATGGGAGCCCAACCTTGACAGGCGCCACTATTTCAGTTTCGAAAGCCAAGACAAACAATGTTTCTTGAGTTGCTGACGGGGCGATTGTTCTGTAGGCCCATAACACTTCTGGGAGGTATTCCACTCATTTATCCTTCAGATCTTCAAGCTTGGTTTTTAGAGCCGCTTTTATAGTTCTAATAGTGACCTCCGCTTGCCTGTTAAATTGTGGATAAGCTAGAGCTAAGAAGTAATTCTTAATTCCGAGCTCAACACAGAAGTTTTTGAACTTTGGATTGTCAAATTGTTTCCCGTTGTCAGAGATGATTGCCCTGGGAATACCAAACCTATAGATTATGGATTTTCAGGTAAAGCTCTGGACTTTCTGTTCGGTAATTATTGCCAAAGGCTCCACTTCCGCCCATTTGGTGAAGTAGTCTACTCCGATGATAGCGAACTTGCACTATCCAACACTGGTAGGAAGGGGTCCCAATATGTCAAGACCCCATTGCTGGAAGGGTCATGGGCTAATTACCATGGTTAGGGTCTCTGGTGGACAATGGGGAATATTGGCGTGCACTTGGCAAATCTTGTATCTCTTGACCAAGTCTATAGCATCCCTGAGCATTGTGGGCCCAATAATATCCTTGCCTTAACGCCTTTCCTGCTAGAGCCCGAGCTCCAATGTGGTTGCCACAGACCCCCTCATGGACTTCTCTGAGTATGTAGTTGGCGTCTTCGCTCCCTACGCATTTAAGAAGGGGTGCTGAGAAACCTCGCTTGTACAAGTTTCCCTACAAGATAGAAAACCTAGCTGACCTGGTTCTCAGCTTGACAGCTTCTTTGGGATCTTCTAGCAAAGTTCCATGCTGAAGATACCCTAGGATGAGGTCCATTCAGCTCAATGGGGCTTGCACAGGTAGTGCTTCTTCATCCTCAACACACAAACACGGTTATGCTAGGTGCTCTACTGGAACAAGCCTGTCCAAGCTCTCCTGTGTGGCTGTTGCTAATCTTGTCAAAGCATCTGCTCGCGAGTTCTTGGTTCTCGAAACATGTCTAATCTTAACTTGCACAAACTTCTTCATCAACTTTTGTACCTTTCTGAGGTAAAGGACCATCTTCTCGCCTTTAGCTTTGTAAGCTTCCTCTATCTATTTTACCACTAGCTGGGAATCACTGTAAATCTCCAATTGCTCAGCTTCCATTGAGTGAGCCAGATTAAGTATGGCAATGACGGCTTCATACTCTGCCTCGTTGCTTGAAGCTTTAAACCTAAACTTGAGGGCGTACTCGACGTCTATCCCATCTGGAGAGGTCAGTATCAAGCTTGTGCCACTTCCTTGAGCATTAACAAATCCATCCATGAAGAGCTTCCATGCAGGAAGATCAGGTACTAGCTACGTTGCTTCCATAGGTGCTGGTGTTGCAAATTTCGCGATGAAATCTGTTAAAACCTGACCTTTGACCGCAGTTCTAGGTTTAAATATGATGTCGAACTCACTGAGCTATATAACCCACTTTATTAGCCTCCCCAAGGACTCTGGATTGTGCAACACTTGTTTCATTGGCTGTTCTGTTGGAACCTCAATGGTATGAGCCTGAAAATAAGGTCTGAGTCTCCTAGCCATAGTTACCAATGCTAAGGCAAGCTTTTTCATTTTCAAATATTTCACCTCCGCCCCCCTCAAAGCTCTACTGCAATAGTAGACTGGTTGCTAGGACCTGTCCTGCTCCCTCACCAGAGCTGCACTAGTCAAGAAATCTGAAATAGCTAGATAGAGAGTTAGAATCTCCCCTTGTAAGGGACTTACCAAGATAGGAGGGGAGCTCAGGTAAGCCTTCAAGGCTTTGAATGCCTCTTCACATCGGGCATCCCATTGAAATGCCTTTTTTAAGATCTGAAAGAAAGGCCGACATTTATCACTTGATCTAGAGACGAAATGACTCAAGGTAGCTATTCTTCCTGTCAAACGTTGGATCTCCTTTACATTAGAAGGTGGCTGCATATCCAAGATTGCCTTAACCTTTTCTGGGTTGGCCTCGATTCCTCTACTGTTGATTATGAAACCCAAAAATTTTCCTGCAGATACTCCGAAAGCACACTTTGCAGGGTTGAGTTTCATCTTGTATTGCTTAATGACTTGTAACGATTCCTCTAGATGTGCAATGTGGAGTTCTGCCTTTAGTGATTTTACCAGCATATCGTCGATATACACCTCCATGGTTGTTCTAATTTGGCCTTGGAACATCCTATTCACTAAACGTTGGTAGGTGGCTCCTGCGTTTTTTAGTCCAAAAGGCATGACCTGGTAAAAATATGTTCCTTACGCGGTTATAAAGAAAATTTTTCTTGGTCAGCTGGATTCATTCTAATCTGATTATATCCTGAGAAAGCGTCCATGAAACTGAGGAGTTCATGTCCAACTATAGCATCTACTATCAGGTCTATCCGAGGTAAAGAAAAGTTGTCCTTGGGGCATGCTCGGTTGAGATCAGTGAAGTCAATGCATAGTCACCACTTGCCATTGGTTTTCTTGACAAGAACCACATTGGTCAACCAAGTAGGGTAGTCAACTTCCCTAATGGCTCTGGCGTGGAGGAGCTTACTGACCTCATGATTGATTACCTTCTGGCATTCTAGGGAAAAACTCCTTCGATTTTGCTTGATCGCCCGATAGGTGGGATTCACACTAAGCTTGTGTGTGATGACCGAGGGGTCGATTCCTTCCATGTCTTCTTGTTTCCAGGTGAATACTTCTCTATTCTCCTTTAGGAATTGAATGAGGAGGTCTTTTATTTCCTGGCTTAGCTTAGACCCAACGTAAACAAGGTGTTCAGGCTCCTCATCAAGCTAGACAGGCTCTAACTCCTCAGATGGTGTTGGTCTAGTGTCCAGTTCATCCCTCATATCTAGCTCATCTAGCTGGACATTCTCGACTTCCTTCTATTTCATCAAGGTCATGTAGCACTCCCTCGCTACCCGCTGGTCTCCTCGGACTACTCTAACTCTATTTTCCATAGGAAATTTCATAACCAAGTGATAGGCAGAGGGAATTACCTTCATAGTGTTGAGGGAGGGCCTTCCGAGAAGTATATTATATGCAAAAGGGGCATCCACCACTAGGAATCTTACTGTGGTGGTGGCCTGGCAAGGAGGATCTCCCATGGTGAGGACGAGCCAGATTGAGCCAAAGGGCAATACCATTTCCCCTGTGAAACCCAACAGGTGAGCACTGACCAGCTCCAGCTTTTCCCTACCTACATCTATTTTGTCAAATGCAGAAACGAATATGATATCTGCTGAGCTCCCGTTGTCAATTAAAACTCAGTAAACAATTCTATTAGCCACAACAACTCTAACCACCAGTGGATCATCTTGGGGGTACTGGTAGCCTTCTAAATCTAAGTCTGAAAAAGTGATAGCCGTGTTCAGCCGAGACGCCTTAGACACGGTGTGTATTTTCAGCGCTTCGCCAGCTTTGATTCTGCGCAGGTGCGCCTTTTGGGCAGAATTGGACTCCCCACCCCCTACGAACCCACCGAAAATTACTCTGATTTTGCCTAAGGGTTGTTGGTGTAACACAGGAGCTTGTTGCTGAGGTGGTGGAGGTGGAGGGACTCGGTCCTGATTATTCCGAGCTACATAATGGCATAACTGACTCCTCTAGATTAGGAATTCAATCTTTTTCTTCAATTTGGCACAATCATCAATATGGTGGCCATGATCTATATGGTATTCGCAATACTTTGTGGGATCCCTCTTTGCTGGGTCTACTTTCATTCAAGGTGACCATCTTAGAAACTTCTCGCTTTGCACCTCGTATAAGATCTGAGATATTGTTGCGGTGAGTGGGGGGAGCTGCCGAGGTGCATACCTTGGCTGTAGCTCTGGCCGTGGCGGACCTAAGCGATCTCTGACATCTCTCCTCCTTTTGGGAGAGCGATCTCTGTCCCTTCTTGGAGACCTATTACGCCCTCTTTTTCTTCTAGGACTTCAGTCCCCTTCCTTTCCTCTTTCCCTTTGTCTTTATGCGTAGATGAACTTCCCACTTTTGAGAGAAGGGCCTCTTCACCATTTATGTATTTTTCTGCCTTAGCCAATACCTCTGCCATGCTTGCCTGAGGATTCTTTGAAATAGAGAATATCAGATCTTTGGACTATACACCCAGACTAGCTATAAAGGCTGTAATGGCGAACTTCTCATCTGGGACATCCACTTTCAGTGACTTTGAGTTGAACCGCTGGACATAAGACCTAAGGTTCTCTTGGGGGTCCTTGCTTCACGTTCAATAAATGGTAGCTCGGCTTCCGATATATCTGAGCTCTTATGAAGTGAGATATGAAGGATATAGAAAGCTCTTTAAAGGAGGAGATTGAGGCCGAGGGGAGCCTGTTGAACCATGTCAGGGCTGACCCTTTTAGCGTGATGGCGAAGGCTTTGCGGCGCACTGAATCTTGGTATCCATGGAGCTCCATCTGGTTTTATAAATATTTAAGAGGTCCATGGGATCCTTTGTCCCATCAAACACTTCTATCTGCGGCATTCTAAATTTTGGGGGAGGGGAAAATGCAACACCCTTGCGGAGAATGGCGACTCAGTTTGTTGTACTAGGGCGTCCATTGTAACTGGAACCTTGTTCTTCACAACTTCTTTCATATGATTGAGCTCTTGCTGGATGCTATTAAAACGTTGCTCCCAGTATTGCTTTCTCCTCTCCTGTTGATAGGGGAAAAAATCATTCCTTTCTTCCTCAACATTTTGACTTTGCACCTCTTCGTTGCGTCCATTCCTTGGGGGTGGATGAGGATCTTGTCCCCAGGTCTGACTATTTTTTTCTCTTTCACCAACTTTTCTGAGGGGGTCGAGATGTTGCTGCCCTCTGTGAGGAGGGTTATTCTGGCCTTCTTGGGCCGATCATGCCTCCTTAGGGAGTTGCAAGAGCTTCAAGAGCTCTTCATTCTACTGTATCAAACGTTGGTTAACTAGACGAAGAGCCTCCAACTCATTATTTGCGTGGGAATTCCCCATTGGGGGATTCACCCCTAGGACATTTTCAGCCTATCTATCGTTGGTGGTTTCCTGTTGTTCTTGCATTCGTGGTAGATTGGTCTAGCTTCTACTTATGTTACGGGTCGAAACCATTAGTCACTGAAAGATCAGCGTATTTGTAACAGGAACAATCATTCCCACAGACGGCGCCAAACTAATGGTGTAAAACCACGTTGATGAGCAAAAGGGCAGGTGACGTGTGATGAGCGTGGATTAGAGCTATAAGGCTCGTGTGTGATGTTGGAACAAAATGCAGAGGGGATTTTAGGAGTGCACATAGTGAAAATATAGTGGTTCACCGGCTCAGGAGCTCGGCTAGTCGACTTCTTCAATAGAGACTCTTGCTCCCTCTCCTCTATTCACCACTCAAATGTATTACAATTACGTATATCTCGAAATTAGGTTTTTTTCTCTCCTCCTCTCTATGGAGGCGTTACATAGTATTTATATGACTATTTCCTATTCTGTAGGATCTCAGCGAGATCTTCGCCTGCCATTAGCGGGATTTTTCTTGATTTTAGGAGCGAATCTTGGTTGGTTAAGAGTCTCATGCTTTGAACTCAATCTTCGCGGTTATCCAACTGTTTCCTGGTCAGTTCCACTATCATCTCTCCAAGGGGAGCTCGGGCCTTGGACTTCTGAGCTCCTCGTATCCTACCAGACCTCGTTTCCTGAGCTCGCTCTTATAACTTATTTGAGGTATCATCAGGTCTTATTTTGTTATGCAGATTAAACAAAAAAAAAAAGTTAACGATTGTGGCATTGTGAAATTCAAACCCAAAGTCTAAGTTCTAGTGTGAGAAAGTTGATAATATAAGGACAATGTGAAACGAGCAACCTAATTCAGGCACTCTTAATGTAATTTACCCCTTTTTTATATAGATAATTGAAATCATCCTAACATAAAACTATTAATAATGGACACTCGATATTAGTGATTAAGGGAAGTATTCGCAGCTTATTTTACAAGGGATAGGTTTAATATACCACGAATAAATTCTTTGTCATAGGGAAAAAGTTAATGGTGGCAAAAATTGACAAAAACCTAAGTTAGGAGGACATTAACTTCCCCTGACTAATGGCTTTGTGGGTTTGCATCTTGTCTACTTTCTATGTTTTCTCCTTTTCTTTTCGGACTTGTTTGTTTAACAGGAGAATGATAGAAAATATAAGAAAGAAAATTTTTTAAAATTTTAATGTGTATGGTAAGCATGAAAAGAAAAATGATAGAAAAAATAATTTTCTTTCATGCTTGAATTTTTTCACAAATAACTAATTTTTTTTTCTTATAAAAAATACAAAGAAATACAAGAAAAATTGTGATCTATAGTTAACTTCTCATTTTACCCTTATTTTTCTTAAAATATTTTATTAGATATTAATTTTAAAATATTTTGGTATGAATTTGATTAATCATATAATATTTGGGCCAAAAACTTTTAAGTTGGTGATTGTATTAGAATTAGGTTTCGAACCACTTATTAAAAAAAATTAATGTTCAATTGTAATTACATATTTTTTTTCTTTTTAGACCAATTTAATATAATTAAGAATAATTTAGATAATTATAAAAAAAATTTTATAACTTTACTTTATTTCAAACAATAAAATAATTTTGTTTTAAATTTTTTTATAAATTTTTTAATCTAATCAAATATATGTATGAAAATATATTTTTTATTATTTTTTATTCCTAACCAAACGGAGGTTCAAGACTCTAGAAACCCAATAGTCAACATCTATTGGCTAATAAGAAAAGCGTCAACCCTTCTTGTCTCTTGTCTATTCGCTCTTAATTGTTTCTGGGTCCTTTTTTATTTGTACGTTTAAATTTAGTCACTAACCAACGGGTTTCTGGAACTCAATAGTCAATAATTTACGCTACAATCGTTGACAAAGAAATGAATGATTGATAATCCAATTGTACGATGAAATTGACATTAAACCTCAATAGTCAAATGCTTATTTAATATGGAAGACAATTGAATATGAAGTAATTGTTTTGTGGGCAAACTATATTTTTCCTCCCTCATCTATGGGGTCTAATCTCACTTTACCCCTTCAAGTATTGACTTTCTCATGTGTTTTTTTTTTTTGGGAAGGGGGAGAGAGAGGGGAAAGAGGCTTGAACCCTTAAACTTAAGAAGACAAGACCTTCATAAAATAAAGAATATCATTAGACCAAAAACCCGTTGATTAACTTTCTCATGTTGTTCTATTAACTATTTGAATTTATATGACACAACCCCCAAGTCAAATGCCCATCATATTTTCGATTAAAAAAATGACAAGATTTATAGGATAACACAGATTTCCAATGTCTACAATTTGTGCAATGAAAATCAATAGTTATAGCTTTATGGTGCAAAAAAAAAAAAAGCAATAGTTGAGGGGTAATGTGAAATCAAAATTTTACTTTGAGGTACAACGTGAGAAATATAACAGTAGAGGGGGAGTGTGAAAAAAACACATGGTTGAAAGATCATCGCATAAGATTTACTATTGGTAATGTAACCTCAATATTCAACGATTCTCGACTATAAATAGAAAGCACACCTATTCCCCTTGCTTCACATGCAACACCCACATACTTCTTGCATCCTATCCATTGTCTGAATCGCAGAGAGAGAAAGACCATAACAGAAAAATGGCGATCACTACCATTACCACTACCACTACCAATCCAGGCCAACACTACAATAGATTCGAAGAAGCAAAAAAGTTAGATGAATCAAAAACCAGAGTCAAAGGCCTCGTTGATCCAGGCCTCACCACTATCCCTCACATCTTACACCACCCACCTCAAAACTCACCCAACCCAAAACCCTCAACTCGAAACCCCAAACTATCACTCCCCATTGTCGACCTCTCTAGCACCCGGTCAACAGTGGTTGACCAGATCCGTCACGCTGCCTCAACCATTGGGTTCTTCCAAATTATCAACCATGACATACCAAAAATTGTCATGGACCTTATGCTCTCATCTATCAAGTCTTTCCATGAATTACCAGACACCACTAGGATGCAATGTTATGGTAGAGACATGTCTCATGGTGTTGCGTACTATACTAACGTTGATTTGTACAAGTGCAAGGAAGCTAATTGGAGGGATTCACTGGAGGTCTGCTTGGGCCCCACACCTCCGGAACCAGAATACGCTCCAGAGGTATGCAGAGAAATAGTGGCAAAGTGGGACAGCGAGTTGGTGAAGGTGGGGGAGGTGTTGACAGGGATGCTGTGTGAGGGATTGGGGGTGGAGAGTGAGAGGTTTAAGGAAATGTCATTTTTTGATAGAAGGAATATGTCTGGATATTACTATCCGTATTGTCCCTAGCCGGAGTTGACAGTGGGTCTCAAGTGGCATACGGATCCGGTGGGGTTGACGGTGTTGTTGGTGAATGAGGTTAGGGGGTTGCAAGTGAAACATGTTGAGGATTGGATTGATGTGAAGCCTGACCCTAGTGGTCTCATTGTCAACATTGGTGATATTCTTCAAGTAAGTCATTCAATCATATGTTTGCCAAACTTTTTCTTAGTTACAAGTCCTGAGAGTACATGAACCACTATTATAAGTCTAATATCCATTACCCATATCTATTAATGAATAAAATATTTTTCTTTGTTTTACTCATATCAATATGCTGAGCAATAAATCATTATCCTTACTCTCAAATTCAATAAAATGAAACACGGAAAGTAAAATCTCAATGGCTTTCTAGAGACATAATTGTTTCTTAAGTCACTATTGTAGAAATTTATTATCAGAGAGTATCGGAAATAATAAAATAAAGAAAAACAAGATACAGAGAATTAACGTAATTCGACATACTATGCCTACTTCCACGGATTTAATGCCCAATAGGGTACATCAATGTGTTATTCTTCGGTGATTGATTATATGAGGCTCAACTCTATTTATATGGTAAGAATTACAAAAGATAAACATAAATCTCATATTCCTATTATCATCAATATTTTTTCAAATAGTCCTAGATATCGATGGATCTCAGATCTTATCGTATCTCTACCTAGATATTGATGGATTCCTTCTAATCCTATTATATCTCTAATAACTGTCATATTTTAGAAGCACATATTATGAGTACCACAATCACAATCTATACTTATTTGTAAGTAAAAATCAATTACTTTTTGAATTGTTATTAAAGAAGCCCTGAAAGTAGTTTATTTAATTTTGTTATCAGATTCTAACAAATTGAACCATTTCACGGTATAACTGGAGGACACATATTGTAGTTGAGCTCTGACAGGTTTGGGAGGCACCCTCCAATGGCATATTCTGGAAAATCAGGAATTAATGGTTTTAATTAAATATATGCTCTTGTCCAATTTGTAGGAAGCCACATGTGATTTTGAAGAAACTGTATGTAATTTCGAAAAGTTCTTTTAAATTTTCTAAGTTTCTCAGTTTAGGCAAATAGTAAGGTATTAGTTCATTTATAAGACAAGTTTGTTCCTTGGGTTGTTTAACTCTCTTGTGCAGATGATATCCAACGATGAATATAAAAGTGTGGAACATCGAGTGTTGGCGAACCCCTCTCGTGAGCCACGAGTCTCAATTCCAGTATTCTTCACTTCAAGAATGACAGAGAACATGTACGGGCCATTATCAGAAGTAGTGTCTCCAGAGAAGCCGGCGGCTTATCGTCAATTCACAATCTCAAATTTTATGGAAAAATACTACTCGGAGGAGTTGCGTGGCAAGTCTGTGATGAATGCATACAAAGTCTCCAACATATAAGTGCAGGTGTTGGACAAAGAAGGAAATAATATATGATTTACTTAAAATATACTCTATTGTAATTTTCAAAAGAAAAGGATAAATAACTGAAAATAAAGTGCTATTGAAAAATAGTCGATTGTAAATCACTTCCAATACTTTTTCTTTCAATTTCGTTAAAGGATATATCTCCTGCCATTTATGCATGTTTGACCTACTATTTATAAGAGGATCTCCAATCATATATGATGCACAATTTACCTATTAAAGAAAATTTAAGAAAAAGTGTTAGAGGATATTTCACTCCAAAATAGTTGCATTTTAATGTGTGTATGCACTTGTATTGTATGTTCCAAAAGAGTTACATTTTAATATGTGTATTCCCTTGTATTGTATGTTTCTCAGAAGATTATGCAGTAATAAAATTTTATAGAACTTATAATGACATTTTGTCACTGATGAGACTACACACTATTGGACTTATTCAAAGAATATCCCAAAATATAATTGTGTCGGCATCAATTATCTAACCCCGAAGAAACCCAATTAGGTGCTGCAGCCAACAGTTGTGGCGCAGAAAAAATCTGAAAGAGAAACAAAACAAAGGTAATGAATAAAATATTCTATAAATGTGGACAGATTTTCTTGGTTAATAACAATGCCCTGTATCGTTGTAATTAGGGATGACAGAGAGAAAAATAAGTATTTGTCAAAATCTGTCCTGGTTAGATTTAAGATGGATCATATGTATTAGACAGTGAAAGTATACAAGATACCTATATAAACTCGTGTGAGAATAGACTGAAATTCATCCCCGTCCCCTACATTAAATTCGCCTCTCAAAATTTTTATTACAATAATTTGGACATATAATTCAATCCATAACATTAAAAACTTATAAATTAAAAAATAAAAAAATACTCAAAAGTCAACTCTTATTTACTCCCACTCTTTTCACTCTCTCTCTCTCTCTCTCTCTCTCTCTCTCTCTCTCTTTTCCGCTTTGTGGTAAAAAATAAAAACAAAAGTTAAAATCTCTTTCTCGACAATATTAATACATCCTACTTTTGTCTCCCTCTCATATATAAAATTAAAAATAAATTAATTTTTTTTTAAAAAAATAATATTAAAAATTAAAGACCTTCATTTAATATTTATGTTTTAAGCCTCAAATTGACTTAAGTCGCCCCTGTAGCCACCGGCGTCCCTTTCTCTTCTCTCTTCACCAAAACCCTCTCTCTTCACAGCAACACTATTGAAGCACCATCAGAGATATAGTAATCAACCATCGACAATCTTGAAGACTCACCCGGGTATCCCTCCCCCCACCCTCTCTCTCTCTCTCTCTCTCTCTCTCTCTGCATATGTCTCCCCTTACCACAATCACCCTTTCCTTCCCTCTCCCCTCTTCCACCGAAACTCATAACAACCCACCAAACATCCTATATATTCAAAGCTAAACTCTTACCTATAGTCAACTAACACCTCCATCCCCTTTCCCCCAGTCCCCACCACTGCCACCTAAACCTTCCTAGCCAACAAACGTCTCCCCACCCACACACCCACACATTGCTACCAAAATCCATCACAGTTACCGAAACACCAAGTGTTTGTATTATTACTTCAATAAGTGGGCCAATATTATCCTTATTTTTTAGCAAACTTACTTTGTTTGCTGTAGCGACCATCTACAGCACGACGACGTAGCTCCAGTGATCAACAGTGACATAACTCCACCCGGACGTTGATCTCCAAAAAAAGTGGTTTATTTGTTTGGGTTTGTTATTTTTTTAATTTTTTACATATTTTTAGGTTATTTACAATATTTTTATGTACGTTCTAGGATATAAGAACCTAAAATTGGTTCAGGCTAAGTGGTCCTTTGTGAACAAGGATGAGTTCATCTATTTTTTTGTATTTGTTTTGTCCAAAAACTGCAAAGAATTTCAAAAGAACCAAGGAGCCCTTTTCATCAAGAGCCAAGCCTTTTATTTTTTTGGCACATTTGGGAATGGTTTGAGTCAAAAGAAAACAAAAATGACAGGAACTACTGTGAGGTGTATGCACGATGTTTAATGAGTTCTCTATACTGCTATTCAATGTTTTTCAGGTTGTAATGTCTATGTTTTTAAATATTATTTCCTCTCTAAAAAATTTCAAATCTTGACTTCAATTTAATGCTTTGTACGCATTCATAAATTTTGCAAGTTAACACTATTCTTGCAGTATACTGAAATTCAACTTGATTTGTTGCCAACTTGATATATTATTTGGCTTGGATTGTAGTTAAAAATAAGCTCATCTTCTTGAAGCGGTAACGATGGTTGTTGAAAATATGTGTTTAGGTTTGGAAGTTATAATGTTGGTGGTCTTAGTCATGATAATTAATCTCGAAGGCGTGATAGATGGGTGGTGGTGGGATAAAGTTCTTGGGACAAATTTGTGCGACATAAAATTAACTTAATTGATGAAATTTGCTTTGAATTGAATAGAAAATTAATTTAAATAGTTGACTTAGTTAGATTTAATTTCAATTTAAGCACAAAATTTGATTAGTTATTAAAATTTAGGCTAAGTTGTAATAATGGTAATAGTAGTATTATGGGTAATAGTTTTGTATAGTTATCAAAATTTAAATGGAGGTCTTTTTATTTTTAGTATTATTTTTAAAAGAAAATAATTTATTTTTAATTTTCTATGTAAGAGAGAGATAAAAGTAGGATGTATTAATATTATCGAGAAGGAGATTTTAACTTTTGTTTTTGTTTTTTACCATAGAGAATGAGGGAGAACGTTTAATTTCAACTTTTAAGTTTTTTTTTTATTTTTTTTACTGGATGGAGAGAGAGATAGAGAGAGAGAGAGACATAGAGAGAGTAAATAAGACTTGACTTTTGAATATTTTTTTAATTTATATATTTTTAATGTTATGGATTGGATTATATGCCCAAATTATTGCAAAAAAATTTGATTGAATTTAATTTTTTAGAACTTTTTTGTAGTGTCTACAATTTAATTGATTTAATTTTTTGTGGGCGAGTGATAAACCTAAAATTATTGGGCCTTCTAAAAATTTGGGACTTAATGCCCATGTTTTTTTTTTTTTTTTTCATAATATTGGGCTGGCCTGTGTGGCTATTCATTGGGGCAAAGATCAAGAGGAGGAGCAAAAAAAGAAAGAGAGGGAGACAAAGGAGAAATGAGATATCTGAAATAATTGGGTGAAAAGATCGAAGTGGATGTAGGTGATAAAGGAAAGTGAAGTAAATAATATAGTATCATCATTATATTGAATATTTAGAAGTTGTGATATGAAAAAATGATTTTTCTAATATGGAAAGGATAATATTTAAAAAAGTATGAGCGGATGTCAAAATTTAAATATGGACGTTAATTTTAGATTTAAATAGACTTTTTGATTTAGATAACATTGATTTTGGGCGAGATTGAGAGGCGAATTCAATGTAGGGGTGTTAATTTTGGAAACTACAAATTTTGAGTAGTATAAATATTTCAAAAGAGCTAATGTGGTACGTCAGATCAAAAAGATCTGAGATGTCAATAACTTAAGACAGTTTGAGATAACACTGTTTGTTGAATGATGATTTTTTTTTTTACGAAACGATCTTGACCACTATTTGTCTCCAAAATTTAAAATTGTTCTACTTTATTTTATATATATATATATATATATATATATAATAGGGTTAAATGCAAAAAAAATAAAATAAAGCCCTTATACTTATGGTCATTTACACGTAATCCCACGTGATTTTAACTGTTGTACTCAACCACCCTCAATACAAAAATAACATGCAAAAACGGATGAACGTTATTAATTTAACATGTGAATCGCGCGCTCAAAAATGCAGGTGAGTGTAAACTGTGTCAAAATTATAATGCATAATTCCTAAAATACCCTTAAAGACCCTGCCTTCCCCAATCCAGCCATATATTTTTTTGTCTTGCTCTGCTCCTCCCTCTCTCTGTCTCTCTACAAGCCCTTTTTTCCCTTCCCAGCAAAATCCACCACCTGCAACTCTCCCTTCCTGATGATCAAATTACAGATATTTTTATCAAACCACTTAAATCCAATGCATTCTTGAAGCTTAAGCGGATGATGAAGATCATCCAAATTGAAGAGTTTGGTTAAGAGAGGTTGTTGGAGTCTAACCAAAACTCTCATAATATTTTATTTCTTATTTATTTTGTATTAGTTTGTAATTAAAGTTTTAATGAGTTTAGAATTATTGACCCATAAAGTATTTTAATTAGTTTTGTGTAAGTTAATTAAAGATAAATTATGATTAATTTATTAATTAAAGTTTTAAGTCTTCTTGAGGGTTGTAACAAAAACTCTATGGCAGAAAGTTTTTTTTTGGGTTTGACGTTAAAGCCAAGCTCCTCGGTTTTTTTTTTTTTTTTTGTTTTGTTGTTGTTGTCTTGCCCGTAAGCTTCGGCTTGCTTTGTCTTCTTCCTTAAGTTTTTCTTGATTAATTATTTTGTGTGTGTGAGAGATATTTGAGTATTTAATATTTTTTGATCTTATAAGGGAATTAGCGATACAGAATATTGAGAAAATGTCACATTTACAAATATCGTCTTAGCCCTCAAATTTTCTTAATTAAGTCGCCCCTAGGCCCTTCATTTTAGTTTTTGGTCTTGGTAAAATTTTTTGGCCTTCTTGAAAATTGAAATTTTGAAATTCAACTGAATTTTTTTTTTGTACTTTTTTATTTTAGTTAAAATTTAATTTTATTTATGTACATGTTACTACAAGAAAAATCACTTTTAGTCGTTAAATTTAAATTGTAGTTACAAATATTGCCACTGAATGAATATGTTTAGTGGCAAAAAATTATTATCGCCATTGAAGGTATGATATTAAAATTATTTAATGGCCACAATTATTTGTCACCACTAATTAAAGATATATAATTAATGGTGGAAAAGTATTGTTGTCACTGAAGATATGTCAGTAAATCTAATTATTGACAATTTAAATGTTGCAGCAAAAATATATTACTAATTCATCACTACTTCCAAATATTTATTGACAATAATTTAAATTTAGTCACCAATAATATAAAAATTTAGTGATAAAATTTTTTAATTGCATCAAATATGCCCTGTTTTTAAGTTGCAATTTTTTTTTCTTGCCACTGAATGGGCAAAAATTTATGGATTACCGGTGTTTATAAATAACTTAACAAATTTAACCATCGTTTCACATTCACCTCCCACCATGTCACTTCTTCACACCGTTGCTCTCTCGATCGATCGATCTCGATCTCTTAACTTCTTCGTCATCACGATGCCCACTGGCTTGAAGCCTCCTTCAAAGACACCTCTTTCTCCACCGCCCTGGTTGTTGAGAAGGCTGAGCTCATTTCGAAAATCGCCGAGAAGAAGATTAAGGTGCCATCATCGTTCTCACTGCTTAGGTTAGTTTATTTTTGTTCTATTTTGTCAAATAGAGTATTCTTGCTATGTTTTGACTGGATTTCGCCCTTTGGATATCCTATATGTTTTGTTTGATTAATCTCAGTTGGATTTACTCATGTTTGGATCTATCGAAGTTCCTATTATTC
Organism: Ilex paraguariensis; assembly: GCA_963454935.2. NCBI lineage: Eukaryota > Viridiplantae > Streptophyta > Magnoliopsida > Aquifoliales > Aquifoliaceae > Ilex > Ilex paraguariensis. The sequence goes on along the minus strand of CAUOFW020001655.1, from coordinate 59,790 downwards.
AGTGCATAATGGAAAATTTTCTAGAACTGTGAGGTAAATTTTCTAGAATTTATATAATACTCATTTATTTGATTGATAAAGCCCATCTACTTCGTTAATTTTAGTGAAGATCTTGTTTGATTCGTTGAATTTTGTTAATTTTGATGTTTTAGTTTGACCTAAGGTTTGTGATTTGGACATCTTTCTTGTATGGGCAATGAAGGCTCTGATCTACTGGATTGGTTTCTGTTTAATAGGGATGATGACAGTCTCACATCTATTATTTTATTATGAATTTTCAAGTTTTCAGTGAATTGAGAATCTTTTTATCCACAAGATTCTCAATCTTTTTATCAATGGGCAATAGCACTTATTTCTTCTATTTGTTTGTCTTCTCTTATGAGTTTGGTTTTTGATTAACGAGGTCAAGGAACAAGTGAGGGGAAAAGGGCTTTGTACCACTGCAATTATTGCAACAAAGATATAACAGAGAAAACTCATATCAAATGTGCTGTATGTTCTGATTTTGGCCTCTGTATCGAGTGCTTCTCTGTTGGTGCTGAGGTGAATCTTCATAAGAGCAATCAACCCTGTAGGGTTATGGTATGTGACAATCTAGGTTTTAATTTTTTAATACCTTGCCAGTGTATAAATTGTTCTGTTATTTTTAGTGACAACAATTAAATGTCAATGTCATAACTAAATGAATTAGCTAAACACATATTGCCGCGGCCTAGTGACAATAAAAAAGTTATCACTAAAGTATATAGTGACAATTTTTATATATTTAGCCACAACAATTTTCGCGGCTAAAAAGCAAATTTCTTGTACTGCATGATAATACTTGCACAACTTTTAATTTCCATGAAAGAAAAGAAAGTTGACGTGGGTCGATCCACGTGATTCATACAAAAATTTCTCCAGGAAAAAGAAAAGAATTATCGAATCACTCTGCGTGTTGGTTTCACCTGAAGAATAAAGTAATGTTAATTATACTTTGCCTCCCTAAGTATGAGGTCAGTGTCATTTTATCTCCTCAACTATCACATTTTTGTAATGGAACCTTTAATTATAGTTATTAGTTTCACTTTACCCCAATGAATAATCTATATTAGAATTTTGATGGATAATTGTTTTATTTTGCTCCCTGAACTATGTTATTTTGTTTTATTTTGCTTGACACATCAATATTTTTTGGGAATTATAATGTTTTGGTCTGGTTTTTAGCTACGGCTTGGTAGAGACAGCAGTGGCGCAAGTTCTGGTGGATTACATTTCCGATCTGTTGGGGGGCACAAATCTTCGCATATATGCGGCAATTGTGAACCTAATGGACGGATTGTGCTCGGTTTTGATCATTGTTGTAGCTTACCTGGCAGATACCTGCATAGGTCGTTTCAGAATGGTCTTGCTTTGCACTGCTGCCTATATCGTTGTGGGTGCCGATCCATACATTTTGCCCTATACTATTGTTTTAACCATAATGGGTTCTCTCTCTCTCTCTCTCTCTCTCTCTCTCTCTCTCACACACACACACACACACGCATTTCTGAATTTTTTTAGTGTGATAACTATTTTAATTATTTTTCTTTGGTATAATAAAAATTATTCCTATTGCGGGTGATTTATCACATTTGTGAAATTTTTACCATTGTTATGAATGTTTTTGTCATCGTTGTGGTAACTATTTTTATTATTTAATTGTGAAATAACTAAATTAATTGAACATAAAATAAATAACACAAAACTGAATTAAAGAAATTTTAGAGAATGCTTCACGACTCTCTTTCTTTCAAATTTTTTGGCCTTTTTCATTGAATCTGAAGAGTGCCTTTTATAGGCGAAGAGGCAAACTAGGGGAGACTGAAAATTATGCTCTATATTAAATTTTGGAGTAAATTATATTTTATCCCTTAAACTATTATCTTTATTTTACTTAACACCCTTAACTATAAAAGTTTTCATATTATACCTTGAAGTATTAATTTTGTTTTATATCACTCTAATAAATAATGACAGACTTGAAAATTTGGCAAAAGATAGAGGGAAACCCCCAGAGCTTCCCACAAAGTGTCTCGTACTACTTTATTCTATCTCTTTTGCAACCAAATGGTTGCTGTGAAGAAAATGAAGGTTGGCCAGAGGAAGAAAGTTTGAAACTTAGGAAGAAATTACTTATTGGTAATACAAATTACTCACCTGCGTATTTAACAATCGTTATTTATTGGAGTGATATGAAATAAAATTGATGTTTTAGGGTACAATGTGAGAAAATTTATAATTGAGAGTACAAAGTAAAATAAAAGTAATAGTTTAAAGGGATAAGGTGTAGTTTATCCTAAATTCTATTGCTATTCATTTATGTATAGTAATGTGTGATATTCAATAATATTTGACACTATGTTTCGATAGTTGTACATAGTAGTCATCCACAATAGGCATAGTATTTATAACACATTTTAAATACAGGCCCCATGCACTTCTCACAAAAAAGAATTGTTACGTAGTCCGCAAACCCTTCTTGTAGCCGACCTATAAAATCGGATCACGTATTTTTTTAATTTGTCATTGATGTATGTGTATTCTTGAAAATTGACAAAACCTTGAACGCCAGCTGGTTCATTTTTTCAGCTTGTTGAGTCATTGTTGCAGGTGTTGGTGTTATTATTCTTTCCAGGAAATCCTCCATTTGAGAGGCTTTGTGTAGCCGTGATGCTAATAGGAATTGGGCAAGCAGGACGGAAACCATCTTTAAAAGCATTCCTTGCTGATCAATTGAAGAAGAGGGTCCAATGTCTGAGCCAAGCTGATCAAGAAGTGGAAGACCTTATAAGACATTGGTGGCGGTGTTTTCGCTTTTGGGCCGCTGCTGCTGTATTTCTGGTCGCCGGATTTCGTGGTTCTTGGCCGATTAGGCTCACAGTTTCAGCGAGCGTGATGGGAGATACTTTTATATTGCTTTTGTTGGGTATCCACCACTACCATTATGTACCACCAACGGGTAGCCCCGCTTTCGCTTTGGCTTATCGACATATTTCGCGAAGTGAAGGGTGTTATATTTAACAAGCATCTCCCCCACCCACCAGCTCATGACTGTGAGATTGTTGAAAATGATCCTGAAGAAAAAACATCGGCAAGTGAAAATCCATTGAACAGGTCCCTCTTCCCATTCTTATTTCTGTGATTTTATTGTTGTTATTTATTGAGTAAAGTAGAGATAACTCGTGACTAAAGACATGGTAAATAATTGATTTGGGAGAGGGGAGGAAAATTCAATAAGAATAGTTTTGAGAGAGATATTGGTGGCCGTTGGATAAATTTATTTAAGTCCGTCAGATGAGCTTATTGAAGTATGTCTTGTTTTATATTATAAAATTAGGGTTAATTGCACTGAAGGTCCCCAAAGTATGAGGTTTGTTTTATTTTATTCTCCAATGTTCCAATTGCATTATTTTAAGCCATGAAATATTAAATATGTTTATATATGGTCTCTCAAGCAGACAACGTCCAAACTGCTAATAATTTTTTATCATAAATTTGTTACGTAATATTAAAATATGGATAAAAAATAATTTTAATAGCTCTTAAGCAAAATTTAGGTAGCTCTTGACAATGGGTAGCTTTTGACCAAAATTTGGATTGTTCATGATTAAAACTATGTAATTTAGTTAACTATTTAACTAAAATTTGAGTAAAAATTTGGTCAAGAGTTATCGAAATTATTTTTTTTTAACATTTAAGTATCACATGACAAGTTTATGATAAAAAAAATTATTAGCAATCTAGACGATGTCTACTTGAGGGATTGGACCATATAGGTTTGTATTCAATACTTCAAAAACCAAAATGATGCAATTGAAATATTAAGGATCAAAATGAGACAAACCGTATACGTAGAGAACCTCAAGTGCAATTAACACTTATAATTATATTAAATTGAGCAAATTTTAAAAAAAAAACCTCTAATATTTGATTTCATTAGACGCACACCCATCACATGTAAGAATTACAGCTAATAATGCAATTGTTAGTTAGTGATGAGGTAAAAACCAGCTTAGTAAATAATGGGAAAAGCTCTAACACAAAGATGCTTATACAAAGGGCTCTGGTGAAAGAGTTGAAGACCTCCACTGTGAAATGGAAGGCAATATACCTAGCTTAGTAATCAACTCCACACCTTCTAGATGAGCTACGACGAAGGATAAGGTAGGAACACTATAAGTGATGGTGCTCAAAATTACTAAGCCCAAGTGCAGAACAACGGTTGTGTAATGCCAATGAGGGAAGTGTGAATATTTGGGTTAATAAGGAAGTAAGGGGTGATGTCGGATTAAAAACAAGATATTAAGTGGTTCACCTTCGCCGAAAAACCAATGGTTACATCCACTACAATGGAGACTCTTGCTCCTTTGTCTATATTGCTTGAAGAAGAAGATTACAATGGGTTTGTTGGGTTATACCCTTTGTACAACATATATGGTGACTGCAATATTTTTTTTGGAACTCCCTTATACAGTGCATCCGTATTCTATTTATACATGTGGGCATCTAGGGTTTTTTGCGATTCCTTCATTTCCTAGCCTGACTCTGTGGTCCCCTCTTCCTTTGTTTTGTAGTGGTGTCTGCCATCCTAATGCAAGTTGTGCCCACGATCCTTAAAACGGTATATGTACAAATATTCCCTTTATTAGGAAGTGCGTGTTCATTAAGGGCTCCAAAAGTTGTCCTCCTGTCCCCTGGACACCTGGCATAATGGGAGATGCTCGGGATCTAGCGAGTATCGAGTTCCTTGTTCTTGGGCTGGTCTCTGCCGAGCTTAATGTGACCGAGCAAGCATATACTGATCTGGCATCAATGAAATCCCTTCCTTGGATTGTGGCCCACCCCTATGCTGGGATGGGCAGGCTACGAATAGGCTGTTTGGGCTACCATCTAACCAGGGGGCCCATTGGGTGTTTTGGGCTTTGGATGGGTAGCCCAAGCCAAAACCTATCATTATCAATAAGTAATTCAAAATAAAAAACGATAAAGACGAATCCTTTTGTAAGAAAGGATAGCTAGCATCATCATATAAAAAGATAAGGGAGTCATCTCTCATCGAGGAGAAGCCTAATCCTCCCAACTAACAGATGAGGGAGTCAAAGATTTCTCCCTCTGAAAGAGTCTTCTCCTCCTAACCAGCTGATAAGGGAGCCTAAAGTTCACTCCCAAGAAGAATTGTATCCTCTTAAATGGCAAATAAGGGAGATTATAGTCCACTCCCGCAAAGATGTTAATCCTCATGCCAATAAAAAGAGCTCGGTGGGGGGAATAAGGGATATTATAGTCCAGAATATTGACTTCAGTATCGGATGATTGACCCCAAGAGCTCCTCCTCCAGTCTCTGACTTCTTTTTTTAGGTAATCGGAGCCAAGCAAGCTAACTTGAGGTTGCTAAAAAATTATAGCAATAGTTTGGTGTCATCTATAAGAAAGGACAAAAAATTCTTTTCATTCTCATAATCTCTTGAAGTTGGAAATTATAAATGGTGACCACTAGGCCAATGGAGGATACTAGAAATAACATTTCCTAGAGAACAACATTCTCAAAAGTAGTTGGAAGAAGTTAATCATGAAAGAGATACCTATAGGTTCAACAAGTGGTAGGAGGCCTACAAAATGCTTATTCTAGAAAGAAATTATGATAGAATGAATCAAACCATAAAGGGTTTGTCCCAGAAAACCCAACAGATTATCTTGATGCTTACTAGCCAACCTCTAGAGTATGTGTCCCATTCTGGGGAAACCCAACGTAATTAGGGGAGAAACACCAAAGATGGGCCAAAAGTTTAGGGAAGTAAATGGTCGCATTTGAAATGTACTCAATACAGTGAAAGCTAGAATCCCTAAAGTAGTGGAAACCCTGGACCAATGCATGGAGTCCACTTTTTTGCATGATGTAACACATTGCCCTTTGCCCCCCAAATTCGAACTACCTATAATAAACAAGTTTGATGGAAAAAAAAAACACCCTTTGGATCACCCTTATATCATGTGTCGAGCATTTCCCAGTACATTGAAGGGAGTAGTTTGCCTATGTTTCAACAAGCTCCCCTTTTTAGGTTCCATTGACTCATTCATCCGATTGAGTAAAATCTTTCCAATCTCACTTTCATGGGACGATGAGCTCATCAAAAGCCAGAAACTTACATACTAAACTTGAAGAAAGGAATGGGAGAGTCGTTTCATCATTACGTGGCATGTTTCACTAAAGAACCTCTGCAAATCAAAAACATGGATGGCAAGGTAACCCTAACTGCCTTCATGGAAGGACTTCATGCCTCTAGGCTCTTTTTTTCATTTTTTTAGGTAAATTAGGCTCTTGTTTTCACTTGAAATAGTTGTGAATGAAAAGGGATACTCAAACTAAGTAGAACCCTGTATATATAGCTAAATAATAGTACAAAGTGACCTAAAAATCCTTGTGGTCTAGGCAAAATATAAAAGTCATAGTAAGTATTAAAAAGGAAAAAGAATAAACTAGAAGAAACCTTAATAAACTAGATTATACTCCAACACTCCTCCTCAAGCTAGGTAAAAAAATATCAACTAAGTCAAGTTTGACAATGGAGTACTGGAGAATGGATAGAGTGACAGGTTTGGTGAAAACATTCGCAACCTGATCATTGGTTCCCACAAACAATAGAGTGATAATACCACAGCTAACCTTCTCTCGAAGAAAGTGAATATCAATCTCAATATGCTTCATCCTCCCATGTAGTACAGAGTCAGAAGCGAACTAAATAGTAGATCGATTATCATAACATAATGTAGATGAAAAAGTCACTGAAAATCCTAACTCACCAAGAATCAATCGTAGCCAGATAATCTCACATGTGCCAAGTGCTATTGCCTGATACTCTGCCTCTCCCGACGAGCGAGAAACAACAGACTACTTCTTGCTCTTTTAAGAGATAATATGAGTCCCTCAAAAGGCACAAAAGTTGGTAGTAGATCGACCGCCACATGCTCCTGCATAATCTGAATCTGAATAACATGTTGGAGAACCTGTCTGAGATCCTGATGCATAGAACAACTTAAGTCCAAGACAAGACTTGAGGTATCGAAGAATATGATAAACTGTATCAAGATAAGGCTGACATAGCCTATGCATGAACTGATTAACTCGGTTGACAGCAAATGAAATGTCTGGCCTAGTATTGGCTAGGTAGATAAGTTTACCTTTCAACCTCTGATAAACAGCCGAATCCCTCAACTCTTCACCTTTAGCAATAAGTTTCAGGTTTGAAATCATGGGCGATGAAGCCAGTTTGCACCCCCAACATCCCAGTATTTGAGAGAAGATCAAGATCATACTTTCTCTGAGAAAGAACAATACTCTTGCTATTACGAGTGACCTTAATCCCATAAAAGTATCGCAGAAATCCAAGGTCCTTCACATCAAAGGCCTTCCTAAGGTCTATTTTGACCTGCGGAGTCCTTGAAACATTATCTCTAGTAATAATAATATCATCAAGATATACTAAAAGGATGACACACTGTCTAGAAGTATTCTGTTGAATGAAGCATGTATGATCAGAATGGCATCTAGTGAATCATAAACGTACAATTACACCACAAAAGCGAGAGAACTGGGCTCGTGGAAACTGTTTCAGTCCATAAAGAGACTTACGCCGTCGACATACCTTTCTAGCATACTCCCCTTACTATGAAAGTCTGATGGTGCATCCACATAAATAATCTCCTCTAAATCACCATGAAGAAATACATTCTTTATATCCAACTGATGAAGAGATCAAGAGTAATCTACATCCAGAGAAATAATCAATCAAACAATAGTCAATTTTATCATGAGTGCAAAAGTAGCACCAAAATCACGACCTGGTACCTGAGTAAAGTCTTTCGCCACAAGCTTAGCCTTGTGACGATCAATAGTACCATCCGCAAGAAACTTCAGGGTGTAAACCCATCGACAACCAATAGGCTCCCCCTTTAAAGGTTAAGAGACAAAATCACATGTATGACTATGCTGAAGAGCGTTCATCTCTGTCTACATGGCAAGATCCTATTGGGGCTCCCATATAGCCTCTAAAATAGAGCGAGGAACTGGCATATCTGAAAAGATTATACTATAAGCTCGAAATGTAACAGACAGATCTCCATAAGAAACATAAGCAAAGATCGAACATAAAATCATGGTGGTCCAACCATAATAAACAACTGGACGATGATCACGTCGCTGATAACGACGCCCTAAATCATCATCCTCCACTGACAATGTCTCATTAGGTAAAATAACTAGCTTAGTACCTACAATTTCATAAGTACTATTAACATGTGCATCAATATGCTCAACGAACTGAGAAGTATTACCAGTATTGTCTGAGGTAGAGGGGACATCATCAGGGGGATAAGAGCGAGGGCGACGAACATAAACTTATAAAGGAAGAGAGACTGGTGACTTTATACTGACAGGGATAAGTGAATTTGGAGGAGGAGAGACTGATGACTCTGTAGTGATAGTAACCAATGGCTCTAGCTCTTGTGGTAACTAAAAATCAAAGAGAGTATCATCAATTGGAGGGACAGATACAAGACTAGAAGAAAAATAAGGAATATGCTCAAGAAAGGTAACATCTAGACTATGATACATACGACGCCTAATAGGATCATAACACTAATACCCCTTAGACTAATGACAAAAGCCCACAAAGACATAACGAATCGCTTTATCATTAAGCTTATGGCAAGTAGAAGACCAATCCTAAACAAAATATGTGCATCCAAAAGTACGAGGAGGACCGAAAAAAGTGACCGCTCAAGGAATAAGACCTGTAAGAAAGTCCTATGCTGAAGAACACGACTCGGTGGACGATTGTACAAAAAGGTAGAAGTCAAAACAGTAAAATATAAATAAGATTTTGGTACCCCCATATCTCTAAGCATATAACATACCATCCCTATCAGACTCCTATTTTGTCTTTCAGCAACGCCATTTTGCTTAGGAGTATATAAACAAGTGAGTTACTGAAGGATACCCTAAGAAGAAAGGTGAGACACTAAGACATCAAATACATATTCTTTGGCATTATTCGAACGAATAGCACAAACAATAACATCGAATTGTGTCTTAATCATCTGGAGAAACTGAGTGATTATAGAGAGTAGATTGGACTTCCTATGCAAAAAGGTAGACCCAAGTACAATGAATATGGTCATCTATAAATGTCACATAGTATCAAGTACCTGACAGAGCAGTAACAGGAGAGGGTATCCAAATATCAGAGTGTATTAGGTCAAATAGCTTGGGTGACTGGTGTATGTAAGGAATATAATAGGTCCTAACTTGTTTCGATAGGCAACATATAACACAATCAAGTTTATCACCAACACAACCATTGCTCAAAGCAGGAAACAACATATATAAATATTTAAATTTTATGTCCAAAATGGTAATGCCACAACTGAATAGTTTGTGACGAAAAATCGTAGCGACGACTACTAGATAAAATACTAGCATGAAAGCTGAGAACAGATAAAGACAAAGCAAGTGCAAGTGATGTAAGTGGAGGAACTGGTGAAACTAGAAGTGGATTGCCTAGATAATACAATCCATTTCTCTCATGTCCCATGATAATAACCTTCCTGGTACTCAGGTCCTGCAAATAACACGAATCAAATAAGAACACAATCGCACAATGAAAATATCTGGCTAGCTGATGTACAGATAATAGATTCATGGCTAGCTTTGACACATAAAAAACTGAACGTAATGCAAAGTCATTTAGGAGGTGGACTGTACCCCTACTAACAATAGGAACATGTATCTCATCTACTAGCTGAACCTGTATGTAACTGATCGTCAAAAGTGGTGAAGTGATGAGCCTCACCTGTCATGTGACCATTCGCACCCGAGTCCAACATCCAAAGGGAAGACGAATTGGCACAAGCATGAAAGGTACGAGATATACCTATAGTGGTGGTAGCAACAGTAGTCAGACTGTGAGAAGCCAGAGCAGACATAAGTTTATCCAATCGAGAAGTGATGGCATCTATATCACTTTGTCAAGGAGGAGTAGCTGTAGAAGTACCGGTAGTAGGTGGTGGTAACTCAGCAATAGCAGCAGTACGACCATGAGAAGGTGGCCTAAGCTTCGGATGGAGCTTCTAGCAAGTAGTCCGGAGATGTCTTGATCAGCCACAATAATCACACTGACGAGAATTCCCCTATATGCACTGATCTGGGGTACCCTGTCAATGCTGGTCCAAGCACTGTCCACCTTGACTAAGGGTTCTGAATGAGACCCTACAGTAGCTGCAAGGGCCATCTGATCAGCCTAAGGAGTCAAGGTTACAACTGGAAGTAATGTAACACGGATGTGGTACTCATACTGCTCAATCATCACATACACCTTATAAAAAGAAGGAAACCTCAACATCGACAAGATTTGGGAACGAGGTCCCTCAAACTTATCACGAAACCCCATAAAGAACTTGTGTATCCTATTCTTCTACTCTCAATGCAAGAATGTTGCACTCTCGGGCTCTATCCTCGGAATAGCAGAACGTAGAGTCTCATACTTAAGCTAGCGCTAGGTCAAATAGCCATAATAATTCTGAATAGTCAATCTCCCTGCCGAGCATATAAGAGCTCCTAAGAAAGCTTATAAACACGAACTCTCCGTCCTGACTGGGAATACGTCTCTAATAAGGCACTCTATAGCTTTAGAATAGAACTATGAAACTAGTAAATCCTACAAACAGATGGCTCCATCGAGTCAAATAACTATCTAAGAATAACACAGTTCTCCGAGAACCACACAGAATATCTAGAGTCATCATTAGCTGGCTTTGGGTGAGATCTCGTTAGCCAACCAAGCTTCCCTACACAGCCCAAGAAAAGCTAGAATAAACGTGACCACTCGGCAAAGTTACGGTCATTCAACAACTGTGTTGTAACCTTCTGAGAGATCATACCCAACATTGTCGGTAATGCCACTGTGTCAGTAGGTACTGTATACTAGTCAATCATAAAAGTGGAAAAAGCAAGCGGTACATTCCCGGTGGAAGTACTAACAATAGGGGTCTCAACAGTAAAGGTCTTAGTGGTAGGAGTCCCAATTCCTCAGTAGTAGTCATATCAACAATAATATGTGGGCACCCATGACAGAAAATACTCTAAGATAAGTAGAGAGACAAAATAAGAGAGAACAATGTACCTCCATTCGAACAGTAGCGATGGTGCCTAGAAATCCAGTGAATATATAAGGGATCTACGCATTAAAAGTAGATCAATGGAGAAAAGGATTTAACCTATCTTAAAAGATCCTAGATGTTGTAACTCTAGGAAAAATAAGTTTGTGGCGCAAAAGAGATGGCAGCACTATGAAGAGTGTGAAGCACGAAGATAGAGGGTTGGTGTTCAACTGAGGCAGTGGGCTGGGTTGGGCAGCTAGGGTTTGGTTTATAGTATGGGACTGTGGGTTGGGCAGTGGGATGAACTGGGTTGGTGGTTATTCGGCTATGTTGTTGGGCTGGGTGTTTGGGTAGTTTGGGTTCTAATTTCGCAACTGGGCTGGGTTGGGCTGGGCTGGGTTGTTACTATCCTGGTTTATTTTGCTGGTTGGGTTTGCTGGTTTGATGTCACTAGAAAGGTATGTCGACTGGGGTGCTTGTTAGTGGAGGCTGGTTTGGAGTTTCAGATGGGTGTTTACTTTGGTGCTTGTCGGTAGAGGCTGGTTTGGTGTTTGTCGGTGAAGGTTTGGTTTGGTGCTTGTCGGTGGAGTTGCTTGTTGATGGCTTGGATGGTTTCGTTGCTTGCTGGGGAGGTATGGCTGTTGAGTATGGTGGAGGTTAGGGTTAGGGTTAGCGTTTGAGTTTGACTCTAACCCCAACTTAAAATAGTTATGAGTGAAAAGAGATATTCAAACTAAGAATAGAATTATGTATATATATAGACAAATAATAGTACAAAGTGACCTAAATATCTTTGAAGTGTAGACAAAATATAAAAGTCATAGTAAGGGTAAAAAAGTGAAAAGAATAAACTAGAAGAAACCTTAATAAATAAGATTATACTCCAACATTTTCATTAATCAAAGCTCCTCTTATAAGTATTGCAGAGCTCTTATCAAGAGCTCAAAGTCATTTGAAACCGGAGGATGCATTGAATGCTCAAAAGGAAGAAGAAGATCATTCTTGAAAAACACAAGAAGAATCAAATAGAGAAGTCAGACAAAGCTACTGCTTCAAATAAAAGACGAGCTAAACGTGTGTCAGCCAGTTTGCAACTCGACAAATTCAAGGGGTACACCCCATTAAAACACTGTATTAGTGCAGGTCCTTTGCTAGGTACAGAATGACAACATTTTGAAATGGTCAGGAAGACTGAGAGCACCACCCCCACAAGGGAGCAAGAGACAAGTATTGCATTTTTCACCAAGATCATGGACATGACACACACAATTGTGTCACCTTGAAAGATTAGAATTTTAGACCTGATCAAAATAGGCTACTTTAGAAGGTTTGTAGACCAAAATAGGAGGGAAGACAGAGCTACGTTCCATGGAAACTAGACTCCAGAAGATAAGGAGCGCTAGTAGCCCTTGGGAGAAATAAAGATGATCTTAGAGGGGTTGGTATCTAGAGGAGAAATCAATTCTTTGTGGCTAGCTTATACAAGAAGAGCTCGCGCAAACTTGGATCCAGAAGAGATCATTCTGGTACCCCTTAGGAGAGCTGGTAGCTACAGTAGTGGATAGAGAAGGAAAAAAAACATATATGTTTTTCACACTTATTGCTTACTTATCTGATTAATGAGACCTGGATGGGCATTTATTGACATTAATGTATTTCCAAAAGAAGCGTAACAAGGACCTCCTCACCACTCCCCTACAATGGCCACTACGAATGAAAGGCTCCTTTTTAGCATAACACCGACTTTTAACATCTGACCTATACTGTATAAAGTCGTCCATATATCTTTCTAATCTCCTTTCCTTCTATTCATCAGAATTAGTAGTGTTGGCTAAAAAAGGAGAGAGGAGAGCTTTGGGATACTCTTAACGTTTTCTTTAAAGGATGGCTTCTTCCAAGCTCACCTCTTGGTTGTCATCACTTGATCACTTCCTTTTACATTAGGTGATTGCTTAGGGACCTTAGCGTACGACCTGGGTCCAGGGTTGACTAACCTATAACCTTCTCTGATAAAGACATCAAGAGAATCCATTTCCCTCATGATAACCCCCAGTCATCTCGGTGATTGCATCAAATCATACCATGAGAAAATTCTTGATCAGTTGGATATTTGAAGTCAGAAGTTAAAACCCAATAGAGCTCCACTCATTGGATTGTCAGAGGACATAGCTTACCCATTGGGGGTAGTCTCTATCCCTACAACCATAGGGCAGAGCCCCACGTAGATCACTAACATGGTAGACTTTTGGTGTTGGCTTGCCCATCGACATACAATATCATCTTCATCTTTACGTGACTAACTTTGAATTGCTCGAAAGCCATAACTTCCACCTATCACCTCATCCTTTGAGTATTTAATGCTCCTTGAATTATGTGCCAATGTCATAACACAATAATGGTCTTTCTTGGTGCCACAAGACTTCTAGCCAGAGGAATTGTTTTACCGCCTTAGGTTGGAATTGCCTATAAATAGGAATTGATTCTCTAATTTTATGGGTTGTAGGATTTTTTTCTCACCCCTTTATTTTTTTCCTCTTCTTCTTTCTGCCTCTCCGACGAGAACAATTGAGGTCAACTTGACTTTCCTTTCCATTCTTAGAATTGATGAATATAAGGAATTGGGTAAAGAATTTCATGTATTGGGTTCAAATTTGTTTGTTTTTTGTTTGAGGTGGAGGACAATTGGGTGGTGGAGGTGGTGAAGTGTTGAGACTTGGGTGGTAGAGGTGGTGCGCAGTGAAGTAGTGGTGTTGGGGGTGAGTGGGGTTGAGGTGGTTGTGGTGATTTTGTAGTTGAAGTGAAGAAGAAAGTAAGGTAGGAATATCTTTTTGTCATCTTTGTAAAAGGTATTAGCAGTTCAATTTTAGTTCAAAACATATGGGAATTATATGCTAGAAAGCCAAACCACATTGGTGTCAAAACACTGGGAATTCTTATTAACTACTTAATATTTTGGATTTGTCGAACTTCACCACACTTGTCTGATTTTTGGAATATAATTTCAGCCACGCTAGTCTGACAAAATATTTAGAACAAAATTGTGGTTCAAATGTTATAGAATCTCCTCAATTCCCAACAAATAATTAGGGACCGAACAATACATGCTTGAGTATTTTGATTTTGTCACATCATTTGGACTCCAATTTTGGTCACTTTAGAATTTCAGATATAATTTTGATACCTTATCTGTACTTCTATATTGTGATTACGATGAATATGGTAAATAGTCAAATTAACCAGTTAAATAAGTCAACCCTCATCTGTTATCATATATCAAGCAGAGAGACAAATTTTGTGTTCCCTTGATGTCTATCACTATCCTAAGTTAATTAGCAGGTGTTTGGACAAAGCTGCATTAAAAGAATCCGCCACCAGTCAAAATGAACAAGAAACGAAAGAAAACATTTTCACTGATACAGAGGTGAAAAAACGGAAGGGTATTATCAAATTGATTCCCATGCTTCCAGTTTTCATGGCGTATTGTGTTGTAGAAGCCATGGGAAGCACCTTCTTCTTTGAACAGAGCACCAACCTAGATTCTAAAGTTGACGGATTCAAGGTCCCTCTTTCCACTTTTTATTTGATACAGATTCTCGCAGACTACACAATCGCAAGTTTTTATGAGTATGGAGTCCGGAAGTGGTGGTCTGAAAACCAAGTGAGTGTTCTGAAAGTGAGAATTGTTCTTGGAATAGGGTGCTCTTTTTTATGATGTGGTACTGCTTGGCTGGTAGAGGTTCGCAGGTTGGATTTGGTAAACTTGGTTGATCAAAAAAAACAACCCCCAAATATAATCATTAACATGAGTATATGCTGGTTAACAAGGTCAGAGCCAGAATTTTTGTTTATCCCGGACTAAGATAAATATTCATATGACTAACAAAATATAAATGTAAACTTATAAACATATATACAATAATACAAATGTAAACTCATAAACACTTATTAATGAAATTGGATTCTTCAATCCTTCCTAGAACAAAATGCATCTATTATTGAATCTGTATCGATTGCTTCTGTTATTTCTCTTTCAATGTAGACAATTAATGAATCAGTCAAATACTCATCTTACGTCTTGTTACAAAGAGTACTTTTGACATGTTTCATGACTGAAAATGTTCTTTCTAAAGTTGTCGTAGAACGGATAGAGTTAAAATAAGACGAATCAACCTATGAATCAAATTGTAGCATTCTGCCTTATTTGTTTCTACTAAACCACGACATAATTCTGAAATTGTAGGCATACTTTGAAATTTCTCATGGTGAACCACATCAAATCGATAATGATCCAGTTGACATTTCAAATGATGCATGTCTTATCTGTCAAAATTAGCTGCATAAAACTTCTCAGCAACTAAACAAATGCGATCAGGATTGAAATATTTAAAGTTGTCTCAATAATTTAAAGCTAAGCTGAGCATAAGTAATTTTATTATTTCTTCATTGAATCTACTATGTAACTCTTCATTGGGACTTAAGCCTTAAGGGCTTTGAGAAATTAGACTAATGATTAGTAATTTATTTTATCACTCAAACATTACGTAACAAAGAAATAATTTTTTTTTTTTGATAAGTTAAAAAAAGCAATTTTAAGATGTATCTGATGGTGATTAGTTTGGTAAGTTTGCGATAGCAACCATTGATACTGGCTCCAAATTAGCCCAGAAATTACCATTAATCCCAATACCAATGAGACAGATCAATGTTATATATTGGGCCTGATATCTGGTTGGTTTAGCCTTTCATTTTGTTGATCTTGGATTGGCTTGTCCAAGGTAAAACAAAAATTGGTCCGGTATCATAGTGCATGTTGGGCTAATGATTGCAATACATATGAAAGTGATAATTTTGATAATTTTTTTTTTTTTTTACTCTGGCTTCAGCCCACCAGAGCCACTAATAGCTCCATCCTTGCTGGTTAATGCCCCAGTTCTTCTTATTCGGATTGATGCAAGGACTCACTGAAGATGGGCTTGCGGATTTTTTCTATTATCTGCTACCTGCATCCATGGAGGCCTATGGACCATCATTCAACCAGATAGTAATAGGAATTGGAAAATTAATTATCGCTATTCTTTTATTCTCATTTAAAAGTTGGTTCGGTTCCTCCATCAACAAGAGTCATTTGGATTACTTTTACGGAATGTTAGCAATACCATTGTGCCTTGTAAGTCCTGCATTCATCATCTGCCTGTACTTTTCGGTTTATCCCGATATTAAAGGAGTAGAGCGGAGAGTTTAGATGGTCGGTTGGAAGATCGAGTCACATCTGTACTAACTTCTTCCTAAGAGTGATCTGAAGGGGTGGAAGTGAAGATCGAAACATGTAATTAAATAAGCCAAATATGGGTGGTGAGACTTCTTATTTTTCTTTCTTTTACTTCATTTTATACCACTTTTATTTTCTATCATTTTTTTGGTTAAATTATACTTTACACTCTTGAACTATTATCTTTATTTCAGGTATAAAATTTCTCATATTGTACCCTAAAGTATCAATTTTATTTCATCACTCCAATATATAACGGTTGTCAATTTCTTGATGGTAAATGTACATGCAAGTGGTCTGTAGTATCAATAAGCAATTGTCTATTACACATATACAGGTCAAAAATCAAGAAAAATATCTATATATGACTTTGCTCTTCCTACGTTCTACATTTTCTACCTTTTGCCGACCTTCTTTTTCTTTCCATCAATCGTTAAAAAAAGGTAAACTAAAGTGGTTCTAAGCACTTAACGGGAAACCCTTTGGGGTTTTTCTCCCTCATTTGACAAATTTTCAAGTTTCTTGTTATTTATTAAAGTGATACGAAATAAAATTGGTACTTTAGGATGCAATATGAGAAATTAAAACAAAGACAATAGTTGAAGGGATAAAGTATAAATCACTCATTTTTTTCCTTCCTAACCAGAAGAATCAAAAACGAATTACACAATTAAATATGAGAATCTTTTCTAACCAGAACAACCCCAAAACATCATAGAGATTGAAGAAATGAATTTGTCAAATTTATGATTCATTCTCAATGTCACACGACAATCCCAACCTAGAAAACAATTACAACCAAAACCAATATGAATGATTTGAATGCCAAACAATCAAAACATCAAACACATGGTGTCTGTATGTGCATCAATTGCAAGTGTATATATAAAGAGTAATGTTATTTAAACTTAAAAATCTGACCGCATTTGCTAACGTGATTTACTATGACATTTGGATTAATTGTGAATTCCATCAAATATTAAAAATTATTTTTCATCCTATGGTTCTGATGAAATTACATCATCAGGTCAACAAATGAGTTCAGATTTTTAGGTCTGATAACATTACTTATATGTAAATAAACAATAAGAACACAAACAATTTGTTGATGCGGAAATCCTTATAAAAAAAATCATAGGGAATCAATCGAGGTTCACTAAATCCTAATTCACAATCTCAAAGTCAATTTACAAGTACTAAAGTCTTATACCTCAACCAATATCTTTGTTATATGCTTCTCTCCTTCAATAATCACTTTGTCGACACTCCTTATTCGACGTTATGGATATTTTCACTTGAACTCACCATCGTATAGATCATTTAGCGCTTGAGCAATCTTAGGATGCACCCAAGACTCTAAGTAATGCACACTTCTCCAATGGTTTGGTTGATCTCCAAACTAGATCTTCTTCTCCAATGTGTAAGGTTGGATTAGAGTATCAAGATGGATTTTGCCTTAGTCTCTAGCAATCTAGAATTGTTTAATAATCTCTTAAAATTTGAGCGGCCTAAATAAGCTTAAAAAAGAGATACCCAAACTTGGAGAAGCTCCTCTATTTATAGGCTTGGAATAGGGTTTGTCTTAGGGAGCAAGTAAACTAAAATTCGTGAACGATCGCTCGAGCAATGAGAGGACGATCAGAGAACGGTTGTGACTAGAATGAGAAAAGGATTCAGCCCAAATTGGTACAGTAGGGACTGCTTGAGTTGCCTTAGGACTGTTCGAGTCATTTGACAATCACTTGAGCGGCCCAGAAGGCGGTCTTCTCTACCCAACTCGTTAGCCTTTCTTCATTTCATCCCTAACTTTTCAAAGACTGCTCTAGCTGAAAGCAAATGAGCAGAAAACGGTCCATACTAGTTTTTAAGTTAGAAACCAAGCAAAAACTAGTTTTATTGAGCACTAAAGAGTGTTACTCAAATAGATTACGATTAATGACTCAATCTTTTGTTTTCATAGCGCAATAAAGGTTTAGAAAATATTTTCTTTGAAGAACACTTGTGAGTCATTAATGGATTAAATATTGATTCTATTTTACCCTAATCATTACAAGTCTAAAATTAAATAAAGAGTTCTTAGGTCTCTAAGATCATTACATTTAACATAAGATTAAAGGTCATTCAAAGAGTCTTTGATGTGTTGTTGTAGCTGAAACTCCTCCTTTTCATTTTGTGCTTTTGAGTCTTGAACTTTGTAGCATCATGACCATGAAATAGGTTGAGATTTACAAAAAGACTTCTGAAAATTAGTCAATAACAAACATATTTCTAACTACATATTAATGAATATAGAACTCCATTTTCATACATCTTAGAGCAATCTCCTCTCACTTAGTTCAATTTCACTCACCCGTGTTCAAATTTTGTATCTTTGATCAATTCATGTGTAATGTGTGTGAAATCAAAGTCCAACACCACTAAGAATCTGTCTACATCAAATCATTAATAAAACTCTACATTAATTCCTAACATATTATCAAAGTAAATACATAACTAGTTAGTGGGTGCTCTATTTAAATTTTTCCTTTTCTCATCTGTTTAGACACTCCACATATCTAAAAAAAATTGGTTTATTGTAGATATTTAAGGGTCTTCTACCAAAATGTAACATATTCTAGAATCCATTTATGATGCTAAGAAGTTTTTACAAGCTTCAGGATTGGGGATATGTTCTCATTCATGCATGTAATTATGATTGCACAATATTTTGAAAGGATAATGAAAATCAAGAAAATTGTCTAGAATATGGGGAGTCCAAATACAGGGTCCTGTATTATTTTTCAATGAAACCAAAGTTGTAGAGACTATTCATGTTAAGGAAGACAGCAATGAATATGAGAAGAAAAGAGGACAAGTGTGTGGATGAAGAGAATAGGTCAAGGCATCTCGCCGATGCTATAGAATTATAGGAATTTGATTTAAAATATCCTGCCTTCACCCGACATCCATAGAAGGCATCAACAAGAATTTGCCAAGTGGTTCAAGAAATGAGTAAAGAATATTTTATGCAACATTAAGCGTACTCCATTGTTTGTTTTACGCCAAACATTGTAGTACTGTTTATGAAACATTATATTTATACTTCCATAAAAAATAAGTGTCTATTGTTGCTAACGGGGATAAAAAATGGAGACCTCATTAAAAGAAAGGAGTCGGCCACCGTGTGTTTCATGTTTTGAGTTGTTTCTTGGAACATGATTTCTTTATTCTCATTTTTTTAGCTTGTTTTCAAGACAACTTAGATGAAATGAAAAACAAAAACATGTTTGAAAAAAATGAAAAACAAAAACAAAAAACATCAAAAACAAACGCACCTTAAGGTTATCACCTTCATAGCAAAAGTGACATGGTTATAGGTTGGGCTATTATTTTGACGAATTACACTTTGTATCTTAAAAAATTTTAAATTTCTCACTTTATACTCTCAAATATTAAATTTCTCATATTACACTCTGAATATACCGAAAGTGTTTCAATGTAGCCCTTCTGTTAGCTTTTTGTTAGTTTTTTCGTTAGTGTCAATAAATTAACTTTTGACAAAAAAAATAACCGAAGCTAACAGAAGGGCTAAATCATTACACTTTCGATACATTAAATGTGTAATATGAAAAATTTAATCTTTGAGTGTATAAAGTAAAAAAATTAAAAACTTTCAGAGTGCAAAGTGTGAAAATTCCTTATTACTTTCAAAGGCAAATTTATTGTTTTTAAATGTAATATTAACACATTTAGAGAAAAAATTACACTGGTCGTAGGTTAGGTTACTATTTTTAGAGGCAGAGGAACCACCTTTAGATGTGAGATTATAACATGTTGATGTAAAATTACACTGATAAAAGTAAGGTCACCACCTTTAGAGGTAACGTGAACAACTTCTTGAGTTAAGGTTATACCCATAAAGGTAAACGTAGCATATTTAGAAAAAAAAACTTATAGCGGTTATGGGTTAGGTTACTACTTCTAGAGACAAAAGTACCACCTTCAAAGTTAAGGTTAATATTTTTAAAGGAAAAGTTATAATTATTATATATTTAGTTACCAATTTCAAAGGCAAATGTACCACTTTTAGAGGTATGATTACACCCATAAACATAAGGTTACCTATTTTAGGAGAAAAGTCTCAACAATTATAGGTTATGTTACTACTTCCAGAGGCAAAGGTACCAACGTTTAAACATAAGATTATTACTTTTAGAGGTACAATTACAAATAATGGTTATATATTGGGTTATTATTGTCAAAGGTTCCACCTTTAGAAGTGATGTTACAATATATTGATGTGAGATTAAACCCATAAAGGGAAGGTTAACTCCTTTAGGGAAAAGTTACGACTTTATAAATTGCATTACTACTTTCAAAGGCAAATGTACCACCTTTAGAAGTAAAGTTATACCCTTGAAGGTAAGATTACATCCTTTAGAGGAAAAGTTACTATATTTATAGGTTAAGTTACTACTTTCAAAAGTGAGAGTTTAATTATTTGAGATTCTGTGCACAACAGACAAAATTACCATCTCTTGGGTAAGGTTATAACCCTTTAAAGTAAAAGGGTGAATTATACTGTACACCCTGAAAAATTATAAGATTCTCATTTTATACCATTAAATATTAATTTGTTAATATTATACTCTAAATATATAAAAAGTGCTACAATGTGACCCTTCTATTAAATTTCTGTTAGTTTTTTTGTTTCTACCATTCAAGATTAAGTTATAATTATTTGAGGTTATCTCCAGAATATCTATATAATAAATCAGATAGTAAGTTAATTTTTATATCATATATATTTTCCTCCCAAAAAATATCACATCACCTAATTTTGTCACATGTTTAATCATTTAATATTTAGTTAATTTGTAGTTTAACACAACTTTTATTTCATACATTATTTATACAGGATAGTGTACACATGTTAAAATAATTATATCAAGTTTATATATTTTGAGAAATTAATTTTAAATGATATAAGCAAAGAAATTAATTTTAAATTTTGTATAGTAGGATCAATTTTTTAAACGCTACAATCTTATATTTTTTTCATCCTTTCAGTTACGGGTTACGACTAATTTTACAATATTTGTGATCAATCCTAAGAGTTTGTGATCTATGGCAAGGGTATGGGATATATCTCAAAATACTATCGGAATGTTTGGGATTGATCCCGAAAATCTTGGACTTAATTTTTTTTGGTAGCTAACACAATTTATATTGTAACTTCCCCTCCATCTTGAAAAATGACTTACAGAGCGTTTTAGATCGATCACAAATTTATGATCGATCTCTAACAATTAAAAATTCATCCCAAAGGTGTATCTTTGCCACAACTTGTTGGAACATCATCCAATTTTATTCAAATTCATATTGAAGAAAATCAAAAAATTAAAATTTTATTTAATTACTTTAACATTCAAATTATCATTTAACTGAATCAAATGAACATTCAATTTATTCCATTTAACAAAATTTCAAATTTATGAAATTAACTCCAAATTGATTATCAATTCCAGATTCAGTTTTCATCAAATTAGCACTAATTTTTTTTATTTATTAGCCTTCCTTTATCAATTCAACATCTTCATCTTTTCGAGGTATAAATTGATGAAATTAAATGTTACCAAAAAAAATTGAAGGTCAATTTGGTGTTAATGAGATGAAATTTAACATTGAAATGATGAATTCTAATGTTTATTGGGTGAAAGTGACGGTCAATTTATTTTTCATGCGGTAAATAAAATGTTAATTGGATAAAATAGAATATTAATTTGGTGCAAATTAATGTTAAATTGATGAAATTAAAGGTCAATTGACAACACTAAATTTTAAATTGGTAAACTCGAATGTTAATTTGATAAAATTGAAGGTCAATCCAGTATTAGTTGAATGAATTAAATATTAATTAGATGAAACTGAAAGTTAATTTGGTGCCAATTTTATAAAATAAAATTTTAAATTGATGAAATTAAATATGAATTGGATAAACTATTCAAATGAAAATTGTTCTGGTTTCATTCCCTCACCAGAACTCTCATTTTACAGGGTTGTTATTAGAATTTACCGTTATATTGTTTTTTTTTTTACCCCATTTTATGCCCTAATCAGCTAATCTAACTATGGTCACAATTTTTTTTAATTGGTGGAGTTTAAATGATCATTTAACATATTATCATTATTATCATAATTGCATCAAATTAGTATACAATTTTATAAAATTAAAATAAAATTGACCTTTAATTTTTTCTAATTAATATTTAATTTTATCAAATTAACATTCAAATTAATATTCAATTTCATCAAATTACCACAAATTACCATAAATTTTATCAAATTAACATCAATTTTTTTCAAATTAATATTCACAGTCATCAAATTAACATTCAATTCATCCAATTAAATACAATTTTATTAAACTAATACCAAATTAATATTCAATTTAATAAAATTACAATCAAATTAACATTCATTTTTATTAAATCCACATTAAACTTCATCAAATTACTACAATATTAATATTCAAATTAACACTAATCTAACAATCAATTTTTTCAGTTTAACATTCAAGTTTTTCAAATTAACAATAAATTTAATCAAATTACAATTTTATTTCAACAGATTAATATTTAATCTCATCAACTCGATATTCAATGTTATCAAATGAACACTAAATTAATATTAAATTTTATCATATTTAAAGTTTAATTCCATCTAATTAATCTTTAATTCTAAATATTTACATTTAATTTTATTAATTTACATTAAATTTATAAAATTAACATCATTTCTTTAATTTAATCCCAAAATTAACATTCAATTTCGTCAAAAATAATACTAAATTGTCATTCAATTTTATAAAATTAACATTTTATTTTGTGAATTGAAATTTTCATTTTACTAACTTAATATCGTTTCTTCAATTTAATACCAAAAAAATTTTAATAGTATCAAATTAATATATTTTTTTTCTAATTAACAATCAATTTTATGAATTTAACATTTAGTTTCATCAAATTAATATTATTTTTTAACTAACATTAATGTAACATTCAATTTCACCAAATTATCATTCAGTTGAATCCGATTAATACCAAAGGGTTGTTATTAGCTATCGATTAAATTACCACAAAATTTAATGTTAATTTTATAAAATTGAATGACTAGGGGAATTAACCTTAAAATTTAGTGTTAGCTTGTTATATATGACAATGGTAAACTGGATAACTCATAAGAGAATACGTTGTCACATCACAAGCATTTTTGCTTGTCAATAACGGCATAGATGGCAAGAGTAGTTTGTGAAACACGTATATAATTATAGGGCTGTGCAATAATATTTTAAAAATCAGAGGGAACGTCAGTAAAATATAACTTAAATTCAAGAAGTGTGAGCAAAATTTTTTCTTTTTTTAGCTTAATATTATATACTAATCTATTTTTTAATCACTAGTTATTGTTTGTACCTCCTGAAGGTACAGAATAATAAAAAATAATAAACAACAAATATATTCGTATTTATATTTACAATTAAATCATAAATATAAAGAAAAGATAAAGGAATTTAAGCATCGATTTGTAGTGGGGGTGAGAGATGGTGGGCGGCAATGATAGTAGTAGAAGACGATGATGGTTGTGGTGGATGACAATGACTGTGGTGGCGATGGAGGCGACGAGAGTGGCGGTGGCAGTGGGCGGTGGTGATGGTGGTGTTGGTGGTGGTGGTAATAGTGGTGGCAGTGACGACGACGACGTAGTGAGGGCGGTAGTGGTGGCGGCGGCGGCAGTGGGGGCGGCGGCGGCGATTAGGGTGGAGGTGGTGGTGGTAGAGGTAGTGGTGGAGTGGTTTCAAACACTATTTTTTTTAAAAATATTTATGAGAAGTAATTTGTAAAAGTACTTTTAAAAAGTTACTCAAATACACAATTAGGAGTCTATTTTTCCTATTAAATTTAGGGTGTTAATATTAACCATTAAATTAAATTTAAGGTAAAATTTAAAGCGATCTCAATCGCGAATAGTAAAGTCATTTTGTTTATGTTTTGAAATTTGAATTGTAAGATACTTTATTATATAGATATTAGAATAATGAGTTAATAATTTATTCAAATTTTTATCAAAACATAATATAATTGGGATAGAATAAGATGGCCAATCAATTATTACCAATCCCAATGAATTAGAATGGTATCTATCGTGCTACTCTAGAAACAAACATGCCCATGCCCGGTTTAGCCGGCCCCAAAAGGGAGGATTTATAACTCAATTGTCAACGATTTTCAAATAATTGTAGATCGGAATTGCGACTGTATAACTCAATAATAGCAGTAGTAATGACAGTGGGTCCTCAATCACACGCAAATGTTTTATAACGTATTCGAGATACATTCTTTATCAATAATATTATTTGGATATAAAAATTTGATCTCATGATATGATTTTATTAAAATTATTAGATTGATATCAAATTTCATGTTTGATAAAATTTATAATCAATCTAAAAGATCATAAAAAATTAAATTAATAAATTAAGTACTCTGCAACAAATGAAAATTAGGGAGTCAACATCTCAATTGTCAATGATTCTCTCTTATAAAGCTCTCCCTTGCACCTTTAATTTTGTTTTATATCACTTTAACAGATAAGGGTCGGCAATTTTTTTTAAATATTGCTATAATTGAGGGTACAAAATGAAACAAATGTAATAATTTAAGATGAAAACTGACATTAAACCTCAATAGTCAAATGCTTATGTAATATTCTGATCAAAATGTTTATGTAATATGGAAGACAATTGAATATGAAGTAGTTGTTTTGTGGGTAAACTATATTGTTCCTTCCCATCTATGGGTCCAATCTCACTTTATCCCTTCAAGTATTGACTTTCTCGTGTTGAGCTCTTAACTATTTGAATTTATATGACACAACCCCCAAGTCAAATGCCCATCATATTTTGGATAAAAAAAAATGACAAGATTTATAGGATAATATAGATTTCCAATGTCTACAATTTGTGCAATGAAAATCAATAGTTATAGTTTTAGGGTGCAAAATAAGAAAACCAATAGTTGAGGGGGCAATGTAGAATCAATATTCTACTTTGAGCTACAACGTGAGAAATATAATAGTAGAGGGGGCAGTGTGAAAACAACACATGGTTGAAGGATCATAGTATAAGATTTGCTATTGGTATTCAACTATTCTCCACTATAAATAGAAAGCGCACCTTTGCTTCAGATGCAACACCCACATACTTCTTACATCCTATCCATTGTCTGAATTGCAGAGAGAGAAAGACCATAACATAAAAATGGCGACCACTACCACTACTAATCCAGGCCAACACTACATTAGACTCGAAGAAGCAAAAAAGTTAGATGAATCCAAAACCGGAGTTAAAGGCCTCGTTGATTCTGGCCTCACCACTATCCCTTAGATCTTCCACCACCCACCCCAAAACTTGCCCAACCCAAAACCCTTTACCCAAAACCCCAAACTATCACTCCCCATTGTCGACCTCTCTAGTGCCCGATCAACTGTGGTTGACCAGATCCGTCATGCTGCCTCAACCATTGGGTTCTTCCAAATAATCAACCATGGCATACCAAAATCTGCCATGGACCATATGCTTTCGTCTATCAAGTCTTTCCATGAGTTACCAGATACCACTAGGATGCAATATTATAGCAGGGACACCTCTCATGGTGTAGCCTACTATACTAACTTTGATTTGTACAAGTGCAAGGAAGCTAATTGGAGGGACTCACTCAAGGTCCACTTGGGTCCCACACCACCAGAACCAGAGTACGTTCCGGAGGTATGCAAGGAAGCACTGGCAGAGTGGGGCGGAGAGGTGGTGAAGGTGGGGGAGGAGTTGATGGGGAAGCTGTGTGAGGGATTGGGGGTGGAGAGAGAACGGTCGAAGAAAATGTCATTTTTTGATACGAGGTATATGTCTGGACATTACTATCCGTATTGTCCCCAGCCGGAGTTGACGGTGGGTCTCAAGTGGCATACGGATCCTGTGGTCTTGACGGTGTTGTTGCTGAATGAGGTTGTTGGGTTGCAAGTGAAACATGGTGAAGATTGGATTGATGTGGAGCCCATCCCTGGTGGTCTCATTGTCAACATTGGTGACATTCTTCAGGTAAGTCATTCAATCATATGTTTGCCAAACTTGTTCTCAGTTACAAGTCCTGAGAGTACATGAACGACAGTTATATATTTGCAATCATCTATGAAGTAATCGATTATGTCTAATAAGGTGTTCAATATATGATACTCAATGCATATTTATTTATTTATTTTTAGATGCATATCTGATATTCATTACCCATATCTATTAATGAATAAAATATTTCTTTATTTTTATATTAGTCTTAGATATAGTTATTCGAAATGAATATGGTTCATATATGAAACTCGATAGGCTGAGCAATAAATCATTATCCTTACTCTCAAATTCACATAAAATGAAACACGGAGAGTAAAATCTCTATGGCTTTCTAGAGACATAGTTGTTTATTAAGTCACTGTTGCAGAAATTTATAATAAGAGAGATATCAGAGATAATAAAATGAAGAAAAACAATATACAGATAATTAACGTAGTTCGACATACTATGCCTACATCCACGGGCCTAACCCCCAACGGGTTACATCGATGTGTTAGTCTTCGGTGATTGATTATATGAGACTTAACCATATTTATCGGGTGAGAATTACAAAAGACAAATATAAATCTCATATTCCTATTATCATCTATTTTTTTCCTAAAAGACCTAGATATTGATGAATCTTAGATCTTATCTTAGCTCTACGTAGATGTTGATGGATTCCTTCTAATCCTATTATGTCTCTAATAACTATCATATATTAGGAGCACAGATTAGGGAGTTAATTATAACCTATCTCTTGACAATAAGTACTTTTAAGATAATCACCTAGATCAATGTTGATTCTGGTTTTTTAAATTACTCCCCGTTCACTTTATGAGTATACCATAATCACAATCTATACTTTTTGAATTGTTATTAAAGAAGTCCTGAAAGTGTTTTTATTTAATTTTATTATCAGATTCTAACAAATTGAACCATTTCATGGTATAACTGGAGGATACATCTTGTGGTTGAGCTCTGACAGGTTTGGGAGGCACCCTCCAATGGCTTATTCTGAAAAAGCAGGGATTAATGGTTTTAATTAAATATATGCTCTTGTCCAATTTGTAGGGAGCCAAATGTGATTTTGAGACTATGTTATTTCAAAAAGTTCTTTTAAATTTTATCAATGTTTCTCAGTTTAGGGAAATATAGCAAGATATTAGTTCATTTATAAGACAAGTTTGTTCTTAGGGTTGCTTAACTCTCTTGTGCAGATGATATCCAATGACGAATATAAAAATGTGGAACATCGAGTGTTGGCGAACCCCTCTCGCGAGCCACGAGTCTCAATTCCAGTTTTCTTCACTTCAAGTATGACAGAGAACCTGTACGGACCATTACCAGAACTA
Source organism: Ilex paraguariensis (assembly GCA_963454935.2). NCBI lineage: Eukaryota > Viridiplantae > Streptophyta > Magnoliopsida > Aquifoliales > Aquifoliaceae > Ilex > Ilex paraguariensis. The sequence continues at coordinate 31,850 of CAUOFW020001655.1, read as the reverse complement.
GCATTCTCTGAGAAGCCGGCGGCTATCGTCAATTCACTCTCTCAAATTTTATGGAAAAATACTACTCGGAGGAATTGCATGACAAGTCTGTAACGAATGCCTACAAAGTCTCAAACATATAAGGACTAGTGTTGGACAAAGAAGGAAATCATATATGATTTGCTTAAAAATATACTTTATTGTAATATTTAAAAGAAACAATAAATAACTGAAAATAAAGTGCTATCGAAAGAAAGTCGGTTCTAAATCATCTCTAATACTTTTTCTTTCAATTTCGTTAAAGGATATATCTCTTGCCAATTATGCATGTTTGACCTACTATTTATAAGTGGGTCTCCAATTATATATGGTGAGCGATTTACCTATTAAAGAAAATTTAAGAAAACGTATTAGAAGAGATTTCACTCAAAAATAGTTGCATTTTAATATGAGTAGGCACTTGTATTGTATGTTCCAAAAGAGTTACATTTTAATATGTGTATTCCCTTGTATTGTATGTTTCTTAGAAGATTATGGGGTAATAAAATTTTATACAACTTATAATGACATTTTGTCACTGATGAGACTGCATACTATAGAACTTATTCAAAGAATATCCCACAACATAATTGTGTCAGCATCAAATTTCTACACCCAAAAAATCCTAATTAGGTGCTGCAGCCAACAGTTGTCGCGCAGAAAAAATCAGAAAGAGAAACAACACTACATATGTGGAACAGATTTTCACGATGAATAACAGTGGAACGGGGAAAAATATGTGTTTGTTCAATTGGTTTTGTTTAGACTTGGAATAGATTATATGTATTAGACAGTAGAAGTATATCAAATATCTGTATAAACTCGTGCGGGAATGGACCGAAATACATGTAGTATTTTGTTGTGGATTCTGCTGAATGGTTGGGGTCGGGGAGTTTCAGCATGGTGGGAGTGTTGCAAGAGTGGGTTTCGGTGAGAAAGGGAGAGTTGTAGGGGTAGGTTTCAGTGGGAGACAGATAGAGAGAGAGATGGTTGGGGTGGGGGAGTTGGCTTGATATGTTTTGAGGCCTAAAGCGATAAATTTAACTAAGATTATTTTAATTTTTTTGTAATAATATAAATTTTTTAATATTTAAATTTTTTTTCGGATGCATGTTAATTGTTTAATATTCATATTGAAGTTTTTCTAACGTATATTTTTTTATTGACAATATAACTAATTGACTTAATTTTTAAATTAAATTAAAAATTCTAAAACTTTCAAATTCAAATATTATTTGACAAATTATATTATCTCGTGACTCGTCATTGACGCTCTTATAAAAATATTTTTCTATGAATTAGGGATTTCTCATAGAATATATATTTGAGTAGGTTTTTTAAGATTATTATAAAAAAATGTAATGTAATATTACATGGACATTATATAGTGACTTTATTTGCCGACCTTATCATTTTCTGTTATTAGATAGATAGTGGACCCTATTATTAGTTGGGGCCCATTGTCAATTCCATAGTTATGATCCATCATGTCACAAGGTAAGATTATTAAATTCGGTACAAAAAATATTTTTTTTATTTCCTTATAAAATGTTATTGTGTGAGATTAATGGATTAAATTTTTTTCCCCAAAATTTTTTATTTCCTTATAAAATGTTATTGTGTGAGATTAATAGACCTTCATATATGGGCTTTCTTAATAGATTAAAATTGACTTGAGTTGCTATATTTGTAGACTTTTTAAATGAGTAAATTGTAAGGGGTACACCAAATTAGACTTATTTGGCAAAAAATACACACTAAAAAAAGTAGGTTTATTAAGTACTTAATTTTGATATTTATTTGTATCTAAGTACATAATTTGAATTTATTTATTTTTATTGTGATATTTTTGCCATCCATTAATTCATGTGTATTTAATGCACCACTTTTCTTTAAAAAGTGGTGCATTAAATATCTTCTAATTTTATAAGAGAACTTTAATACATACATATATTTATATATACACGTTTTTATATATACTATATATAAATACTTATGTATGTATATATGTATATACAAGTTGTTAAATCTATTATCTAAATTTTAAATTATCTTTTAATTCACCTTGATTCATGTATTTTTTTTTTACAAAGTGGTTTTATTTTCAAATTAATTTAATACCCGAATGGTGTAATAGTGTAACAATATAAAGTGTAACAATAACAGTGTAACACTAACAATATAATAGTATAACAATAATAGTGTAACAAACTATTTACATAAAATATTGTTTTATTACATTTTGTCAAACATATAGTTTCTTATAATTTCATTCAAAATAGTCCATCTCCGTTTTGAATTTGTTACCATATACACAAAACTACTGAACACTGTTTTTGTTACAGTATATTTGTTACACTATCTTTGTTACAGTGTATTTGTTACATTGTTATTATTACACTATTATTGTTATACTATTACATTATTCGGATATTAAATTAATTTAAAAATAAAACTATTTTCCAAAAAAAAAGCTTGAACCAAGGTGTATTAAATATAATTTGAAAACAAAATCACTTTTCAAAAAAAAAAACGTATTAATCAAGGTACATTAAAGATAATTCAAATTTAAATAAGAGATTTAACAACAAATATACATATATATATATATACATGTATTAACAAAAATAAATGAATTAAAGGTACATTAAATACGTATTTATATGTATTAATAAACACACATGAATCAAGGTACATTAAAAATAAGAGATTTTAAATTAAATGACCCTAAAATGGGCATTTATATCTTTTTAACTCATATTTTGTTTTATGTATTTTTTGTCAAATAAATTTAATTAAGTGTATCAACTTTTAAAAAATCTTTTTAAAATTTTGAGGGCTTTTTTTATTTGTGGGGGCCTAAAGCGATTATTTCATTTTTTCCTGTGTTGTGCCGGCCTTTGGGGGAGTTTCAGTGGGGTAGGTTTCGGTGAGGAAGGGAGAGAGGGTTTGTAGAGAGAGATAGAGGGAGAAGTAAAAGTATAGAGAGAGAATGGCTTGCGGTAGAAGAAGGTTTGGATTGTTTAAATTAGGTGTCTTTGTACTGATGCATCTAATATTATAGCAACCATGAATGTGAGGTGGGGGAGTTTCAATGGGTGGGTTTCGGTGAGGCAAGAGAGAGAGGGTTTGTAGAGAGAGAAGGCAAAGTATAGAGAGAGAAAGGCTTGGGGTAGCCGAAGGGTATAGCAATGAAATTAAATGGCTAAACGGGGGTATTTTGATTTTTTTTCAAATTCTGAAACGTTAATCTACTGTGACACTTCATTTTTAAGTTGCGAGGGACTGAGTACAACATACAAAACTATGACGTGGTGGGTGGTGGCGTTCAATGGTAGACAGCAGTGAGCTTCTGTGGTGGAGCTGTGTGTCTGTGTGTGAGAAAAGAGAGAGAGGCAGAGCCAACATGGCGTGTATGAAAGGAACACCATCCGAAGACTTTTTGATCGTCAAGGAGTTAAATTCACCGGGTACTTTATTTTTTCTAAAGCAGGAAAATGGTGTATCTGTCTTTTCGACCAAGAAATTTAGGATGACTCTCGTCATCTTCGTCTCAGTGGAATTTTCGAAGAAGCAAAGTATACAACATCAAGCTTGAATATTAAAATAATTTTTTAAAATATTTGTATCGGTTGATTCTCCATTACTGCCTTCCACGAGATGCAAGAAATATGGGAAGGGGCTAAAACAAGATGGAAGGGACATAGTCAGGGGGTTGGAACGAAATAATGGGAAATTGTGGTACATAAAATATTTAAAGTTTAATAAAAGTATAGAGGGAAAAAAAAGGAAGTTAAATTTATTCTTATAAAGGATAAAATATAAAATAATAAAATAGTAAAAATAAGATGCTCTTTATTTAAAAAAAAATTCTTTTTATTTTAAAGAGCACTATTGAAGATGCTCTAATATTTCACGAACCAAAATAGATAAACAACACCAAAAAATAAGACAAAAAATTAAATTTGCTGCTGAAGTATGTATTTTAATGATGTAATATTTTATTTTGTTGCTAAAAATTTTACTTCAACCACGGTTTTTATTTTACTTGGAACAAAGGTAAGTGAAAAAAGGATACAAACTAAGTGTAGAGTCCCCGTATATATAGTCAATGAGAGTTACCATAAGAACAAAAAGGTAAAAAATGAAAACTTAATAAAACCCTAATAAACTAGGTTGTTACTATATCTCTAACACTCCCCCTCAAGCTAAGCGCAAAAATGTCAACTAAGTCAAACTTGACAACGGAGTCCTGAAGAATAGACAGAGTGACAAGTTTGGTAAAAACATCCGCAACCTGATTATTGGTCCCCACAAACGATGGAGTGACAATACCATTACTAACCTTCTCCTGAAGAAAGTGAACATCAATCTCTATATGCTTCGTCCTCTCATGTAGTACAGAGTCAGAAGCGAGCTGAATAGCAGATCGATTATCACAATATAATGTGGAATGAGAGGTCATTGAAAAACCCAACTCGCCAAGAATCGATCGTAGCCAGATAATCTCACACGTGCCAAGTGTCAGTGCCCGATACTCTGCCTCTGTTGACGAGCGGGAGACAACTGCCTACTTCTTGCTCTTCCAAGAGATAAGATGAGTCCCTCGAAAAACACAGAAGTCCGTAGTAGATCGACCATCACATGCTCCCCCATAATTTGAATCTGAATAACAAACTAGAGAATCTGTCTGAGATCCTGATACATAAAACAACCCAAGTCCAGGACAAGACTTGAGGTACCGAAGAATATGATAAACTGCATCAAAATGAGGCTGACATGGCCTGTACATGAACTGACTAACTCGGCTGACTGCGAATGAAATGTCCGGCTTAGTTTTGGCTAAGTAGATAAGTCTACCTACCAATCTTTGATAAATTGTCGAATCTTTCAACTCTAGTAAGCTTCAGGTTTGGAATCATGGTGATGATGCCGGTTTGCACCCCAACATCCCAGTGTCTGAAAGAAGATCCAAAACATACTTTCTTTGAAAAAGAACAACACCCCTGCCGCTACGAGCAACCTCAATCCCAAGAAAGTATCGCAGAAATCTAAGGTCCTTCACACCGAAGGCCTTCCCAAGGTCTATCTTGACCTGCGCAGTCCCAGAAACATCATCACCAGTAATAATAATATCATCAACATATACCAGAAGAATGACACACTGTCCAGAAGTATTCCGTCGAATAAAGCAGGTATGATCAGAATGACACCTGGTGAACCCCAATCGTACGACTACATCAGTAAAGCGAGAGAACCAGGCTCGTGGCGACTATTTCAGTCCATAAAGAGACTTACGCAATCGACATATCTTTCTAGCATACTCCCCCTCACCACGAAAGCCCGGTGGTGCATCCATATAAATAATCTCGTCCAAATCACCGTGAAGAAATGTATTCTTCACATCTAATTGATAAAGAGGGCAAGAGTACTCTGCAGCCAGAGAAATAATCAACCGAACAGTAGTCAATTTTGTCACGGGGGGCAAATGTAGCACCAAAATCACGACCTGGTACCTGAGTAAAGCCCTTTGCCATAAGTCTAGCCTTGTGACGATCAATAGTATCATCCGCAAGAAACTTCAGAGTGTAAACCCAACGACAGCCAACAAGCTTCACCCCTGAAGGTAAGGAGACAAGATCTCATGTATGATTACGCTGAAGAGCGTCTATCTCTGTCTGCATGGTAAGAACCCATTGGGGCTTCCGCATAGCCTCCGAAATAGAGCGAGGAACCGGCGTATCTGATAAGGCCATAGTATAAGCGCGAAATGTGGGAGACAGATCACCATAAGAAACATAAGCAGAGATCGGATATAAAATACTGGTGGTCCAACTATAACGATCAACTGGACGGCGATCACACCGCGAATAACGACGCCCTAAATCATACTCCTCCACTGATAATGTCTCATCAGGTAAATGAACTGGCTCAGCACCTGCAATCTCATCAGTACTAACAACAGGTGCATCAATATGCTTAACAAACTGAGAAGTATTACCTGCATCGCCTGAGGTAGAGGGGACATCAGCAGGGTGATGAGAGCGAGGGCGACGAACATACACTTGCAAAGGAAGAGAGACTAGTAACTTTGTATTGACAAAGATGAGTGGCTCTGAAGGGGGAGATGAACTAACACAAACGTGAAAGGCACGAGGTATACCTGTAGTGGTGACAGCAGCAGTAGTTAGACTCTGAGAAGTCAGAGCAGACATAAGTATATCTAATCGGGAGGTGATAGCATTCATATCACTCTGCCAAGGTGGAGCAGCAGCAGCAAGAGTAGCGGTAGTGGGTGGTGGTACCTCAGCAATAGCAATAGTACGGCTGCGAGGAGGCAGCTTAAGCTCTGGATGGAGCTTCTAGCAAGTAGCCCTGAGATGTCTTGATTGGCCTCAATAATCATAGTGACGAAAATCCCTCTGTCTGCACTAATCTGAGGCACTCTGACGAGAATCCCCTTGTCTGCGCTGATCTGAGGCACCTTGACGACGCTGATCCGAGCGCTGCCCACCCTTAACTGAGGATCCTGAACGAGACCCTACAACAACTACAAGGGCCATCTCGGTCAGCCAAATGAGTCAAAGCCACAACTGAAAGTGATGCAATACGGACTCGACGCTCATGCTGCTCAATCATCTCATACACCTCATAAAGAGAAAGAAGTGTCAACATCGACAAGATCTGAGAACGAGGTCCCTCAAACTCATCACGAAGCCCCATAAGGAACTTGTGAATCCTATCCTCCTGCTCTCGAGTATGCAAAAATGCTGCTCTCTCAGGCTCTATCTTCGGAATAGCAACAAGAGGACGTAGAGTTTCATACTCAAGCCAGCGCTGGGTCAATTAGCCATAATAATCCTGAACGGTCATATCTCCCTGCCGAGCATATGAGAGCTCCTGATAAAGCTCATAAACACGAACTTCCCGTCTTGACTGAGAATACATCTCTGATAGTGCGCTCCATAGCTTCGGAACAGAGCTATGAAACTGGTGGATCTTGCAAACAGATGGCTCCATCAAGCCAAATAACCATCCAAGAATGACGCAGTTCTAAGAGAACCATGCAGAATATCCAGGGTCGGTATCAGCTGGCTTTGGGTGAGATCCCGTCAGCCAACCAAGCTTCCCTACACGACCTAAGAAAAGCTGGAATGAGCGAGACCACTTAGTAAAGTTACGACCATTCAACAACTGTGCCGTAACTTTTTGAGAGATCATGCTCAGTAGTGCTAGTAATGCAACTGTGCTAGTAGGTACTGTATATTGGTCAAACATAAAAGTGAAAGTACTCATACATGTCTCAACAGTAGAGGTGTCAATAGTAGGGTTCTCAAGTCCTTCAGTAGTAGTCATATCAACAACAATACTAGGGCAACCGTGACAGAAAAATAACTCTAAGATAAATAGATGAATAAAATAAGGAAGAACAATATACCTTCAGTCGAACAGTAGCGACAAATAAGAGAAGTCTAAAAAGCTTCCAAATAATCAGGTAACGGTACCCAAAAATCCAAAATATATAAATAAGTGATCTACTACATCAAGAGCAAATCAACAGACGGAGAAAAAAAAAGGATTCAACCCCTCATAAAAAATCCTAGATACAACAGTGGGCTGGGTATGGATTTAATATGTCAGTGGGGTGTATGTTGTTTCGGCTGAGTATATGTTGTTTCGGCTGGGTATATTAAGTATATTGTTTCAGCAAGTGGAGTATGTGCTGGTATATGTTTGGTGGGCAAACAGAGGCCGTCGGTTCTGGGTATTTGGGCTGTTGGTGGGTATGTGGCAATCGGTGCTTTTGGTGCTTGTTTATTGGGTGGCTGTTGGTGGGTATGTACTCGGGGGTTTGGGTAGGCCTGAAATCGCTGGTGTTGCCGTTTGATGAGGAAGACTGGTTTGCTGGGTATTTTTGTCGGTGGAGAGGGCTATCTGGTTTGTCGATGGTCTTGGGTAGGCTGAGTTTGATGGTGTATGGTAGATGGGCAGTGTGTTGTTCACTGGTTTGATGTGTTTCGGTGCTGCTGGGGTTGCAGTCGGTGTTGCTGGTTTTATTGTTTGATGGTTTTAATGGTGTCGATGGGTATTGGTTTGGGGTTTTGTTGCTGTGTAGTGGCTATCGGTGCTTTGGTGATTGATGATGAGGTTAGGGTTAGGGTATGACTTTGATACCAACTTGGAATAAAGGTAAGTGAAAAAGGGATACAAACTAAGTGTAGATCCCCCTGTATATATAGTCAATGAGAGTTACCATAAGGACAAAAAGGTAAAAAAAAAAAATTAATAAAACTCTAATAAACTAGGCTGCTGCTATATCTCCAACAATTTTTGTCACTATAAGGATGTTTAGGTGACGAAATATATTTGGTAATTAAAAACTTCATCATTAATAACACATTAAGTGACAAATTTATTTTTTTCGTCACTAAAAAATTTTACATCTACAAAGATTTTTTTTTCGTCACTGTAAGGATCTTTACTTGACAAAATATATTTGGTCATAGAAAATTTCGTCATTGATACAATTTTCAGCGATAAATTTAACTTTTCATTAATGGAAATTTTAGATCAACCCCGATTTTTTTTTTCATCACTATAAGAATCTTTAATAGACAAATATATTTCGTGATTAAATATTTTGTCGATGATACCCATTTTCAGTGACAAATTTTCGTCGTCAATTTTTTGTCACTGAAATTTTAATTCAACCACAATTTTTTTTCGTCACTATAAAGATCTTTAGGTGACGAAATATATTTCGTCATTAAAAATTTTGGTATTAATATCACATTTTGTTGTAGTCTAACACAAATTGTCATCATTTCACATGATTGTCATTTTTTTTTTTTAATTATTGAAACTTTTTGGAATTAGAAACCCTCAATTGCATTGACTTGGAGAGTGAACAACCTATTGAAATCTTGTCTTTGTCTCTTAAAATTTTGAAAATACAGCTTCCAGGGATCAAAGTTTCATATAGGTCTTTTATCTCTCTTAAAACTAATCAATTGGCCTTTGGTCCATTAATACTCTTTGTCATGTGAAAACTTTGTCTTATTAAGATTAAAGGTTCCAGTCTCCTTTTTCTCCTAAAAATAAAACCTAGGCGACCTCGGGTTTTTTGTGTGCTAAATACCATAATGACACTTATGTCTCTTGAAATTATTTAATTGTTTTACTTTACCCCTAAAAGGTTAATAATCTAATATATATCACGTATGTGTCAACAACACAAAATTGGAAGCCTTTTACAAATGGGTCACGTTCCTACGGCTAAAAAAAATTCAATGTGTAATGTGAGGCTTGTAATCTTTTGAGAAGACAAAGTGAAAATTTTCAGATTTTTAAAGGGGCTAAATGTAATTCGCTCGTGCAGGACTGATAGATTCTTTCCTCAGCCCTAACAATGAAAGGCTAACCAATTGATTTGACAGTTAAATAGGAATAGTAGAACGCCTACATGGTAAGAACTGGTCATGACCACCATTTTTTTAAGAGATAATTACGTTCAAATACCTTAAAATTTGTAATTTAATTACTTAGACTTTTAATATTTAACATATTTTACATAAATTTCCTAAAATTTATACGTACGTAACACTTAGACCCTTACAGTCAAATATCCGTTAATATATTTATTAATAAATTACACTCAAAGCCCTTAAAATTTATAAACGTATAATATTTAAATCCCTTAAATTTAAAATATTATATTTATAAAAAAAATACTTCAATTAACGATAAGATATTAAACATTTTAAATTTTACAATCGAAATTCATGTTCTATTGCATTATTTATTAAAATAAAATCAAAAATAAAAACCAAAATCTTCTTAAAAAATTACAATTAGTATACAATTATACTATCTATTAGAATAAAACTAAAAAAATCAAATAAGGTGTCTAAATCATTCATAATAGAACATGGATTTTACAACCAAAATTCATATTCTATTATGTCATTTATTGAAATAAAATTAAAAATAAAAATCTAATTTTTCTCTTAAAAAATTTTAATTAGTATACAATTATATTATTTTATTGAAATAAAACTAAAAAATCAAATAAGTGGTCAAACTGTATTGAAAAAAAATATATTCTATCTTTAATTAGGGTAACTTGGTTGTTTAAATAACCAAATTAAATTTCAATATATAATATAATTGTATACTAATTATTATTTTTTAAGAAAAATTATATTTTTATTTTATTTCAATAAGTGTCATAATAGATCATAGATTTTAGTTGTAAAATTTAAAGTATTTGATATTTTGTTTTTGTTTGATGTATTTTTGGTTTAAGTATAACATTTTAAACTTGAAAGATTTAAGTATAATATGCTTATAAATTTTAGAGGATCTAGATATAATTTATTAACGTATATACTAACTGACATTGACACTAATGATCTAAGTGTTACACGTGTACTAACTTTAAGAAATATGTATATAATATTTTAAATTTCAAGGAGTCTAAATAATAAAATAACAAATCTCAAAAGATCTACGTTTTTTTAAATACAAGAGTTTGAAGATGAGGAACTCTAGTAGCCAGCATGGTACCAAGAAACATAATGTGTTTAGTCAAAGAAGATCAAATGTTTTTTGTTTTCAATCGTCTCACTTTGTATTTTGCCACTGTTTAGGTATATTGTATCTTGACATTGTTTCCGTAATGCTATCATTGTATAGTAATGTGGATTAAATTTCTTATTTCTTACGTACACAAAAGGACAACAATATGGTCCAGAATTTCTATGGAGAGTTTTATAGATGTTGAAAATGCAATGTACATATTGTACTGGATTTAATGTGCTACATAACTGATTATATATAAGCCCAAAAATGAAAAAAAAACAAAAAAAAAGTAACTTGTTTAGGATTTGAGTGTAATGTTGTATGAATAGTTCAAGAAAATTGCATTTTGCACTCTGAAAAATACCAAAATTCTCAATTTGCAGCCTAAAAGTTAATTTATTTTAAATTACACCACGAACAATACAAATCAGTTGTAATCCAGTCCAATAGCTAAACCAAAACCAACCCATCAGCTTTGCTCCTATCTAAGCCCTGAACGCTGGAAGAAGAAAAAAGAAGATGGAGAAGGAGAAGAAAAGAGGGTGGAGACCACATGGACGGCTTCTGCTTTGCTACCTTCTGCACATGTAGGGAGGTTATCCATGTGGATATTTTGTTTGGGTTGACCCACCAATGTGTAACCGAGTAAATTTATTTCTTAGTTTTGTAGCTCGATTTAACTAACTTTAATGAGAAGTGCTGAAAAAAACATTCTTGATGCTGCAGAAATTCGAATATGGGTACATAACTCCTACAGTAAAGACCCAGTCGGAATCAACGCCTACTTTAAGCTAAGCACCAAGCAAAGTTTGATTCTACATGCATTTGTTTGATTCTACATCCATTGGATTGCATTGGAGCTGGTGCAATGGTGTCAATACAAGGTTGATGATGACTGTAATAGTTTTGGTGATTGTAGGAGTTTTGTGTAGCAAATGATGGAGAAAGTTGCATTTTTTTTTTTATTTTTAGTGATAATGAAAAATTGTATTTTTATTGTTTGTTTTTTTTTCGCGGTAATGAGAAAGTTGTATTTGGTGATGATGAGTTACTGAATCCTTGTATTTGTTTTTTTGGCCCTATGGCCCGCCTAGCAATGTAACCGAAAAAGCAAGGGTTGTAGGCCCGAATTACAAAGAAGGCCTTATATTTTCTAATATACAATGTAATTCAGTCCAAATTTTTAAATACATGATAATATAAACTCTACAAAAAATTTCAATAAAATGTACACTTAACAACTAAATTTTAGATTCAATAGTTGGACTTAAAAATACACCTCACACATTTTGTTGCAAAGATTAAAACTTAGTGCAGTAAAACAAAAATAATAAAAGTAAAACTCTCCTCTCTCTCACACACACACATTCTCTCTTATATCTCCAATTAAACACAAATAAATCTCTATCTCCCTCACTCACACGCACACGCACACACACGTAACTTTTTATCTTAAATCATACACCAAATCAAACTCATATAATATAACCCACTTAATATGCAAACTTTGATCAAGAAAGAACTAAAATATCAAATTTTAATGTTACAAATAATTGTGAAAAATCAAACTGCGTTGTTTTTATATTTTTTGTAATTTTAAGCTCATGTTATATTTTGTAATTATAGATACCATATGATTAATTAGAACTAATTTGTTGATTATGTATTATAAATATGAAAACTAGAAAATAATTATTTGGATATGAAAAATATTTCTCAAAAATGAGAAAATTTTAAAATAATGGAATCTCAAAATGATCTCTTTATTCCTACTACCAAACAAAATGTCATAGACAAATAGGCTCAAGTCTTACAAATAAACAATTAACAGATCCCAAAGAATAAGAAATAATAAAATAATACAACAAAATAATAATAATATATATTCATGATGAGATTTAAATATGCAAAACAACTATCCTAGATGCAAAATATACAAAAATAATAATAACCAAAATTTTAAAATTAACAAAGTCTTACTTAAGATTGATCATATCACAAGAAAGAATGAGGGATGTTCGAGTTTGACACAAACTCTCATAGTATTTTATTATTTATTTATTTGGAATTAGTTTGTAATTAAAATTTTAATGAGTTTAGAATTATTGACCCATAAAGTATTTTAATTAGTTTTGAGTAGTTTAATTAAATTTAATTTAGGATTAGTTTATTAATTACAGTTTTTAAGTCTTCTTGAGGGTTGTAACCAAAAATCTATGGCAGAAGGTTTTTTTAGGTTTGACGTTAAAGTGAAGCTCCTCTGTTTTTTTCTTGGTTGTTTTGTGAAGACATGTCCCATTACCGGGACCCTGTCTTCCAAGAGCATTCCTCCCATTACCGGGATATCCCGCCCTCCACCAAAGGATTTCGGCTAACCTGTGGGTCAAACCCCCACAGTAGCCTTTACCTCTGTCCCACATCGGGGAAAGAGTCGTCTCCCCACCCCCATATAAGCCGAAGCACCATATGAAAGGTCGATCAAAACCTTCCGAAAGGTCGATCAAAACCTTCCAGTAGATTTCCTAAAATCTGAAATTTTTGAAATGTTTTTGCCATGTTTTTGGGCTTTGAGTCCTTCTATATAAATGATGTAAATGGATAGTGACGGAGTGTATATTGTGGTACGTTTGGCCTCGGATAGTTCATATAGTTGAAATGTGCACAGGTTATGCGTTGAGAGTTCCCGGAACAAGGGAGACTATGTCCAAACGCTGCGTTGTTTATGATCCCAGTGAAGGGATGTTGTACCGCAGTGTCGAATTACGCAACATTCACGGGTATTTTCGCGGGTTAATGGGTAATCAACGGGATAATTTGGGACCCTCAGTTTTAAGGGTGTCACAAAAGGTAATAAAATACCTACTCCAACCATTGGAAGGAATTTCAACAGAACATAAATCAGAGTGAATCAAATCAAGGGGTTTTTTTGCATGCCAATTTTATTTATCAAGAAAAGGGTTCCTATGTTTTTTTCCCAAAATACAAGTATCACAAACTTGACTAGGAATATTAATAGCAGACAAAACAAAAACTAATTTTTTTCGGGTAAGAAAATTTAAACTATGAAAATTTACATGTCCAAACCACATATGTCATAACCAATTATCCCTAGAAACTTCAGAACTAATGTAAGATAAATTCTGACAATTAATTTGTAAAATGAACAAATGATTGGAAGCTATATTTATCTTTGTTATTAGTCCCTTGCATATGTCACTGATTGTACAATCACCATTAAAAATTCTCATATCATACCCCTTTTCTGACAACTGTCTCATACTCAATAAATTGTGGCTAAGACCAAGAACATAATAAACATCTGATATATCATTCAAAGACCCACCTTTTAACTTGATAGAAATTTTACATTTTCCTTTATGGGAATGGTTGAAGCATTCCCAAATTTAATGTTTGACTAAACAGACTCATCCAAAATGGTAAACATCTCCCTGTAACCACACATGTGATTACTAATCCAAACACCACTTGTTCTTTCGAGCATAATCTGCTGCACTATCAGCCAAAAATAAAATCTCTAAATTATCATCATTGACCTCTGTAATTTTAACATGATAATTTTTATTATCGGGGTCTTCTTAATCTGAAATACTCCCTTTTGTAGTGCCCTAATTTTTCATAATTGTGATACTTGATTTTAGATTTATCACGTTGTTCACCTAAATTATTATCTTTGTATTTTTCCACATACAGTGGTTAGTTGAATGCTGATACATACTGTATATGGAAAAAATACAAAGATAATAATTTAGGTGAACAACGTGATAAATCTAAAATCAAGTATCACAATTATGAAAAATTAGGGCACTACAAAAGGGAGTATTTCAGATTAAGAAGACCCCGATAATAAAAATTATCATGTTAAAATTACAGAGGTCAATGATGATAATTTAGAGATTTTATTTTTGGCTGATAGTGCAGCAGATTATGCTCGAAAGAACAAGTGGTGTTTGGATTAGTAATCACATGTGTGGTTACAGGGAGATGTTTACCATTTTGGATGAGTCTGTTTAGTCAAACATTAAATTTGGGAATGCTTCAACCATTCCCATAAAGGAAAATGTAAAATTTCTATCAAGTTAAAAGGTGGGTCTTTGAATGATATATCAGATGTTTATTATGTTCTTGGTCTTAGCCACAATTTATTGAGTATGAGACAGTTGTCAGAAAAGGGGTATGATATGAGAATTTTTAATGGTGATTGTACAATCAGTGACATATGCAAGGGACTAATAACAAAGATAAATATAGCTTCCAATCATTTGTTCATTTTACAAATTAATTGTCAGAATTTATCTTACATTAGTTCTGAAGTTTCTAGGGATAATTGGTTATGACATATGTGGTTTGGACATGTAAATTTTCATAGTTTAAATTTTCTTACCCGAAAAAAATTAGTTTTTGTTTTGTCTGCTATTAATATTCCTAGTCAAGTTTGTGATACTTGTATTTTGGGAAAAAAACATAGGAACCCTTTTCTTGATAAATAAAATTGGCATGCAAAAAAACCCCTTGATTTGATTCACTCTGATTTATGTTCTGTTGAAATTCCTTCCAATGGTTGGAGTAGGTATTTTATTACCTTTTGTGACACCCTTAAAACTGAGGGTCCCAAATTATCCCGTTGATTACCCATTAACCCGCAAAAATACTCGTGAATGTTGCGTAATTCGACACTGCGGTACAACATCCCTTCACTGGGATCATAAACAACGCAGCGTTTGGACATAGTCTCCCTTGTTCCGGGAACTCTCAACGCATAACCTGTGCACATTTCAACTATATGAACTATCCGAGGCCAAACGTACCACAATATACACTCCGTCACTATCCATTTACATCATTTATATAGAAGGACTCAAAGCCCAAAAACATAGCAAAAACATTTCAAAAATTTCAGATTTTAGGAAATCTACTGGAAGGTTTTGATCGACCTTTCGGAAGGTTTTGTCTTCTGGAAAATTTCTTCCGGAAGACCTTCTAGAAGGTTTTACCCACTGGAAAACTCCTCTCATAAGGTTTTGTCTGTGTTCCTACAATTTCTTCCTTTTTCAATTCCAATCCATTTCATATCATTCCAACACATGTAAAATGAAGTTTTCTACCTTACACATGGTCCATACAAGTTCTATGACAATCATTCCATACGTTTACATGCCAAAACTAAGTTTTTAACAAAATTTTTACAATATCACAAAAGAAAGCAACATTTCGACTTTCCTTCAACCTTAAGGCTCGAGATGTGATCTGCCCACTGGTGTAAATCTCGCACCTGAAATATTTTTTCATAAAGGATGAGTCACGCTCAATAGAATATCTCTTAAAGAGGCTACTCCTTAACCTAGATGCATATGAAATGTTCACATGCAACAATCAACCATCCACAACAATTTCAATCAAGAATATGCAACTCAATGTTGGAATTTATGATGTCATGTCATAAAATGAGATGAGACTCACTCATGGGACTCAACCTAAGTCCTCACCGGCTCTTATTACCCATGCAATGTCAAGAGTATAAAACTGGGCATTCCAAGCCCTTGTCATTGATGTTGCAAATCCAATAGCCTTTTTATAAAACAAAATCATGTGTCTATATTGGGTAACGGAGTTTTGGTGTCTCACCTCTAGTTTCGCACACCGATACGCTTTTCTAGACTTGCACTGACAAAAGTGTATAAATCAGTAACTGAGTCTTGCACTCGAGGGAGAGTCTAGCCCTACTTACTATACCCAACACAAATTTCTTTTTCATGCGACCTTATGACTATGTTGAACCTTGGTTCAACTATACCGAGTTCACTTATCAACCACCAAAGATGGTGTTTGATCCAACAACATGCACACACACCCACACTCATGTCAATGCCCATGAATGCGATATTTTCGTGAAAATGCAATGTAATGAATCATTGCAATACCAATTCTATGTCTAATATGCTATGAATGTCAAATGGACCAATAAGTGATTGATGATAGTTTTGAGGAAAAAAATATGATTGGGATAAAATTTAAAGTATGAGCTGTTTTATTGTATAGATAGCATGCTCACATAACAACATTTTTCAAAAAATTAAAGCTAGCAATTTCTAATTACCCATTTCATACGAGAATCAATTTCTACCCATTTCTAATACCTATTTTCATCTAATTAATCACAATAGGCGAGTGTTAAAATTTTCTAACGACCTACACATTCCATATCACACTCTTAGGTTGGAAATAAACCTAGTTAGGATGAAATCATATATCTTGAAGCGTAAAATCAATGTAGAAAGCCTTCAAGAACACCACCCAAGCTCCAACCTTGATTTCCCCAAATTTTGTTTTTTTTAACCTTCGGTGAAATTTGTGCTTTTTGGTAGTCGTGTAACCCTTGACGCGTAGTATAACCTTTGTTCTTGGCCCGAGTTGATTCGAGTAACCAATCTTCATAGATCATAGAGAAAATGTGGAGTTTTCTCACTTTTTCCCTCTCTTCTCTTCCAACGTGAGAAATAATTGAACAATGGGGAGAAAATTTGATTTTCTCCCCTATTTATACCCTTAAAGTGCTTGGTTCACAACGCGTCACACGTTCCATATTCTCGAATCCGTTTTTACCCCGAAACGATTTAAATTTTGCCCCAGTTCAAGTTCAAAATATTTTTATTTCAACTTGCTTTAAATTATTTTCTAAATTTTGAATTTTATTAAAAATTTCATTTTTTGGGTCACTTGAGACCCAATTACTTCGTAAAATGCAAAAAATTCGACTATCTCAAAATTTGACGAAATTTGTCTATGTACCTAGATTTCGCAGGACGAACCGAATGGTGAGGACCATTTTATAATCTGAATTCTAGAAAAATTTAGATTTTCAACACGTACTAAAATAACAATTTACCATTTTACCCTTTTTCATAAAAAGTTCAAATTTTTATGGGTTTTACACATTTTTTGATGATTTTAGCAAAAAAAGACCCAAGTGTCTACTTTGAAAAATAAATCTGATGTCTATGATATATTTAAATATTTTAAGGCTTATGTTGAAAGGCAGAGTGGAAGAAAAATTAAAGTTTTGAGGACTGATAGAGGTCAGGAATATATGATTTGTGATGATTTTTTGAGACATCATGGTATTAAACATCAGTTGACAGTCAGATATACTGTCCAACAGAATGGTATGGCAGAGAAAAAATAAAACTATTATGGATATGGTTAGATGCATGTTGAAATCTAAAAATATGCTTAAAAGTTTTTGGGTAGAAGCTGTTGCTGGTGCTATTTATGTTTTGAACAGGTCCCCTACCAAAAGTTTTAAGGAAAAAACTCTATGATATTTAGAGTGGTCAGAAGTCAGGTATTTAGCATTTGAGGGTGTTTGGTTGTATTGTCTATGCCCATGTTCTTGATCCACTTAGGAAAAAGGTTAAGGGTACGGCTGAAAAGTGTATTTGTATTTGGTACAATTCAGTTACAAAGGGGTACAAGTTTTATAATCCTATCACAGAAAAAATGATTATTAGCAAGGATGTCACTTTTAATGAGCAGGGTGTTTGAGATTGGTCTCAAAAGGAGGACAAGTCAGCCACACTTGTTCCTTTTGATGTTGATGATTCAGTTGGTAATCAACCAATTAAATAGTCCACAGGTGTTCAATCCCCACAACCAAAGTCATCTAGGTGTTCACAGCGTGAACGATAAATTGGAGGATTATGTGATTGACACTGACAGCGATCCTTCATATAAGGATTTCGTAAATTTTGTTTTATATGCAAATTGTGATCTTGTGTCTTTTATTGATGCCTGTAGGGAGCAACATTGGGTGAAAGCAATGGATGAAGAAATTCATGTCATTAAGAAAAATAATACATGAAAGCTTAGTTCTCTTCCCACTGGAAAGAAAACTATTGGAGTTAAATGGGTGTACAAGACCAAATACAAGCTAAATAGAGAGGTGGATCGCTTCAAAGCGAGGTCAGTTGCCAAGGGTTAAAAACAAAAACTAGGTATTGATTATCTTGAAGTTTTTGCTCATGTTGCTAGGCTTGATACTGTTCGTATGACTATTTCTCTTATTGCTAATAATTCTTGAAAAAATTTTCAAATGGATGTGAAATCTGCTTTTTTGAATGGTGTCCTTTGAGGAGGAAATTTATGTTAAGCAATCTACTGGTTATGTGAATAAAGGGGAGGAAAACAAAGTCTATAAGTTGAAAAAGGCTTTGTATGCGCTTAAACAAGCCCCTAGAGTTTGGTATACTCGGATTGATTCTTATTTTATGGAGAATAGTTTTTAGAAATGTCTCTATGAACACACTTTATATGTCAAAATTAATTCTCAGGGAGATATTATTATTATGTGTTTGTATATGGAGGATCTTATTTTCACAAGGAATAATCTGAAGATAATTGACAATTTCAAGGAGGCAATGATTTCTCAATTTGAGATGCTTGATAAGGGTTTGATGTCCTATTTTCTTGGAATTGAGGTCAATCAGATAGACAGTGAGATTTTTATTTCCCAATAGAAGTATGCTAGGGATATCCTTAAACGGTTCATAATGGATTCTTGTAATCCTATTTTGACTTTGGTTGAAGAAAGATTAAAATCGAGTAAAGATGAGAATGATGAGTTGATGAATCTCACATATTTCAAACGATTGGTGGGAAGTTTACGTTATTCAACTTCCACTAGACTTGATATTGTTTTTGGAGTTGGCCTCATTAGCAGATACATGGAGTTTCCACGTCAATTCCACTTGCAAGCAGCAAAAAGGATTTTGAGGTATGTTAAAAGTACTCAAAGTGTGATATTTTTTATTCTCCTACTGGTTCTTGTGAACTTGTAGGGTATATAGACAGGGATTGAGGAGGTGATGTGAAAAAAGCCAAAAATACTTTAAGGTATTGTTTTCAAATTGGTTCAGGAATTTTTTTCTGGTCTTCAAAGAAACAACAAGTTGTTGCTCTTTCTATCATTGAAGCAAAGTATAATGCAGCCGCTAGTTGTACTACCCAAGTAGTGTGATTGCGTCGTATACTTGGATTTTTGTAGCATGTACAAAAAATTCTTTCATAGATTTTTTGTAATAATAAGTCAGCTATTACTTTGTCAAAGAATCCAATTTTCAGACCAAGCATATTCATGTCAAGTACCATTATATTTGTGACTTGGTTATTGATGATGAGATTGAAATTTTGTATTGTCAATCTGATAATTAGATTGTAGATATTTTTACCAAGTCACTTAAATCCGATGCATTCTTGAACCATAAACCGATGATGATGATAAAGATGATCAAGATTGAAGAGTTTAGTTCAGGTGAGGTTGTTGGAGTTTGACCCAAACTTTCATAATATTTTATTCCTTATTTATTTGGTATTAGTTTATAATTAGAGTTTTAATAGATTTAGAATTATTGACCCATAAAGTATTTTAATTAGTTTTAAGTAGTTTAATTAAAGTTAATTTAGGGTTAGTTTATTAATTAAAGTTTTTAAGTCTTCTTGATCGTCTTGCTGCGAGCTTCGGCTTGCTTTGTCTTCTTCTTTAAGTTTTTCTTTATTTCTCCCGGAAAAAGAAAAGAATTATCGAATCACTGTGCGTGCTGGTTTCACCAGAAGAATAAAGTAATGTTAATTATACTTTACCCCCTTAAAGTATGAGGTCTGTGTCATTTTATCACCTCAACTATCATATTTTGCAATGGTACCTTTAATTATAGTTATTAGTTTCACTTTACCCCAATGAACAATCCATATTAGAATTTTGATGGTAGTTGTTTTATTTTGCTCCCTGAACTATGTTATTTTGTTTTACTTTGCTTGACACGTTGATATTTTTCATCAAAAAGATAACGGATATTTGCAATTTGGGGGCAATATGAACAATTTAACATCTAAGGGGATAAAATGACACAAGCTTTATAGTTTGTGGGGGCAAAGTGTAAATAAGCTATAAAGTAAAGGTTTATTGTGAGAGAGAAGAATATCTCACACACTTAAATATTCATCTTTGCAACTTATTGTGGGAAAGTGAATTGCAATGCTACTCAAAATGGAAAGAATCAGTCGGTGGCTCTCACGCCTATATTGTGCATTGATCGCAAGGACTCTCTATTACCATTTCTGCTGTACTATATCTACAGTAATCGTCTCGGGTAATTTTGCTATCCTTGGTCTGTTTCTAATGGAGTGTTCATGGAGCTGGCTTGCTTCCTGCTTAAACTTTTTGGTTTTTTTCATTTTGTTTTTTTTTTGGGGGAATTATAATGTTTAGGTCTGGTTTTTAGCTACGGCTTCGTAGAGACTGCAGTGGTGCAAGTTCTGGTGGATTACATTTCCGATCAGTTGGGGGATACAGAAGGTCTTCGCATACATGCGGCAATTGTGAACCTAATGGATGGACTGTGCTCGGTTTTGATCATTGTTGTAGCTTACCTGGCAGATACCTGCATAGGTCGTTTCAGAATGGTCTTGCTTTGCAGTGCTGCCTATATCGTTGTGGGTGCCGATCCATACATTTCGCCTTATACTATTTATTTTAACCATGATGGCCTCCATCTCTCTCTCTTTCTCACACACACACCCACAAACACACATTTCTGAATATTTTTACTACTGTGTGATAATTATTTTAACTACTTTTCTTTAGTATAATAAAAATTATTATTCTTGCGGGTGATTTATCACATTTGTGAAATTTTTACCATTGTTATGAATATTTTTATCACAGTTGTGGTAATTATTTTTTTCATTTTATTGTAAAATAACTAAATTAATTGAACATAAAATAAATAACACAAAATTGAATTAGAGAAATGTTATATTTATTTTACTTTACACCTTTAATTATAAATTTTTTCATATTACACCTTAAAATATTAATTTTGTTTCATATCATTCCAATAAATAATGACAAACTAGAAAATCTGGCACAAGATGGAGGGAAACCCAAAACTTTCCATCAAGTTTCTTGTACCACTTTATTTTACCTCTTTTCCAACCAAATGGTTGTTGCGAGGAAAATGAAGGTCGGCCAGAGGAAAAAAATTTAGAGTTTAGGAAAGAAAAAGTCATGGATGAGTATTTTTCTTAATTTTTGACCTACATATGTGTAATAGGTAGTTACTTATGAGCAGTATAAACCACTCGCATGCGTATTTATCGTAAAAAAATTAATCGTTATCTACTAGAGTGATATAAAATAAAATTTATATTTTAAGGTACAATGTAAAAAATTTTATAATTACGGGTACAAAGTGAAATTATTGTAATAATTTAAGGGAGTAAAATGTAATTTATGCTAAATTCTATTTCTATTTATGTATAGTAATATGTCATATTTAATACTATTTATATATAGTAGTCATCCACGTCATCAGACACGGACACCGTACTTATGACATTTTAAATACATGCCCCATGCACTTCTCACAAAAAAGAATTGTTACCAATGTCATTGATGTATGTGTATTCTTGAAAATTGACAAAACCTTGAACGCCAGCTGGTTCAATTTTTCAGCTTGTTGAGTCATTGTTGCAGGGGTTGGTGCTATTATTCTTTCCTCCAAGTCCTTCAAAAGGGAGGCTTTGTGTAGCCGTGATGCTAATAGGAATTGGGCAAGCAGGACGGAAACCATCTTTACAAGCATTCCTTGCTGATCAATTGAAGAAGAGGGTCCAATGTCTGAGCCAAGCTGATCAAGAAGTGAAGGACCTTATAAGACATTGGTGGCGGTTTTTTCGCTTTTGGGGTGCTACTGCTGCATTTCTGGTCGCCGGATTTAGTGGTTCTTGGCCGATTAGGCTCACAGTTTCAGCGTGCGTGATGGGAGTTACTTTTATATTGCTTTTGTTGGGTATCCACCACTACCATTATGAACCACCAATAGGTAGCCCGCTTTCGCTTCGGCTTATCAAAATATTTCGCAAAGTGAAGGTTGTTATATTTAACAAGCATCTCCCCCACCCACCAACTCATGACTATGAGACTGGGGAGAATGATCGGGAAGAAAAAACACCGGCCCGTGAAATTCCATTGAACAGGTCCCTCTTCCATCCCTTTTTTAGTGACTTTATCGTTATTATTTATTAAGGTAGGGGTAATTCGGACCTGAACACATGGTGAAACGTAAATAAGAAGTTACATAATTTGGATAGAATTCAATACGAATAGTTTGAGAGGGTTATTGATAATCGTTACATGAGTTTATTTAAGACCATCGGGTGAACTTATTAAAGTCTATTTATTTTATATAATATATTATATTATAATATATTACTAGTTATTTTTCATGCATGAAGACACGACGTAATAAAAAAAATATTCAATAATAAACATATTTATATTCACACCTAAAATCAAATTACAAAGATAAAAAAGGAAAAAAGGAATTTAAGCACCACCTATAGTGTGGCGAGCGGTGGTAATAATGGTGGGTGGCAGTGGAAGACAATGATGGTTGTGATGGTAGCAGCCTTGGGTGGACATGGTGATGATGGTGATGGTGGTGATGAGGTGGTGGTGGTAGGGGTGATAGTGGGAGAGTAGCGATGGTGGTAAGGTGGCGATAGTGGTGGCGGATGTGATGGTTGTGGGGATGGTGGTGGTGGGGGCAATAGTAAGGTGGCGACAGTGGTGATGACAACAACAGTAGTGGTAAGAAGACAATGGTGGTGGTTGTTGTGGAAGAGGTAGTGGTGGTGTTGGGGCAATAGAAAGTGGTGGTGGTTGTGGGGTGGCGACAGTGGCAGTTGTGGCGGGGTGCCGATAGTGGTGGTAGTGGTAGTGGTAGTGGTGTGGTGGCCGCTGTCATGTTAGAGGTGGTGGCGTGGTGGCAACGACGATAATGGTGGTGGTGGTGGTAGGGAGTTAGTGATGGAGGTTGGGGTTTGGTCGGTTCCAAACACTATTTTTTTTAAAAAAAAAAAGTATTTACGAGAAGTTATAAGTTTTAGAAATATTTTTTAAAAATCAACCCAAACACACCCTTAAGGACTTTTTTTTCTATTAAATTTGGGGTGTTAATATTAACCGTTGGATTAACTTTAAAATAAAATTTAAAGAGATCTCAACCGCGAAAAACAAAAATCATTTTGTGTATCTTTTGAGATTTGAATTGTATTATACTTTATTATATAGACTAATTATTACTTGTGCCTGAAGGCACAGAGTAATAAAAAATAGTAAATAATAAACATATTTATATTCATATCCAAAATTAAATCACAAACATAGAAAATAGATAAAAAAATTAAGCATCAGTTTGTAGTGGAGGGTAAGAGGTGGTGGCGGCAGTAGTAGTGGTAGAAGACGGTGATGATTGTGATGGGTGGCAATGATCGTGGTGGTGGCAAGGGCGGTGATGGTGGTGGTGGGGGTGACGGCGGTGGCAATGGAGGCTGGGGTGGTGGTGGCGGTGGAGGTGGTGGCAGCGATGGCGACAGTAGTGATGGTGGTGGCGGGGGCGGTGGGGATGGTGGAGTTGATGGTGGTGGTGATGGCGGTGGCGACGACGACGGGGGTGGTGGTGATGGCAATAGGGGTGGTGACGATGGTAGTGGTGGCGGCCGCGCTAGCGGTGGTGGTAGTGGTGGTGGCGGCGGTGGGGGTGACGGTGGGGGTGGTGGCAGTAGAGATAGTGGTGGGGTAGTTTCAAACACTATTTTTATGTTTAAAATTTTTATGAGAAATAATTTCTAAAAACACTTTTAAAAAGTCACTTCAAACACATCTTTAGGAACCTATTTTTCCTATTAAATCTAGGGTGTTAATATTAACCGTTAAATTTATTTTAAAGTAAAATTTAAAGTGATCTCAACCGCAAATAGTAAAAGTCATTTTATTTATCTTGTGAAATTTAAATTGTAAGCTACTTTATTATATATAATATTGAGTAAATTTCACAAAATCTATAATATTTGATTTCATTAGATGCACACCCCCTCGCATGAGAAGTATAGCTAAGAACGCGATTGTTAGATAGTGATGAGGAAAAAATCAACTTAGTAAATAAACAGTATGGGAAAAGCTCTAACACAAAGATTCTCACACAAAGAGCTCTGGTGAAAGAGTTGAAGACCTCCACTGTGAAAGGGAAGGCGATAAACCTGGCTTAGTAATCAGCTCCATGCCACTTAGATGAGGAGTAAATATTAAATGTAATAGTGATATCATGTCACCATTGATGACATGATATTACCAACTAATAATAAAATCTCAAATGAGAAAGGTGAACTCCACTTGGGCTTATATGGAAGGAGAGTGAAAAGTTATTTGCTTACATGACATGTTAGTTATTAATTTTTGTAGGGTCCATCTGTTTATTTGTTTTAGTATTATTGGTTGGCGATACCACATCACCTTACCACGTGATATCACTGTTTTAATGTATATTTTCTCATAGATGAGCTATGACGAAGGATAAGGTAGGGACACTGTAAGTAATTCAAAATCAAAAACGATAAAGACGAATCCCTTCGAGGAGAAGATAAGGGAGTCAAGACCCCCCACTGAGGAGAAGCCTAACCCTCCTAACTAATGGATGAGAGAGTCAAAGATTCCTCCCTCAGAAAGAGTCCTCTACTCCTAGCCAGCTGATAAGGGAGCCTAAAGTTCACTTCCAAGAAGAATTGTATCCTCCTAGTCCCACAAAGATGTTAATCCCCATGCCAATAAAAACAGCTCAGACGGAAGCATAAGAGGTACACAACAGTCCAAAGTCACTTTCCATATCTCATACCAAAATACTGACTTTGGATGGTTGACACCAAGAGCTCATCCTCTAGTCTCCTACTTCTTTTTCTGGTGATCAGAGTCAGGCAAGCTAACTTGAGGTTGCTAAAAAATTACAACCATCTCAAGAGTAGCTGGAAGTAGATTCTTTTCATTCCCATAACCTCCCAGAGTAGGAAATTATAAATGGTGACCACTAGGCTAATGGAGGCTACTAGAGATAACATCCCAGAGAACAACATTCTCAAGAGTAACTAGAAGAAGATAATCATGACAGAGATCCCTCTAGGGTCAACAAGTGGCAGAAGGCCTGGAAAATGCTTATTCTAGAAAGAAACTATGATAGAATGAATCAAACCATAGAGGGTTTGGCCCAAAAAAACTCAGCAAATTATCTAGATGCTTGCTAGCCAACCTCTAGAGCAGATGTCCCATTCTAGGGAAACCCAACGTAATTAGGAGAGAGACACCAGAGATGGACCAAAATTTTAGGGAAATGAATGGTTGCATTGGAGATATACTCATTACAGTGAAAGCCAGAGTCCCTATAGTAGTGGAAACCCTACTCCCATTTTTTGCATGATGTAACACATTGCCCTTTGCCCCCCAAATTCAAACTACCCACAATAAACAACTTTGATGGAAAGAAACACCCTATGGATCACCTAAAGACTTATAAGACTCTTTGGCCATCCATAACATCCAGATTATATCATGTGTTGAGCATTTCTCACTACATTGAATAGAGTAGTTCGCCTATGGTTCAACAAACTCCCCTCTTTAGGTTCCATTGACTCGTTCGTCTGATTGAATAAATATTTCCAATCTCACTTCATGGGAGGATGAGCTCATAGAAAACCATAAACTTACCAGCTAAATCTAAAGAAGGGGATGGAAGTGTCGCTTTGTGATTTCATGGCATGTTTCATTAAAAAATCTCTGCAAATCAAAAACATGGATGACAAGGTAACCTTAACTGCCTTCATGTAAGGACTTCATCCCTCTGGGATCTTGTTTTCATTTTTTTTAGGTAAATTAGGCTCTTGTTTTCATTATCCAAAGCTTCTCCTATAAGTATTACGGAGTTCTTATCAAGAGCTTAGGTTCATTTGAAATCGGAGGATGCCTTGAATGCTCGAAAGGAAGGAGAATATTATTTCTTGGACAACATAGGAAGGATCAAATATAGAAGTTAGATAAAGCTATTGCTTCAAATAGAAGACTACCTAAATGTGTGTCAGCCAATGAGAGGTTGGAACCTCATTTGCAACTCGGCAAATTCCAGGGGTGTACCCCATTAAAACACTGTAATAGTGCAAGTCCTTTTATAGGTATAGAATGAAAACATTTTGAAATGACCAGGAAGACTGAGAACACCACCCCCACAAGGGAGCAAGAGACAAGTATTGCATTTTTCACCAAAATAATGGACATGACACTAACAATTGGGTCACCTTGAAAGATCAAAATATAAGACATGATCTAAATAGGCTACTTTAGAAGGTTTGTAGACTGAAATAAGAGGGAAGACAAAGGTACGTGCCCTGGAAACTAGGATCCAAGAGATAAGGAGCGCTAGTAGCCCTTAGGAGAAATAAAGGTGATCTCATAGGGGTTGGTATCTGGAGGAGAAAATAGTTCTTTGTGACTAGCTTATGCACGAAGAGCTCGTGCAAACCTGGTTCCTGAAGAGATCATTCTGGTACCCATTAGGAGAGCTAGTAGCTACACTAGTGGACAAAGAAGGAAGAAAAACATATAAGTTTTTCACACTCATTGCTTACTTATCTGATTAATGGGACCTAGATGAGTATTTATTAACATTAATGTTGACTGTTGTCTCCAAAAAAGTGTAACAAGGACCTCTTCACCACTTCCCTTTCCTTTATCGTGGAAGCAACCAAAAGTCTCACCCTGACAATGGTCACTACGAATGAAAGGCTCCTTCTTTTTAGCATAACATTGACTTTTAACATCTGACCTATATTGATGGTGCATGAATAAAGAATTTCTATTAAGTGTGAGCTCGGGAGGCGAGGTCGGATAATGAGCTCAGAGCTATGAAGTCTAAGTCCCGAGCTCATCTCCTATGGAAATTCATGGGAGTCAAGGAAAGAACAGTTGTGTAACAAGAGACGTACGCAAAAAACAAAGGGGGGAGTGATCAAGGTGAGAAACTCTTAACCACCCAAGATCTCCTCCTACAATCAAGGAAAATCCCGTATTCGAAGAACAAGTATCTCGCCGAAGATCCCTTAATAATACAAATTGCTCAATAAATATTGTAGAACCCCTCCACTGAGAGGAGAGACAAAAAGAGAGAAAAGAAAAAAAAAGAAAAAAAACCTCTAGATTCACTGACATTCCTTTGTAAACCACTCCCTTTATTAATAAAGCAGAAAGGAGCAGGAGCCTCCATTAAAGAATGGACTAGCCAAATACCCTAGCTGGTGAACCACTATAACTTCACTGTGTAAATTCCCCTAATCCCCTAGTAATTACAATGTGAATCTCACGAAGTCTTATAGCTCAGATCCAAGTCATCAAGCATAACTCATTCCCTCTGCTCACTCACGCAAATTCACGCCATCAGTTTGGCGCTGTCTGTGAGAACGATTGTTCCTGTTACAAGTACGCTGATCCTTTAGTGATTGATGGTTTCAACTCGCAACATGAGTAGAAGCCATACAAACTTACCATGAATGTAGGACCAGCAGGAAGCCACCACCGGCAGACAACCCGAGAGTGTCATAGAGACTAATCCTCCCATGGAGAATCCCTCTGCAAATAACGAGTTGGAGCCCCTTAACCTAGCTAATCAACGTCTGCTACAACAGAATGAGGAGCTTTTGAAGCTCTTGCAACACCCTCAGGAGGCGCAACCGGCCCAAGAAGGCCAGAATAACCCATCTCACAAAGAACAACAACACCTCGATCCCCTCAGAGAAGTTAGTGAAAGAGGGGAAAGCAACCAGACCTTGGGGCAGGTTCCTCATCAATCCTCTAGGAATGGACATAATGAAGAAGTGTAAAGTCAAAACGATGGGGGCGAGAGGAATGATTTTTTTCCCTTATTAGCAGGAGAGGAGAGAACAATACTGGGAGCATCGCTTCAAGAACATCCAACAAAGCTCAGCCACATGAAGGAACCTGTGAAGAGCAAAGCTCCAATCACAATGGATACCCTGGTGCAACAGACTGAGTCCCCATTCACCACCGGTGTATTGCAGTTTTCCCTCCCCCCAAAATTCAGAATGCCACAGATAGAGATTTTTGATGGGATAAAAGACCATGTGGATCACCTCAATACCTACAAGAACTAGATGGAACTGCACTAATATCAGGATCCTGTGCGCTGCAGCGCCTTTGCTATCACATTAAAGGGTTCAGCCCTGGCATGCTTCAATGGGCTCCCCCCAGCTTCGATCTCCTCTTTTAAGGAGCTTTCCAAATCCTTTGTATCTCACTTCATAGGAGCTTGAACATACCAAAAACTGAGCTACCACTTACTGAACGTGAAGTAAGGACCCCAAGAAAACCTCAAGTCTTATGTCCAGAGGTTCAATTCGGAGTCACTAAAAATAGATGTCCTAGATGAGAATTTTGCCATCATCGCATTTATAGCTGTTTTAGGCATGCAGTCCAAGGATCTAATGTTCTCTATTTCGAAGAACCCTCAGGCAAGCATGGCTGAGGTGCTGGCCAAGGTAAAAAAGTACATAAACAGCGAGAAAGCTCTCATCTCAAAGGTGGGGATCTCATCCATGCAAAAAGATAAAGAAAAGAAGAGAGAAGAGGGTCGAAGTCCCAAAAGAGAAAGAGGAAGAGATATGTCTCCAAGAAGAGATAGAGATTGCTCCCCCAAGAGAAAGGGGACGTCAGAAATTGCCTAGGTCTGCTGCAGCCAGAGTTGTAGCCGAGATATGTACCTCGATAACTCCCTCCTCTCACTGCAATGATATCACAGATCTTACATGAGGTACAAAATGAGAAATTCCTAAGGTGGTCACCCCGGATGAAACAAGCCCAACAAAAAGAGATCCCACGAAGTATTTTGAGTACCACAGAGATCATGGTCATCACACTGATGATTGCCTCCAATTAAAGAAAGAGATTGAGTTCCTGATCCAATGAGGGCACCTGCGTCCCTACGTAGCTCAAGATAATCAGAACCGAGCTCCACCACCTCCACTACCTCAACACCAGGCTCCTGTGCAACACAACAACCCCTATGGAAAATTAGAGTAATATCTGGAGGATTCACAGGGGGTGGAGAGTCTAGTTCATCCAAGAAGGCTCACCTGCACAGAATCAGAGCTGGCGAAGCACTGGAAGTGCACACTGTGTCCAAGGCACCTCGGCTGAACATAGGCATCACCTTTTCAGACTCAGACTTAGAAGGCTACCAATACCCCCATGATGACCCATTGGTGGTCAGAGTTTTCGTGGCTAATAGAACTATTCACTGAGTTCTAATTGACAACAGGAGCACAATAGATATCATATTTGCCTCTGTGTTTGACAAAATGGGCATAGGCAGGGAAAAGCTGGAGCCGGTCAGTGCTTACTTGTTGGGTTTCACTGGGGAGAGGGTATTGCCCCTGTGCTCAATCCAGCTCGTCCTCACTATGAGAAATCCACCCCTACCAGGCCACCACCACAGTAAGATTCCTGGTGGTTGATGCCCCTTCTGCATACATATGCTGCTTGGGAGACCTTCCCTTAACGCGATGAAGACAATCCCCTCTGCCAATCACCTAGTGGTGAAGTTTCCTACGGAATGGAGTTGGAGTGGTCCAAGGAGACTAGCTTGTGGCAAAGGAGTGCTACATGACCTCGATGAAGTAGAAAAAAGTCGAAAGTGTCCAGTTAGATGAGCTTGATATGAGGAACGAACTGACACTAGGCCAAAGCCATTAGAGGAGCTAGAGCTTGTCCATCTTGATGAAGAGCCAGAACACCTTGTTTATGTCAGGTCTAGACTTAGCAGGGAAATAAAGGATCTTCTTATCCAATTCTTAAAGAAGAATATGAGAGTATTCGCATGGAAGCAAGAAGACATGGAAGGTATCAACCCCTCGATAATCATACACAAGTTAAGTGTGAATCCCACCTACAAACCTATCAAGTAGAAACGAAGAAGTTTTACCTCAGAGCACCAAAAGGAAATCAATGGGGAGGTCAGCAAACTTCTCCACGCCAAAGCCATTAGGAAAGTAGACTACCCTACCTGGTTAATCAATGTAGTTCTTGTCAAGAAGACCAACGGCAAATGGCGACTCTGCATTGACTTCACATATCTCAACCGAGCATGCACCAATGACAGCTTTCCCTTACCTCGGATCGACTTAATAGTGAATGCCACAACTAGACACGAGCTCCTTAGCTTCATGGACACTTTCTCAGGTTATAATCAGATCAAGATGGATTCAACCGACCAGGAGAAAACCTCCTTTGTGACTGAGTAGGGAACGTACTGTTATCAGGTTATGCCTTTTGGGTTAAAGAATGCAGGAGCCACCTACCAGCGTCTAGTAAATTGAATATTTCAAAGGCAAATTGAAACATCCATGGAGGTCTATATCGACGATATGCTGGTAAAATCACTAAAGACAGAGCTCCGTATTGTGCATCTAGCAGAATCGTTCTAGGTCCTTAAGGAATACAATATGAAACTCAACCCGGCGAAATGTGCCTTCGGAGTGTTTGTAGTGAAGTTTCTAGGCTTCATAGTCAATAATAGAGGAATTGAGGTTAACCCAGAAAAGGTTAAGGTAGTTCTGAATATGCAACTATCGTCTAATGTAAGGGAGATCCAACACTTGACTGGGAGAATAGCTGCCTTGAGTCGTTTTGTGTCCAGATCAAGTGATAAGTGTCAACCCTTACTTCAAATCCTAAAAAAGGTGTTCCAATGGGACCCTTGATATGAAGAAGCATTCAAAGATTTGAAGGTTTACTTGAGTTCCCCTCCAGTACCGGTAAGCCCCTTGGAGGGGGAAGTACTTACTCTCTATCTAGTTGTTTCAGATTTCTCAACTAGTGCAGCACTGGTGAGGGAGCAAGACAGGTCTCAGCAACCAGTCTACTACTGCAGTAGAGCCCTAAGGGGGACAGAGGAGAGATACCCAAAAATAGAGAAGCTTGCTTTAGCATTAGTGACTACGGGCAGGAGACATACTATCGAGGTCCCAACAGAATAGTCGATGAAGCAAGTGTTGCACAAACCAGAGTCTTCAGGAAGGCTGATAAAGTGGGCCATAGAGCTAAGTGAGTTTGACATCAGATTCAAGCCTAGAACTGCGATCAAAAGGCAAATTTTAACAAATTTCATCGCGAAATTCACAACACCAGTACCTATGGAAGCAACGCAGTTAGTGCCTGACCTCCCCACATGAAAGTTTTTTGTAGATGGAGCTGCCAACGCTCAAGGAAGCGGTGCAGGCTTGATATTGACCTCTTCAGATGGGGTAGACGTAGAATACGCCCTCAGGTTTGGGTTTAAGGCTTC
>CAUOFW020001654.1:0-77502 GCA_963454935.2 Ilex paraguariensis | reverse complement strand
AGAAGACCAGATTGCTGAGACATGGGTGTTACAGCCTAAGAAGGAAGACCCTGAGGTACTTGAGTACCACGTTCGAATGCCAAACTCACGTTTGAACGTCCACTAGAATTAATTGAGGCCCGGGATAATGAGTGGCAAAAGTGCCAAGTTCTACATGGAGTGTGGAAATAGGTTTCCACAAAAGACACAGACCACTTGATGAGAGGGGTAAACCCCATCTGGTGTTTGAATGCCCATAAAGTAAATACAGAAGAAACGTTTGAATGCCCATAAAGCAAAAACCGAAACAACGTTCGAATGTCAGATCACGTTTGAATGTTCTTCATAGATAGGCTGTAGAGTGGTTGATTTCTCTTCGGACATTGGGACTTTCACTTGGACTTTGAAGGCCTTGTACTATTCCTCCACACTACTTTGCTCCCTCCTCCTTGCCTATAAATACTCCTGTTGTGTGAGCTTGAAGGGAGATGGTTCTTGTAGTAGACTAGAACTTGGTTGTAAGGCTTAGACTACACCAAGGACTTGGTAGAGAGCTTGGATGGAGGCTTAGACTCCCACTCATATAGTTATTACTCTTAGATTTATACTTGCTTGTATCAAGAGAGATAGTTCATTTTTTGGTTGAGGAAGCAACCCTCCGAAAGTGACTAGCTTTCTTCTACTTTCATTGTTTATTACTTTTACTTACATTGCTTGCTTCCTTCCTTCTTTCTTAGAGGAGTGAAACTCTTCTACTTTTCTATAGCTTTACCAAAGCCATAAAGGGTGGGATGTCATTCACTCAGTCTTCATTGAAGATCGGCTCTTTGTTTTGTGTATTTCACATTGTAACTCCTCTACTTTGTGGGATGAGTATTACTCACTTTTCTAGCTTTACCAAATCCATGAAGAGTGTGTAGTTCATCATTCACTCTTTAGTAAGAGATGATGAATATGTATAAATTATCCAAAAGTTATATTTGTGCATTTCCTTTATGCTTTAATGCTTTATATTCCACTTGCTTATTGAATGATTGAATACATTTAGCAAAGTTAAGGTACTTTGTATAACCATGGGTTTTTTCTATGACACGGATGACTCTTGTATAGAAAGACACATTGGTTCAGCGCAAGTACCCCGATTAGATCTTCATGACAACATTTCAATCTTTACCATTATTGCACTTTATTTAAAGAATGGAACATTAATGCCATGGTTGCGTGCCTTATAGAAACACTTGCTTGTTTATAGACGGGTTGAGTCTTGGTATAGACAATTCTTGTAACCTTCTAAAAAGGCGAAACTATGTGCTTAATTCTCACAGTCTATCTTTATCTTCTAATTAACTTCTTGTTGACATGGGAGTTAATTCTGTTATAAAACACAAGTATAATAAACTGGATGATTAATTACATGTTTTGGTACTCGAACTAAAGATTAGTTGTCTCCTTTGATAATTTATCTTATATTTTGACTAAAAATTTTTTTTGGAAAGAATCTTATATTCTATCCAGCAATCCCCATAACTTCAAACTCTCAAGGTTTCCAGTTACTTGGTCTTTGACACTACTTACTTCAAAACACCAATCATAGTTCCCTATGGATTCGACTCCAAACTTAACCTTATTATTACTATAGTTTGACCGCCTTCACTTGGATGTACACAATTTGGATCAAGTCAACATACACACAGGTTATGCGTTTGAGAGTTTTTGGTACAAGGGAGACTCTACCCAAACTTTTTATTGTTGTGCCGTGGTGTCGGGTTATGTGGCATTCATTGGTATTTTTGTGGGTTGAAAGGTGATCAGCGGGTTGACAAAGGACCCCAGATTTTAGGGGGGCGTCATAGCTTGGTATCAAAGCTTAGGTATACGACTTAACTAGGGCTTGATGGGGCATGAGTCTAGACCATTGCATTCATTGTGTATTTCATGTTATGTGCTATGTGTTTTATAACTTATATGAATGGTAAAATGTATGTGAAAAAGACTCACTAGGGTTAGAGAACATAACCTTGGGGGTCAAAAAAAGAATGAACGGGATAGTTCAGGATGTAGATATCTACTTTTTGGTGGCACATACTTTACTAGTGAGACAAGGAGAGAAATCTTAAAGTTAGAATGTGATCCTTATCTTGGCATACTAAGTAAATATTCTATTGCTATTTGACATGTGTGTGGATGACAAATAAGGGAAAAGGACACGGCCGAGGCGGTGGACCGAACAACAACCAACCACCGTCGGCCTTTGACCAACTAGGCTATTGGCATGATGGCACCTACCTTTGCTTAAGATAGGGACAATATGGGCTAAGGAGGCTCAAGTAACCTCCAGAAGTTCAAGGCACACAAGCCTCTGACTTTTATGGGAGTCGCAGATCCGATGGTGGCCAACCATTAGTTTTAGCAAGTCGACAAGATCTTAGAGGCTATGGGGATCACCTTCGACGCCACTAAGATAAGGCTAGCTGCATTCCAGATAGAAGGATAAGCCCATATGTGGTGATATTGGGCAAAGGCCTCGAAGAACTTAGAGGTGATAACATGGGGAGAGTTCCAGGAGCTTGTCATGGTTAAGTACTTCCCATCGGCGGTTCGACATGCGAAAGCCCAGGAATTCTTAAATTTGAGGCAAGGGACTATGACGGTGATGGAGTACGTAACTAAGTTCACAGAATTAGCCCGTTTCACCAACGACCATGTGACCACTCGATTTTGCCAAGGTAAAGAGGTTTGAGGATGGGTTGAAGTTGTCCATCCGGGGTAAAATTATGAGCCACTTCCTACAAGACTTGAACACGATGGTCAAGGCAGCTATGGCCATTGAGAGAGAGATTGATGACGTACGAAGCATCTAGGAGGCAAGTGCTAAAGACAAAAAGAAGGAGGGTCAATCCTCTTCTTTTATTTTGGAGAAAAAGTAGAAGACTTCAACTCCACAGGGACAACAAAGATAGGGCCGCGGCATTAAGGCAAAGGTCAAGGTCGATCTTCCCAAGGTGGGGAAAATTTATAGACCTCATATCAGGCAGGATAGAGGACTTGCTATCATTGCCACCAGTGGGATTACATGAGATGAGATTGCCCTTAGAGGCATGGATTCTAGAGTTATGAGACATCTTAGTCCAAATCATCAGTGAGGCAGTCACAAACACACTACATTCCTTCCTACCCCACCACGGTCCACAGAAGTCAGTACCAGTTCAAGGGTGCTACTCAGGCCCCTACCACTTCACAAGCGGGGACTCTATAATTAGGCCAAATGGGCTAAGGCATGAGTCGAGGCCGAGGACTGGGCCTGCAGGCTGGGACTTCTGGGACCCAGGGATGTTTCTACGCAATCACACTTCAGATTGAGCTAGTAGACTAGTCAATTATTTCAGGTAAATTTCTACTCTCTCACTTATAGGCTAGGGTGTTGTTTGACTCTGGTGCATCGTATTCATTCATTTATGCATCATGTGTGAGAGATTTAGGCTTAGAGGTAGATACTTTCGAATAACCATTGTATGTGAATTCACCCCTAGGAACTAGGGTGTGTGTTAATCAGAGATGTCAAGGTTGTGAGTTAGAGATCTCCGGAATTCTACTCACTGTGGACCTTAGGAATTACCTCCACATAGGGATGTAGAGTTTATCATTGAGTTGCATCCCGGTACATCGCTCATTTCTATGACTGCACATAGGATGGCGCCAGCTGAGTTACAAGAACTCAAGGTCCAATTATAGGAATTGTTGGACAAGGGCTTTATTATACCGAACACCTCACCCTGGGGCACTTCGGTATTTTTGGCCAAGAAGAAGGATAAGACCCTTTGTTTGTGTATAGACTATCAGCAGTTGAATTGGGTTACTATCAAGAATAGACACCCTTTACCGAGGTTTGATGCTTGGATGTTTTCTGTGTCATTCCTAACCCCTAAACACGAACCCTCAATGTGTGTAATGCTTATATGTGTGGGTGAATGTCACTCTCAGTTGGGTTCGATGCAAGAAATAGGGAAACGGGTACGTGGAATGAAATGTGTGTGTGTGAACAAAAGTGCTTCCCAAGTGAAGAGAGACTTTCGAGTGTCTTGTTTTGCTTGAAAATCGTATTCCAAGGTCGGCTCCACAGGGAAGGAGGTAAATCATTTAGAAGGTGATTTTGGTGAAAAAAGGTCAAGTGTAAAAATCTTTGAGTTTGAGTTTTTGCTTAAAATGAAGTGGAACAAATGTTGGATAATCCGAAGGGGTCATTCCAATGTGAATGTCAAATCAACTCAAGACCTTTCTCCAATGGTGCAGAGATATTTGATTGATTCATAGGAAGCACAGGATCAAAATGGAGGTAAGGATTCAAGCATACCCCATGACAAGTCTACGGTGTATCAAGAACTCACAACCTAGTCAAATCGAAT
This sequence comes from Ilex paraguariensis, assembly GCA_963454935.2. Lineage (NCBI taxonomy): Eukaryota > Viridiplantae > Streptophyta > Magnoliopsida > Aquifoliales > Aquifoliaceae > Ilex > Ilex paraguariensis. The sequence continues at coordinate 73,120 of CAUOFW020001654.1, read as the reverse complement.
CAATGTACACTACGAGGACGAAAGAAAATGAGTTGAAATAGCATACCCAAGAGGAGTTCTCCCTTGGATTAGCCAACATCAAACTTAGCTACTCATACTAAAGGGAAAAACAAGCATAATTTAAAGATACATAATGAAGAAATGAAAATTGGAACCTAACTTAATGCAAGAAAACTTAAACTATGAAGAAATGCATTTAATACCCATTTCAAAAGCTTGAAATGAAGAAAGCTTGACCCAACAATGGTTAAATCTAAAATGTAGCAGTAAACTTGCAATGTGCTAATCAGTAGATGATTTGTTTGATCAGCTGAGAGGGGCACAAATATACTCCAAGATAGATATTCGCATAAGTTGCCATCAGTTGAGGATTAGGGAGGTGGATATCCCTATGACAACATTTAGAATGCGGTATGGATATTTTGAGTTCACTATGATGCCTTTTGGACAGATTAATGCCCTAGTGGCATTCATGGATCTCATGCATAGGGTGTTCGAACCCTACTTAGATCAGTTTGTCATGGTTTTTGTTGACAACATATTGATATACTCCAAGTTTGAGGAGGAGCATGAGGGTCACTTGAAGGTTGTTTTCCAAACCTTAAGGGACCACCAGTTTTACAGTAAGTTCAACAAGTGTGAATTTTGGCTCACGGTAGTGAAATTATTGGGACACGTGATGTCAGCTGCAAGTGTGTTAGTTGATCTAGAGAATGTTGAGGTGGTTATGAGTTGAGAGAGGCTGAAGTCAGTCTTCGAGATACATTGTTTCATGGGATTGGTGGGGTATTACAGAAGGTTCATTAAGGACTTCTCTTGACTAGCTACACCTATGACGAGATTGACCCGGATGGAGGTCAAGTTTCAAGGGGATGATTCATGCGAGAAGGCATTCCAAGAGTTGAAGAGGAGGCTTACTTTTGCTCCTATACTGATTGTTCCAGAGATAGGACAGTGGTACACATTGCATTGTGATGCCTCTAAAGATGGACTTGGTTGCATTTTGATGCAGTCCAAGAGGGTGCTGGCTTATGGTTATCAACAGGTAAAGAACCACGAACAGAATTATCCTATACACGACATGGAGTTGGTGGCCATTGTCTTTGCCTTAAAGGCTTGGTGCCATTATTTATATGGTGAGAAATTCAAGGTGTTTTCGGACCACAAGAGTCTGAAGTACATCTTTACATAGTGGGACCTCAACATGAGGCAACGCAGGTGGATGGAGTATTTGGAGGACTACCACTTTACTTTGCATTACCACCATAGTAAGGCAAATATGGTGGTTGATGCACTCAGCCGAAAGTCATAGGGAGTCTTGGCTAGTGTGGCTTCACAAAAATGATAGATGCTCAAGACTGTGGCATAGTTCGGGCTACACTACAAGGGTCAAGCTCAAGGCAATTTGGAGAGTTTGGTGGCTAAGCCTTTCATACTGAGCAGAGTGATTGAGTCCCAGGGGTAGGACATGAAAATATTGTCCATCAGGGACCGGGTATGGTTGGGTGCAGGTGAACAGGGTTGGGCCATTCACAAGGATGGTAGTCTTCAATTTAGGGGAAGGATTGTGGTTCCTCAGTCGACAGATCTAAGAGAGGAGATCCTCAGAGAGTTCCATTACTCCCATTTTGTTGTGCATACAGGCTGCTTGAAGATATATCATGATCTTCGTCGCCAGTATTATTGGAGCAGGATGAAGAAGCACGTCGGAGATTTCGTTAGTCGATATCTCACTTGTCAACAGGTCAAGGCTAAGTAATATAGACCAGTAGGGTTGCTCCAGCATTTGAGACTGAGTGAAAGTGGGAGCATGACATAATGGATTTGCTGACACACTTGCCATGGACATCGAGGGGGCATGACGCGGTGTGGGTGATTGTTAACCGACTTACAAAGTCGGCACACTTTTTGGTAGTGTGGATGACCTTCACACTGGAGGAATTTTGTAGGTTATATATACGAGAGATTGTCTAGTTCCATGGGGTGCTCGTATCTATATTATTGGATAGGGATCCTAGGTTCATGGCCCCTTTTTGGGAGAGTTTTCAGCGGGCCATGGGGACACAGTTAATGATGAGCACAGTTTTTCATCCCTAGACAAATGGTCAGAAAGAAAAATCTAGACTTTAGAGGACATGCTTTGGGCTTGTGTCCTAGATCTCAAGCGTAGTTGGGAAGAGCACTTACCCTTAGTGGAGTTTGCCTACAACAACAGTTATTAGGCGAGCATGCAAGTGGCACCCTATAAGGCACTATATAAGAGGCATTTTCGTTCTCCAATTTTTTAGATAGAGGTTGGAGAGAAACCCTTAACAGGTTTGGATATGGTTAAAGACACCTTAGAGAAGGTGGACTTGATTTGGAAGCGTCTCCTCAGGGCTCAGAGCTAATAGAAGAGCTACGCCGACAAATGATGGCGACCTCTAGAGTTTGGGGTTGGTGATTATGTCTTCTTGAAGGTGATGCGCAAAAAAAGGAGTGGTCAGGTTCAAGAAGTGGGGAAAACTATCGCCTAGGTATATTAGGCCCTTTGAAGTACTCGAGAGGGTTGGTACAGTTACTTATCTGTAGGCATTGCCTCCAAATTTATCGAGTGTTCACGCGGTGTTTCATGTCTTTATGCTCCAAAAGTATACTTCAGATCTAACACATGTGGTGGACTGAGGTGAGTTGATTGTTGATGTGGATGAGACTTTCAAGAAGGGACCGGTGCATATTATGGATAGCCGAGAGCAGATTTTGCAAGGCTAGACCGTGAGGCTAGTGAACTGGCTGTGGCAGCACCGAGGTGTGGAGGAGGTGACATGGGAGCGTGATGACACTGTACGTACCATTTATCCTTTCTTGTTCGAGGATGGAGGTACATTCTTATAGCATTTAGTATTATATGACTCTTACATATGCAAGTAGTTGAATGTGCATTTATGTGTGAATTTCAGGGACGAAAATCTTTTAAGGGGGAAGAATGTAAAACCCGGGAAAAATTAAACTTTTTATGAAAAAGGGGAAAATGTTAATTTGCCATTTTCAATACGGGTTGAAAATCTAAATTTTTCTAGAACTCGAATAAGGAAACGGACCTCACCGTTGGATTTGCCACGCTAAATCTGGCTACCATATCATTTTTTGTCGAATTCTGAGATAGTCGAGTTTTTCACACTTTTCGAAGCCACCGGGTGACCCGAAAATAAAATTTTATATAAAAATATTTTGAACTTAAATCAGGACGAAATTTAATTGTTTCATGGTGAAAACAGACCCAAGAATAGGGAGACGTGTGGCGTGTTGTGAACCAAGCACTTAAAGGGTAAAAATAGGGGAGACAATCAGATTTTCCCCCTGTTGTTTAGCCTTCTTCAAATGAAAAATGAGAGAGAAAAGAGGAGAGGGAAGCTCTACCTTCTCTCTACGATATACACCGCTACATCGCTCTAATCGACTCAAGCCAAGAGTTAAAGTTTATCTCCTCGTCGAGGGTTACACCTATGTGCCAAAAAGGAAGGATTTCACTGAAGATCTAAAAACAAATTTTTGTAGGGAATTCAAGGATAAGGCTTCTTGGGAGGTCTTGGAGGGTTTCATCCTAACTAGGTTTATTTCCAACCTAGGAGTGTGATATGGAATGGGTAGGTCATTAGACAATTTTCACACTAGCCTATTGTGATTAATTGGATGAAATGGGTATTGGAAATGGGTAGAAATCGATTCTCGTATGAATTGGTAATTAGAAATTGATAGCTTGTAATTTCTTGGAAATGATGTTATGTGGGAATACTATGTGTTTATGTTGTGTCTTGTGAGTTAAGTGTGTTATTGACATAGATTATGTATGACATGTTTGGGAAGAATTGTTGTTAAATGTGAATATTGGTATATGCTTATGATATATTGGCATTGTGATGACTTTATGGAAGTTATACATTTTGGATATAAGTTGCCATGAAAATGTTGAATTGTGGTTAAATTAGTCCATATGACATTCATTACATATGGGACATGACATTGATATTGCAATTGCTCAATAAATTGCATATGCACGGAGGCATCACAATCATGGGCATGAGGCATGAGTGTGGGTGTGTGTGCATGTTGTTGGGTCAATCACCATCCTTGGTGGTTGACAAGTGAACTTGGTATAGTTGGACCAAGGTTTAAGAAAGTCGCGCAGGTTGCGTAAAAAAGAAACTTGTGTCGGGTATAGCGAGCAAGGCTAGAGTCTCCCTCGGGTGAAAGACCCGGTTACTGGTTTACACACTTTTGTCTGTGCAAGTCCATAAAAGTGTATTGGTGTGCACAACCAGAGGTGAGCACCAAAACTCCGCTACCCAACATAGACACATGATTTTGTTTTTATAAAAAGGTTATTGGATGTGCAACATCAATGACAAGGGCTTAGAATGCTCGATTTTATACTCATGGCATTGCATGGGTGATGGGAGCCAGTGAGGGCTCGAGTTGTGTTGCATGAGTGAGTCTCATCTTCTTTCATGGCATGACATAGTAAATTCCAACATTGATTGCATATTCTTGATTGAAATTGTTGTGGATGGTTGATTTTTGCATGTGAACATTTCATATGAGTCTAGGTTGAGGAGTAGCCTATTTAGAAGATATCCTATTGAGCGTGGCTCACCCTTTATTGGAAAATATTTCAGGTGGGGGATTCACACCGATGGACGACTCACATCTCGAGCCTTAAGGTTGAAGAAAAGCCAAAATGTGGCTTTCTTTTGTAATATTGTAAAACTTATGTGAAAAACATAGTTTTGGCATGTAAATATATGGAATGATTGTAATAGAACCTGTATGGGCCATGTGTAATGTAGAAAACTTTATTTTACATGTGTTGGGATGATATGAAATGAATTGGAATTGAAAAAGGAGGGAATCATAGGAAAATAGACAAAACCTTCTGGAAGGAGTTTTCCAATGGAAAAAACCTTTCGGAAGGTCTTCTGGAATAAATTTTCCAGAAGGCAAAACCTTCCGGAAGGTCGATCAAAACCTTCGAGTAGGTTTTCCAAAAATTTTTGAAATGCTTTCGCCATGCTTTTGGGCTTTGAGTCCTTTTATATAAATGATGTAAATGGGCAATGACATAGTGTATATTGTGGTACGTTGGGCCTCGGATAGGTTATATAATTGAAATGTACACAGGTTATGCGTTTGGGAGTTTCCGGTACAAGGGAGACTTTACCCAAACTTTTTATTGTTGTGCCATGGTGTCGGGTTATGAGGCATTTACGAGTATTTTTGTGGGTTGATGGGTGATCAATGGGTTGACAAAGGACCCCCGGTTTTAGGGGCGTTGACTTGATCCGAAATGTCTACACCCAAGTGCAGGCGGTCAAGCTATAGTAATAATCCGATGAAGTCCATAGTCAAATCCACAGGGAACTATGATTGGTGTTTCTGAAGTAAGCAATAATAAAGACCAAGTAACTTTCGAAATTTCGAGTGTTTGGAGTGGTGCGGTTTTCTTTATTAGAATAGAAGATTCTTTTCAAGAGTTTTCTAGACAAAATATAAGATTCTCAAAATGTAACATCCACCCTTTAGCTCGAGGATTAGAACATGTAATTGATTATCCAGTTTATTATGTTTGTACTTTATGACTCAATTAACTCCCGTGTCAACAAGAAGTTAATCAGAGGATAAAGATGGACTGTAAGGATTAAGCATATGATTCCGATGCCTTTCTACAAGTTTACAAGAATTGTCTGTGTCGAGACTTAACCTGTCTACAAATAAGCAAGTGTTCCTACAAGGCATCCAACCATGACATTAATGGTCCATTCTTTGAATAAAGCGCAAAAATATTGGAGATTGAAAAGATGTCATGAAGAGCGAGCCGGGGTGCTTTCCTTGAGCCACTAAGTCTTTCTATGCAAGAGTCATCCGTATCATACAAGGAACCCTTGGTTATACAAAGTACCTTAGCTTTTCTAGATGCATTCAATCATCCAATGAACAAGTGGAATATAATTCATTAAAGCATAAAGGGGTTGCACAAACATAACTTCTGGGTAATCTTTACATATTCATCACCTCTTACTAAATAGTGAATGAGGAACTACTCACTTTTCATAGCCTTGGCAAAAATAGAAAAGTAAGTGCTACTTATCCCTCTAAGTAGAGACGCTAATAAGTAAAGCAACTAAACATAGAGCTTTTCTTCAATGAAGAATAAGTGAATCACTTTCCACCCCTCATGGCTTTGGTAAAGCTCTACAAAAGTGGAAGAGTTTCACTCTTTTAAGAAAGAAGGATGCTCAAGCAATGGAAGTGAAATACATGAACAAGAAAAGTAGAAGAAAACTAGTTGCTTTTGGAGGGTTTCCACCACAACCAAAAGATGAACTACCTCTTTTGATACTTTGCAAGTAAAAGCAAGTACAACTACAAGGGGGGTCTAAGCCTCCATCATGGTTGTCACAACATGAATGTAAAGACTTAGCATAAGTAAATAAAAGACTTCAACTACAAGGGAGTCCAAGCCTCCATCACGGTTGTCACAACGTGAATGTAAAGACTTAGCATAAGTAAATAAAAGAATTCAACTACAAGGGGAGTCTAAGCCTCCAACATGGTTTATATAAATGAAAAATGAAAGCATAAACAAGAAATATTTAAGAACTAGTTTACTAAATACTCTTACTTTACAAGAATAAAGATTGCTCCCTCCTTTCTTTCCAAGAGGAAGAATGCCTTTTAAGCTCCCAACAAAGGAGTATTTATAGGCAAGGAAGGGGAGGGGGTAGGATATAGGTGAGGATGAGGGAATAGTGTCAGCCGCCCATGGGAGTCAACTATTCTGCAGACAGTCTGCAAGGGGACGTTCGAACGTTATCTGGCATTCGAACATCAAGTCTGCCTTTGCTTTGAAGGCGTTCGAACGTCAGATGATGTTTGATTCTTCCACTCTAGTGGCCTGTGGTCACTGACTTGGTCTCTAACATATTCACTTCCATACGCCTTGAACATCATTAACTGTACACTCAACAACTCCTTAGTCACTCAAGACAACGTTAGAACGTGGAGTGACGTTCGAACGTTGTACTCAAGTGCTTCTGGTTCTTCTCTTTTTGTTAACTGCAACACGTCATGCCTCAGCAGCTGTTCTTGGCAGGGTTTCAGATGACGTTCGAACGTTGGTTGATGTTCGAACGTCCATGCTTTGTTCCAACCTTCTACATTTTTGCTCCCTTTTGTGTTGGTGTTACATTCAAGTGTGATTTTTGTTGTTATTGGGTCTTTGTTCACTTTAGGACCTGAAATGTAATTACTTAAACTCCGTCAAAGCACAATTAGTCCAAAAAGGCATAGTAAATTTTGTTAATTTTACGCACGAATCACACCCACCAACCTAAATCTTGCTAGTCTCTAGTAATACAACGACAATGAAAGGTAAATCTATTCCTAACGCCTTTTTCGTTGGTCATCCAGTTGCATTTAGTTTATGCAGCAAGCCGCTGAACTGCTAGGTTGACCCTAGTGGATGAGTGTTGTCTCGTGAGGGATTTCAATCAAGCTACCCACAAACGTGCAAGATTACTGACTAAAAAAATGAATTAGCATTATGGTCGTTGGGACACTCAACCCTCAATCGTGACTTATCACCTACATTTTCCTTCCGTTGGTACTCACTTTATGCAAAAATTAGCACCTGTTGCATTAGCATTTAAGATTCTCTGAATAGTAGGATGGTCATACTGGAAACAAGAATTGGTATATAACAGTCATTCCCTTTTTCCACCTTGCATGGATAGCTTTGATTACACAAGTCTCTCTAGGAATGCACTCAGCAAAAAAAATCGCTCCGATTGTAGTGACATAACAAATACTTATGTACATTTGACATTTTAAGCATAAAGATAGCGTCAATGTTCCAAAATAAATAAGATTTTATGTCGTGGGTGTTAAGTTGAGGTGTCAAACCGATCATGTGCTTAGTTATTTTCAAAAGTTATCTTAACATCCACATGTGTTTCGTTATTAACAAGAATTAAAGTGCTAACCCTATACATGCATTTTAAACAAATAAAAGTGATAAACTGAATCATTCATTGCATAAAAGATACTTGTTTACAATAATGTCAATGATGCAATTTATCCATTCAAAATATCACTTCAACTATCCATAATCATATACAAGTGTCCACAATAAGCACAAAACTACCACAAGAATTATCAAAAGAAACTCCTTCACAACGGTACTGAAATCTCATAAAGACTATTCAAAGAAGAATTAACAACCAATTCAGAACAGAAATCATCTACTACTCCTCAAGAACAGAAATGATCAATCCTCTCCGCCAGCTCCACTCGCACTCCCAGCTCCACCAGCACAACCAGCTCCACCAGCACCACCCCTCAAAGCCTCAGGATCTCATCTTGCTTAGCTTCAATACTAAGCATGACGTCCATTAATGTCTGCCAAGGGGTTGTGCTGGGGCCTGCCTGATCATGCTGCTCCTTAGTCTTCATGTATACTCTCTAGCTCCCCCTCTTCCTCTAGATCTAACTCTTCCTGCACCTCATCAACACCTTGGGGAGAGGGCACTTCTTGCCTAGCAGCTGGGGTACTACTATGCCCTTGACTTCTCTTGAAAGATCCCTTATTGAGTGGCCCCATTGGCATTTGCACCTCCATCTTAGGTTTCACCTTCACCCCACTGTCGACGCACACCTCCGTCACTAAAGTGCCAAACGGAAGTGCACTTCTTTTCACATCACATCCTTTTTTCATTTCACTCAAAATGAGGGAGGGAAGATCAATATTATAGCCCCTTCCAATTGCATAGAACAAGCAAGCCATTTCGGGCAAAATTTTATTTGATCTTTTTATGGGAGAGAAGTTGGAGACAGCAATCAGGTTTAGCATTTTATATCTATCTGTCAACTCCCCTTGTTTCAGAAATTTCCTCCTAGTCCAAGAAAAGTTGGCTACCCCAGTCAATTCTTTTCCTACACCTATCCATTGGTACATCTTTCTTTGGAGGGTATGTGGGTTTGTCCACCCGAGGCAACTCTATTCTTATCTCTTTTATGTATGCCTCATCCACGTTAATGTGGATACCTGTCATGTAAGTGTGGATCGCGCTGTTGATGATTTCGGTGTTGGAGTAGAACTCCCGCACCAAATCGACAACAGCTTCCCCACCATTTCTTAAACACCAAACCCATTCCCTTATTTCTATTTTCTCCTCTATTGACAATTCAGCAAAATCAGAAAGTACGACGTCCCTTTTGCACACAACAGAATGCTTATGGTAGAAGTTTTCATACCCTTCGGCCTTTAAGGCTCTTGGGAACCAGGTACGATCATATCTTTTTGTTTTTTGCCTTGCTTCTCTCTCCACTATCACTTCCTTAACAAAGATTGGCTCCTGACTTGCTGGTGTATCACGTCTGCCAAGAAGTCTCACCCTATGTATGGTGTTTGAACGTCTTTGAGGTTGAGAGGGTGCTGAAAACTTGGAAATTTATGTGTGGGATTAAAGGTTTTTGAGGTGGAAATGAGTTGGGGAGGGTTGAATTTAAGTTTTCTTGGGTTCTGAGGGTCGATTGAGGTATGAGGAGTGAAAATTGAGCTCTAGGGTTTCGAAGATTGAGAGGGATTTTGGGGATTTCAAAATGAATCAGACGTTCAGGCTTTTATACTCTTAGTCGCGACATTCGAACGTCACCAACGTACGAACATTTGTAGAAGGATTTTTAAAATATCCTTCGAACGGGGATGTTCGTTCGAACGTTAGAAGCTCCCAGTACTTCAGAGTTCTGTCAAAGGCGAAAGTGCTGTAAGTTCTCTTTGTTCGAACGTTCTATTGGCTTTCGAACGTTGAGTCACGTTCGAACGCTCTATTAGCATTCGAACGTGCTGAGCTTCAAGTGCTTTTGGTTTCATTAGAGAGTTCATCATAAGCAGAGTACTGTAAGCAGTCAACGTTCGAACATCAGTTGGCGTTCGAACGTTGAACCAAAACTAAAACATTTCTACACTACACTATGTACAATTACATAATTTTATTCACAAAAATTTGAACTAAATTTCATGGCGTCTCAGGAAAAATCCTTACCCACGCTTTTGGTTGGTATATCGAGATGTTCCTTTACTTGGCCCATGTTTTTCATTTCAAAATATTTTGTACAAAACAAAAAGATTTTCACACTTTTTACAAAAATTCGGACCCTTGGCTTTCATCCCAACTACTCTAATCCGAGTCTTCATCTGTCTTCGTGCCATTTGAACAACCAGTAACTCTCCCAATTTCTTGTCTCACGAACCGGTTAAGCAAAGTACCAGAATAGGATGGCATGTTAGGATAATTCTTACTCTGCCCATTTACTATCCAGTCTAATCGAACGAGTGCGTAACCGAAAATTGGTTCAGAACATCGATTATATCTTTTCTTATGAAAGTATCTACCACACTGTTTACAAGCACTAAGTCTTTTGGCACGACGGCGTTTAGCATAGATGCTTTGGCCGCACAGAGTTTTCGCTTGTTGTTCTCATATCTCATTTTTTCTTACGAATCTTGCTTTTCTCATGATCACAGTGTGCACATCAGAAGGGAAAGTTCGTAGAACTCCCAGACTAAACCAAAAAAGTTTAACATCCATACTTTCTATATTTTTAAGACTCACAATCTGGTCAAGAACAACAACAACAGAAAATTTAAAAATTTTCTAACAGGCTCAAGCTCATATAAAACTGTAGTTCTCTCCCCCCAACCTAAACTGAACATTGTCCCCAATGTTTCGAATTTACTGATCAAATGAGGTTGGAATGGTAGAGATCTAGTTCATTAGCCGAAACGTACAAGCAAAATACACAAATCAACCATCTCGTTGCAGATCTTGGTTAGGGTGATAACCCTTGATTCTGAGTGCATACAGAAGCAGCATAGCCATGTACAAATATAGTAAACAGAAGTAGATTATGAGACAAAGGATAGGATCTTTCGGTAGTATGGTCATGTTGTTGTTGGGTCCAGAGTAAAGTAACAATGGAGAAGAAGAAGAAAAGTAGTAGAAGAAGAAGAATAAAGAAAAGAAAAGAAATGGGAAAGGGGCTGAGGTGCGTGGACAGGGAGGAAAATGGGGTGAGACCTTATAAAGGCGGTGGTGTGGTTCGGGTTGGACTGGGTTCTCCCTAACCCGGCCCTTTTTTGTATCGGTAGTCGCTTTTCTTGAAATGTTGTTCTAGATCCATTAAAAGAATGGTCTCCACATTTTTGACAAAGTCCTCCACAAAGGGTTTCAGTCTCTGACCATTGATGGTAAAGATATTACCATTTGATGGGTTCTCCACTTCCACCGCCCCATGTTCAAACATTTTTTTGTCAATGTAAGGTCCAGTCCATCTTGATTTCAACTTTCCAGGAAAAAGGCGGAGTCTTGAATTGAAAGTTAGAACAATTTGATCTGGTTCAAAAGACTTTCGCACTATGTTTTTAGCATGAAAAATTTTCATCCTGGATTTTGCAATCTTAGCATTTTCATATGCTTCATTTCTTAATTCCTCCAATTCATTAATCTGAAGTATTCATGTTAGTCCAGCTTTGCCAATGTTAAAGTTCATTGCCTTTATGGCCCAGTATGCCCTATGTTCCAATTCCACAGGTAGGTGACATGGCTTTCCATAGACTAATCGGTTAGGAGACATGCCAAAAATTGTTTTAAAAGTAGTACGATACACCTAGAGTGCATCAGTTAGTCTTGACGACCAATCTTTGCAGTCTAGATTTACCATTTTTTCTAAAATTAATTTGATCTCCCTATTAGCTAATTCAGTTAGTCCACTAGTTTGTGGATGCTATGGAGTTGCAATTTTGTGAAAAATCAAGTTTTTTTTCATCAGATTCCACAAAGGTCGATTACAAAAATGAGCACCTCCATCACTTATGATGGATTTTGGGGTTCCAAATCGGGATAAAATATTTTCTTAGAGAAACACTGTTTGATGATCATTATTCCGACATGGAATTGCCTCGACCCATTTGGATACACAGTCTATGGCTACGAAAATGTATAGATAGCCAAAGGAAGGGGGAAATGGTCCCATAAAATCAATGCCCCAACAGTCAAAAACTTCAATTACCAGAATTGGGTTTAGAGGCATCATGTTTCTCTTTGAAATATTTCCCAACCTTTGACATCTATCGCAAGTTGAACAAAAGACATGGACATCTTTGAAAAGTGTGTGCTAGTAAAATCCGTATTGCAGAATTTTTGTAGCGATTTTTCTGGATGAAAAATGACCTCCACATGCTTGAGAATGACAAAATACTATTACCTGTTTTCTTTCTTGAGCGGGGATTCAATGTCTTATGATTTGATCCTTACAGTACTTAAATACATACGAATCTTCCCAAAAGAAATTACGAACCTCTCTCAAAAATTTCTTTTTCTCTGTGGGGGAAAAGGACGGATGAAGTGTTCCAGTAGCAAGAAAATTAACAATATTAGCATACCATGGGGTCTTATCAATTATGAACAGTTGTTCATCGGGGAATTTTTCATTGATTGACATTCCATCCTCATGAAATTCGTAAGTCAACCTAGAAAGATGGTCTGCTACTACATTCTCAACACTCTTTTTGTCCTTAATGACCAAGTCAAACTCTTGAAGTTGGAATATCCATCGCAAGAGCCTAGGTTTAGCATCCTTATTTGTGAGCAAAAATTTTAATGTTGCATGGTCAGTGAACACAGTGAACCAACAAGATAAGAACAAAATTTTTCCAAAGGAAAGACTACGGCAAGTAATTCTTTTGCAGTCGTCGAATAGTTCATTTGAGCATCATTCAACGTTTTACTTGCATAGTAAATCACGTGTGGTTTCTTATCTTTTTGTTGCCTCAACATAGCACCTATAACATTGTCACTTGCATCACACATTAGCTCAAAGGGTAAAGTTCAATCAGGGGGTTGCATTATTGGGGCAGAAATTAACATGCCTTTAAGCTTGTCAAAAGCTTTTTGGCACAGTTCACTCCAATCAAAGATTACGTCCTGACTCAAGAGATGACACAAGGGTTTAGCTATGGTGCTGAAATTTTTTATGAATCTCCTGTAAAACCCTGCATGTCCCAGAAATGATTGGACATCTTTTACAGTCTTGGGAGCCGGTAAGTTCCCAATCAGATCTATTTTGGCTTTGTCAACCTTCATGCCCTCAGACGAGCAATATGACCTAAGACAATGCCTTGTGTTACCATGAAATGACATTTTTCTCAATTAAGCACCAGATTGGTTTCTTGACATCTTATCAACACTTTTTCTAGATTGTTCAAACACAAATCAAATGTGTCACCATACACAAAGAAGTCATCCATGAAGACTTCCAAAATTTTATCCACCAAGTCACTAAATAGACTCAACATGAATATTTGGAATGTTGCAAGAGCATTACAAAGTCCGAATGGCATCCTTTTGAATGCAAAAGTGACAAAGGGGCATGTGAATGTGATTTTCTCCTAATCATTGAGTGTTATCTCAGTTTGATTGTATCCGGAATACCTATCTAGGAAACAGTAGAATACATGGCCTGCAATTCTTTCTAGAACCTGGTCAAGAAATGGAAGCGGAAAAAGATCTTTCTTAGTTATCAAATTGAGTTTTTGATAGTCAATACACATCCGACATCCTATGACGACTCGTGTTGGTACTAGTTCATTTGCTTCATTTTTGACCACTGTGACCCCAGACTTTTTGGGCACAACGTGGGTTGGACTAACCCATTTGCTATCAGAGATGAGGAAGATTATCCCTGCATCTAAGAGCTTAAAAACCTCTGCCTTTACTACTTCCTTCATATGAGGGTTCAGTCATCGCTGCATTTGATGAGAGGGTTTTGAGTCTTCCTCAAGGTATATAGCATGATTGCAGATTAATGGGCTTATACCTTTCAAGTCAACAATGGTCCATCCAATGGTGTTTTTGTGACTTTTAAGAACTTCAATCAGTTTAGACTTTTGCAAGTCTGTGAGTTTAGACGAAATTACCATTGGGAATGACTCATCCTTTCCTAGGAATGCATATTTGAGGTCAGATGGGAGAGGTTTCAATTTAGGCTTTGGTGACTTGTCACTTGATGAGAGTGGCTTTGTCCCACTTGGTCAAAGTTCCTCGAATTTGGGGGCCTATGTATTAACAGCATGAATTGGGCAATTCTTTAGATCATTATCCTTGGTTTCAGATGTGATGAATTCTGACAAAGAAAGTTCAATGGAATTTTCACATAATGTGTTGTTGAGATGGTCCTGGACAATAGACTCAATGGAATTTATTTCTCTTTCTTCTCTGTCCTCTCCTGGGTGTTTGGCAACATTGAAAATATTCAGCTCAGGTTTCATATTTCCAAAGGTTAATTTCATGATCCCATTCCTACAATTGATTAGTGCATTTGAAGTTGCTAGGAAGGGTTGACCAAGAATAACAGGAATTGGATTCTCTGAATATTGTGCAGGCTGAGTATCTAAGACGATGAAGTTAACAGGGAATACAAAGTTGTCCACTTGAACAAGTACATCTTCAACAGTACCCCTAGTAATTTTGATAGACCTGTCTGCCAACTGAAATGTGACACTTGTGGGTTGGAGTTCCTCCAGACTCAACTATTGGTAAACAGAGAATGAGAGCAAATTGACACTTGCTCCAAGGTCTAACAGTGCTTGTTCGATTCTAAAATTTCCAATGACACACAACATAGTTGGACACCCTTGATCTTTGTATTTTTTGAGGGGTTTTGTGTTAAAGCAACGCACTGGCATGTTCTGTCAAGAATGCTCTTTTTTGGACATTCTGGCTTCTCTTGACTGTGCACAAGTCTTTCAGAAACTTGGCATAAGATGGAACCTGTTTGATTGCATCCAGAAGAAGGATGTTGATTTTTACTTGCTTGAAGAGCTCGTAAATTTCTGGCTGATTATTCAACTTCTGTGCAGTTTTGAGTCTATGAGGAAAAGGAGCAGGAATAGAACACGAGGGTTCTTCTTTTTGTGATGGTTCTGGTTCTTGTTCAATCTAGGGCTCGGGTTCCTCCATCATGGTTGTCACAATATGAATGTAAAGACTTAGCATTAGTAAATAAAAGACTTCAACTACAAGGGAAGTCTAAGCCTCCATCATGGTTGGTACAAATGAAAACATAGACATAGATAAGAAATGTTCAGGAACTAGATTACTTAAACTTTCTACTTTACAAGAGAAAATATTGTTCCCTCATTTACTCTACAAGAGGAAGAATGCCCTTTAAGCTCCCAACAAGGGAGTATTTATAGGCAAGGAAGGGAAGTGGGGGTAGGAGATAGGTAAGGATAAGTAAATAGTGTTTGCCGCCCATGGGAATCAACTATTCTGCAGGCAGTCTGCAGGGGGAGGTTCGAACGTGATCTGGTATTCAAACGGCAAGTCTGCCTTTGCTTTGAGGGCGTTCAAACGTGAGATGACGTTTGATTTCTTCTATTCAAGTGGCCTGTGGTCACTGACTTGGTCTCTAACTTAGTCACTTCCATACGCCTTGAACATCATTGACTGTACACTCAGCAACTCTTTAGTCACTCAAGAAAACTTTCGAACGTGGAGTGACATTCGAACGTTGTACTCAACGTAATTGCTTTGTTCCAACCTTCTGCATTTTTGTTCCTTTTGTGCTGGTGTTACATTCAAGTGTGATTTTTGTTGTTCGTGGGCCTTTGTTCACATTAGGACCTGAAATGTCATTACTTAAACTCCATCAAAGCACAATTAGTCCAAAAAGACATATTAAACTTTGTTAAATTTATGCACGAATCACACCCCCTAACCTAAATATTGCTAGTCTCTAGTAATACAATGACAATGAAAGGTAAATCTATTCCTAATGCCTTTTTTCGTGGGTCATCCGGTTGCATTTAGCTTATGCAACAAGCCGTTAAATAGCTAGGTTTATCCTAGTGGACGAGTGTTGTCTCGTGAGAGTTTTCAGTGAAGCTACCCACAAACTTTAGTCGAACAAATGTGTATGTGAGATTGCAAAAAAAAATTAATTAGCATCATGGTTGTTGGGACACTCAACCCTCAATCGTGACTTATCACCTACGTTTTCCTTCCATTGGTACTCACTTTATGCAAAAATTAGCAACTATTGCATTAGCATTTGAGATCCTCTGAGTAGTAGGATGGTCATACTGGAAACAAGAATTTGAATATAACAATCATTCCCTTTTTCCACCTTGCATGGATAGCTTTGATTATACAAGTCTCTCTAGGAATGCTCTTGGCAAAACAAATCGCTCTGATTGTAGTGACATAACTCTCAGAGGTGGCATGTGATCAGAAGATGGCCAGTTGAAAAATCTCATGCATCATTAGTATAAGAGTGATGTTTTGAGGAAACCAGTTTTAACCTTGGCATAATCTCATGAACGAATATTGATGCAAATAAAGAGATTCTAGTTAACACACGCACTTGCAGTAGATAATACACATACGCATCACACTTGAGATCACCTAGGGCTTTTTGTAGATTGTAATGGGGCCAGAGGTTAGTGGCTAATGAAATAATGTCAATGGTGATCAAAGGCTATGTTTTTATGCAGTGTTGCACACCTCTTTCTAACTCTCTTGATATCTTGCCTGGGAACGGGAGTTCTTTCTTTTATTTGTCCCATTTTTCACTTTCTTGGCAATTCCTTGTCTCACAGTGTCTTTTCTCTTCTAGTTGCTTCCACTGATTTTCCTTGTTTTGAACAGTAGCTATCATTTACTATTTTTCTTGCCTTTCAGTTTTCATCTTGATTTGCAAGAGGGTGCAAGAAATTTGATAGCAAGGTATGGTAAATGTGTGTTTTGTGGCTTTGGTCATTACACGGGCGAAAAATAATTCATTTATTTGAGGCTCAAGCATTGCTGACTAAGATATACTTTTGTAAAAGAATCAGCTAAGGTTCAAAGTTGATCCAAAGATGGCCTAGTATCCTTTCTCAAGTATGTGCATATGTATGTATGCGAAAGTTCCCTGTGGGTTATGAAAAATAGATCTCTCTGCATCAATCAAAGCAAGTTTAATGAGATTATTGAAAGAGATTAGAAGTGAAAGAGCTTACTTTGAGTAATTGTTGGTGTCCTCTCAAAAAGCAGTGTAAAGCTCAAGACTTACCATGGTTTTCTTTGTCATCTCCACTGGTCTGTTGGGTGTTTCAAGAAATGTTAGTTGTATAACGATTCCGTTCTCGAGTCTGATCACCTTGTACTTTAAAACTAACAAATACTTATGTACATTTGACAATTTAAGCATAAAGATAGCATCGATGTTCCAAAAAAATATGGTTTTATGTCGTGGGTGTTAAGTTGAGGTGTCAAACCGATCATGTGCTTAGTCATTTTCACAAGTAATCTTAACATCCACATGTGTTTCTTTATTAACAAGAATTAAATTGCTAACCCTATACATGCATTTTAAACAAATAGAAGTGATAAACTGAATCATTCATTGCATAAAAAATACTCGTTCACAATAATGTCAATGATGCAATTCATTCATTCAAAATATCACTTCAACTATCCATAATCATATACAAGTGTTCACAATAAGCACAAAACTACCACAAGAATTATCAAAAGAAACTCCTTCACAACGGTACATAAATCTCATAAAGACTATTCAAAGAAGAATTAACAACCAATTCAGAACAGAAATCATCTACTACTACTCAAGAACAGAAATGATCAATCCTCTCCTCCAGCTCCACTCGCACTCCCAGCTCCACCAGCACAACCAGCTCCACCAGCACCATATGCCTTGAACATCATTGATTGTACACTTAGCAACTCTTTAGTCACTCAAGACAACGTTCGAACATGGAGTGATGTTCGAATGTTGTACTCAAGTACTTCCGATTTTTCTCTTTTTGTTGACTGCAGCACGCCATGTTTTAGTAGCTGATCTTGGAAGGGTTTCAAATGACGTTCGAATGTAATTGCTTTGTTCCAACCTTCTGCATTTTTGTTCCCTTTGTGTTGGTGTTACATTCAATTGTGATTTTTGTTTTTCTTGGGCCTTTGTTCACATTAGGACCTGAAATGTCATTACTTAAACTCCATCAAAGCACAATTAGTCCAAAAAGGCATAGTAAACTTTGTTAACTTTACGCACGAATCAACTCCTCCCTCTATTTTTGCAGTCTCTTTGGTTGCTCCCTTCGCGCTATTGACTCAATTCACTTTTGACCACTAGCCCTTTTTAAAAACACTCATTGAATTAATGGTCAAATCAGACTCTGGAAACTAGAATTCCATGGCCTATTTATAGGCAAAGCTTCAATGGTATGAACTATAAATATCCATAAACTTCAAGACAATCATTTAAAGGCCGTAAATTAGGGGTTGCAAAAGTCTTCTTCCTTATCTCTTTGTTTACCAAAGATAGAGTTGACTTCTTCCTCCTTCCTAAAGCTTTTCCTCACGTGTGTTCTGTTTTACAATTTCGGCTCCGTATCCTAGGAGTCACCATCCAACATTGAGCATGAACTTGGATCAAAAATCATGTAAATCAAGCTTGTTTTTGGAATTGTTAGTTGTTGTCATGGAAATGAATCAAACCATAATGGCATTAGGTGTTGCTTATATAAATTTCAACTAAACATGTGGATTTCTTTGGCTATCAAGTGAGCCTAAAACTATAATGTGATATAGTAATTAAACAAATTTTATTTCCTAAAAGGAAGTTATGCAATATGAGTGTCATTCAAAATAAATAATTATGATTGTCATCATTGAGTGTGTGATTAATGAACACTTATGTGGATCAACGTCTACATATTAAATTAATTAGGTGAAAAAGGATCATGATCAAGCGTGCACACACACACACACTCCTATAGAGGAGGAGGAGGAAGTTATTTTGGTAGTAGGGTCCTACTCAACATGTTTATTAGCAATTAGTGACTACTTTTTAAAAGTGGGCATCAACTTTGCACTCAAAAAATTTAAGAATTCTCATTTTACTCCCTCAAAGATTAGATTTTTTACATTCTACCTACATTATTTAGAATTGTCCCAATGTGGATGTCGTTAGCATCTGTTCTCAGTTGGAATGAATAACGAAAGTCAACAAAAATGTCACTTAACGACACTTTTACTAGATTGAGTGTACAATGTGAAAAACCTAATTTTCAAAGGTTCAAAATGAAAATTTTTAAATTTTTTAGAGTGTAAAGTGCAATTTGCCCTTGGAATGTCATTGCCAATTGAATGAAATTCAAGCAATATAAATATTTTAAGTTTAACATTTTCAAACTGAAACCACTGGGACCAAAATGACACTCTCCAAACTCGAGAGCCATGAGTGCAATTTTCTTTATTTAACTTTTTTATTTTTAATTTTTTCATTCAAAATCTATCAAATCTTTTAAAAAAAACATTGATTCTTGTCTAACAGGACTCCATGTAGTGAGAATCATCATTTTGTTCGTACACTCCAGATTTGAAATACTGAGAGGTTTGCCTTCTGCCAAGAGCTTCAAACTTGAGAACCCCCATCAATATATACCTTCAAGTTGTTCGCCTCCACGTCACAGACTATGTTTATTCAAAACCAAGTATAGTTAAATTTCAAGGGACATGGGGTGAATTGTATGGAAAAAAAAAGTGACAAATAAAGAAATTTTGAACAAAAGACTTAGAACTTGCTGATAGAAAAATAAAAGAGAGAGAAAAAAAAAACTAAATTTCAACTATGGTAAAATAGCACTGTAGTCTCCATCAATATAAATTGAACACATCATATTTAAATCCATTTATGCATGATAAGGATCTACTAAGCTTGTAAACCCCACATTTTTATCTTTATATATGTATGTAGGTTTATATACCAAGTTATTAATTCTTTTGAAATATTAATATGGAAAAATTCAGGAAATAGTAGTTAAAACTTCATTTAGCTTGCAAATATATGAAATCGTTGAAATAAAACTTATACAACCTGGTTTGATATACAAAAGCATGTTGAATAAGGTTGAGATGGAATTGGAAAGGTTTGGAATGGATTGGAAATGAAAAAGGGAGGTTTTGTAGAAAAATAGACAAAACCTTCCAGAAGGTTAAGGTAAAAGATTTAACCAGTAGGCAAAACCTTCTAGAAGGTCTCTGAAAAGTTGGCCTAATAGGCAAACCTTCCGGAAGGTCGATGACAAACCTTTCGGAAGGTTGATGAAAATGTTTGTCCAGAAGACAAACCTTCCGGAAGGTTAAGGAAGATGATTGTTCAGTAGACAAAACCTTCTGGAAGGTCGATGACAACCTTCCAGAAGGTCAATGAAAATGGTTTGTCAAATAGGCAAACCTTCTGGAAGGTCAACGAACAACCTTCCAGAAGGTCTTCGAAAAATTTGAAAATTTTAAGTCGCGAATAGCCGGTTTTTCTTTCATTATAAATACTTGAGGACAACCCCTTTAGCCCCATTTCAACGCTCAAAACCCTAGGAGACCTTAGAGAGGAGTAAAGGAAGAGAAAAACACAAGATCAAAGGGGATTTCAACTTCAAGAAGATCAAACCTAGTCCTTTCAAGAACATGAAGGTGGGGGGTTTTCTTTCATTCTTGTCCATTTATGCTAGGGCTAATATATATGTATTATTTGACTCTAAATCTTATATATTTGCTATGAAATCATCTTTCTTTGGTATTTTGCAATTATTAGCGTGTTTTAAACAAAGTTAGGGTTGAATACCCATGAAATCTCATTTTCTTGATATGAAACCCTAGTTTTCAAAAGAGATGGACTTTCGTCTTGATTCTTCCTTTGTTATTGACTTTGAAACTTTAGTGCTTGGTGTTGAGTAATTAAATGAAGTTGTGATGATCTCTTGCTTATTTTTCTTAAATTGTTCTCTTGTATTACAAATTATAAAATTTGGGAATTTATGGAATTGTTGTTATTTGAGAATTTGGTTGGAATTGTATCTCTTGTATGGTTGTTGTGATGGACTTGAATTGCATTCGGGCACTGCCATAGAGTGTTAGAGGTTAGTCTATCCCAGTGGGGGTGAAATGGTTTCCCAACACTTATAGTGGTTTGTTGTTTGTGAGAGCAACCACTATTGTTCATGTAAGTTCGAGGCTGAGGGTGGGTATACCTTTCCTGGGAAGGATTCGTCAATGTCGTGGGAGATGGTATACGCCCTTCCTAAAAGTGGTTTGTGTGGTTATGATTGGGTGAACGAGGTAGAGTCGATGTGTAGATTCATGGAAAGCAACCAACATACATGAGAACATGGGATTAATGTTGTTGTTCGGAATTGATTTCCTACAAGAGCTTGTGGAGGTATGAGACTCTACAAGAACTTGTTGGAAATAGTTATGGTTGGAAATGTTGTAACTTGGTTTTACTGTTCATTTAAATTATTGCGATTACATACACTTGAATGTTTTACTGTTCATTTAAATAAATTACTGTTTATTTCAAGTTATATATGTTATTTGAAAAAAATGAGACCATACTGTTTTACATGTTTTTCAAACCTTGTTCGAATTTGGGAGGAAAGTTGCTACAGAGCTTAGTGCTCAGCCCCCCTACAAACTATATTTTTCAGATTATGTGCTAGAGGAGGAGCTAGGAGTAGATGAACAAGCACATTGGGAAGCTCCTATAGAAGGGAACTTGGATCTCGAGGGGGACGTCTAGAATTACATTATCTTTTGTTCTAGACTAGGATATTTATTTTGAGACTATGTAAAGTCAATCCTTTTGTAATTCCGCTGCAAGTTTACATGTGCTTCTTTTGGGATGTAATTATCATAGTCGGTCATTTTCTTTTAGGATGTAATGGCCATGGTTGGCCTATTCTTTTGGGATAATATTGTAAATGTTATAGTTGATGGATAAAATTTCTTTAATGATTGAATTATTTAGTTGTTCTCATGATGTTAATGATTTGTAGATCGTAATGCCGTCCAAGGTGGGTTTTGGGGCGTTACAAAGCTAAACCAATGTACTCCCCGTCAATATAAATTGAACACACTAACTATGGTACAATAGCACAATATTTCACCCAAAATTCATTCAACTGATGTGATCAATAAATTTGCAGTCAACTTTTTACTGGATGAAGAAGAATAGGAGTAGTGAGCTAAGAAATCACACCTTTGTTTAGATACAAAAAATTCAAGTTAGGGCTAGGGTTAGGGTTTTCAAATTAAATGGAAAGACCTTGATGGCTTACCATACATTTCGGTCCTCTTGGTTTCTATTGACAATTATTCAATATCACCTGATGTTCCAAATATCATATATCAGTGTTGAAGCTCAACGAAGCAAAAAGATAACCAAAGAAGAAGGTGAAAGGATAGAGGTGTAGCGATTATGTGAATGTATGCCTACACATGTCCATTATGCGATAGTGTTTGTGTACATGCGATTTAGTAAAATTTTGTATGTGTGTGCACCCGATTGAGTGTGATTGTGTGTGTGATTGAGTTTGAGAGCAAGGAGAGATTGGGAGGGAGAGAAGTGTTATTCTTTTACTAACATTGAGCGGTTTTTAGAATTGGATTGTCTATTTTTTGTCACTTTACCCTAACTAAAGTTTTATTTTATTTTATTGATTAAAATTAGTTGGTCACCCAAATTTAATAATATATTAAAAAATATCAAATTAATTTTATTTTCTATTAACTACGAAAATTTTTGTAGGTAAAAGTAATTTTTGAACCCGCCACACTCTTACCTGATATTTACCGACAAAAATATTTTTTCTTCAGTAAAATACTTTTTTACCTACAAAATGCATTTCCTAGGCAAAAGTTTTGTAGGCAAAATACTGTTTTTCTTGTAGTTTCTTTTTGTGGAATGTTGGTACTTGTGGTAAAATCTTGTTTTTCAAAAACTTTCTATGAAACGACAAAAGAAGTAGCTGAAGAAGTATAATAATGGGATGTGGATTTGTAAACCCCCATGTATTTATGCTAAAGTATATTTGATTATCATATATTGTATTGTTGCAATGCATATTTTAATCTAGGAGGTGAGTGTTACTCCACTGCTTTGTCCATAGTTTTGTTTATTTTAGCAATTTTAGTTGTTTTTCTTAGTTTTGAAAAAATTAAATTTTTTTTTAAAAAATAGTCTATTTAGATGATATTTTTTGGTTCTTAAGAGTGGTGAAAGTTTAGATTTATTGTTGATACTCAAATTATCTGCATGTTTTTAGTCTATAAACTTTCATGCTTTGCTTGAATATCCTAGTTATGTGTGTATTTGGAGCTCAAAATTTTGTTCACTATGACTATGTAATTTCTCTTGAGGTTTATGGGATGAAAGTAATCTTTTAAAAAAGCTTGATATTTATAGTAAAGATGCATGTATATACATTGCGAGTCTAGTGCTTATCATTATTGGAGGGTTATAATACATATATTTGGATGATATTCATTTCAAATCTATTATTTTTCAATAATCTCATTATTTTAGCTTTCGTTAGGAGCATATGAGTAATTAGTTAGTGAGATCTCAATAACAGGCAACACTTTCCCATACTTTCTAGAAGAAGATTTTAGGCCATTTTTTAATTGTATTTGAGCCTTAGCCCTATTCTTTCATTTTATTGTTTCTAGGATCCGTGATTGAGCCACGATGAATGTTTGTTTCTTTACCTCAAATAATAGCCATGCCAAGCAATAAATATACACCTTACCATGGTTATCCTTAGATTTTGTTCATTTGATATATGTTTGGGGACTGTGGTGAAATGTTCAATCATGAATGAATGCAAAAGAAGGACGATGGAAAAGAGAAAGGAAGAATATAAAAGACTAAAAAAAATGTGAAAGAATGTGAAAGGTGAAAGCCAAAGGCTTTGTGAATAAAGAATGAGGGATATGAGTTTTTATGTTGTATCAAAAGAAGAGTGCAGCTATTTAATATAGAGTTTGTATATGGGATAACTTCTTTTGAACTCTTAATTTTCTTCTTTTCTTAAACCTTCACCCAAGGCCCCATTACAACCGGATAAAGTCCAATTTGATTTTAGGAGGTATGGTTGAGTGTGTTTGTTTTAATGCCTAAGAGATATACCAATTTCATTGCTCCTATTTCTCTTAACATTCCTTCATGAGATTATGCCAAGGTCAATTTTTTTGACTTATGCCTTTTATTTTTGAGAAATATCTGAGTACAATTTGCTTTCAATGCATAAATTCAATCATCACATATACGTATGAGTGGGACTCATTATAGTCAAAGAATTCTTTTATGAGTGTGAAAACCTTGGTGAGATTGGCATTAAAACTAACCTTGGATGGCTAATAGGAATATAAATTTTGTTTGATAAATCTCTTGAGTTACATGATCATCTCACACACAAGTTTTGGATGCTATCAGGATTGTGAATATTCTTACATAGCTCTTACGTCTGTAGTACGACCATGCGAATTAAGTTTGAGTAGATGTGGTGTGTCTTTAGTTTGAAGTATATAGGTATTTTCTCTGAAAACC
Source organism: Ilex paraguariensis (assembly GCA_963454935.2). NCBI lineage: Eukaryota > Viridiplantae > Streptophyta > Magnoliopsida > Aquifoliales > Aquifoliaceae > Ilex > Ilex paraguariensis. Next base: position 48,640 of record CAUOFW020001654.1, on the reverse strand, counting down.
TTCATGAGACAACACTTATTCACTTGGGGTAACCTAGGGGTTTAAAGTCTTAGTGCATAGGCTAAATGCATTCGTGTTGCCTACGAAAGTGGTTTTATAATTTTAATTATGTATTTAATTGTTACATTTGCTAGATTGATCATTATGCTTTAAAATTTTTTGCATTGTATATGTTCTTTTCTAATATAAATTGCATTGCATATACTGTAGAAGTTTTGGCACTATGGAATATGATAAACGACTTAAAAGGGTACATTTTGAGTCTTAGAATTTAGGATTTTAGTTAGTTTTGTTTTAAGAAAATCATAAAAAACTATTGGCATTTTCTATTGAGTTACAGACACGTTAAATCTTGCTTCCTACCATTAGAACTCTATATTGTCCGAAATAAAATAAAAGGGGTTTTACCAGTCCAAATCATTTTATTCTCTGAAAAAAAAACTGAATGCTCCCAAACCCTCATTTAGGTTCCGAAAAACCCTAGGGAAGCTTCCCAATTCCTCAAATCTTCTCCATACTCCTTTGATTCTTGCTTTTAGTTTTGATTTTTGAAAATGGCCCCTAAAAGGATCTCATCTTCAAGCTCTCCAAAATAACTTTCTTGGGCCACTTTGCTCTTTAGTTGGCTTCTCTTTGCCTCCATGACTTCCATTGTACCTGCAAGCATGGCGAAAACCATAGGTACTCAAGCCCAAGCCAAAAGCAATAGGTTTTTCTAAGGGCAAGGTCTCGGCAAGCAAGGATTCGACTAAGGCTAAAGGTAAAAGGCCGATAAATGTTTTTTATTCTAAGGGAGAGGGTGAGCCTCTTGTGCCCAAGAAAAGGAAGAAGCTTGGGTACAAGGAAACAATAGATAAGAGTGGGGTGATTTGCGAGAGGATGGTTGATGATGAGAGCTTAAGGAAGAATTATGCGGTTTGAGCCATTGTTGACAATGGGTTGCAGTTCTTCTTTAAGCCAATTATGGGGTATATCTTGTCTCTGTGCCATGAGTTTTACACTAGCTTGATCATTGTGGATACAGAGTTGATGATTTTGAGGACGAAGATTTGCGAGAAAGTAATAGAGTTCACCCCAGTGAAGATAGCTACATACTTGAGCTATAAGTGGCCTAAGCCCTCTAAGTTTGACTACACCTCTGTGAATTTTGTAGCCAAATAACCTTCTGAGTATGCCAAGTAGATGTATTAGAGGCCTAAGGATTTTAAGGGCACTTTTATACAATGCCATCTGGAGACCGATTACCGTTCACTTAATAAAATCCTTCCCAACAATATACCCCAAGGGCTTGAAAGACGACTCAAGGATGCCAAAGATTGTGCTTTTACATGAGCTTATGCCAAGGTCTAGGACCGATATTCCCTTGATGATTTGGGATGTGTTGAGAGACTACTAGATGACTAGTAGACCAAGGGGGAACATGCCCTTTGGTAGTATAATTACCAAACTCTACTAAGGATTTGGGGTGAAAAAACTGGTATTTGATATCCTTCGACCTCCTAAGTTGGGTCCTATTAGCAATGTGGGGGGACAGGTAGAGCTCCACGATGTCAAAGTTGAGTAGGTCTAAGAGTAAGGGCAAGGTTACTCCTCCTATTGTTACTGATGCTACTGAAACTGCCCTTGCCGCTCGAGCCATTGTGAACCAGAGAGTGAGTAAGTTGGAGGATATATTAGGTGGTGTTGAGACTGAGGTGAGGGTGTCTAGGTAAATAGCATGAAATATTGCATATCATACATGCTTTTGCACCCCTTTATGTTTGCTTTTAGGGTAAAAATGGGAGGAATTACAATGTTTTGAGTACTAACAGAGTTTTGGCGTGTCTATAGGTAAAAGAGTTTAAATGGTGCATGTTAGGCCCTATCATGGTGCTTAAGGTCAATGACGATGAGGTGGAGGGGTTGACGATAACTTGGAAGGTGAAGGAACAAAGAATTTAGCAAAACAACTGGTAGGATCTACTAGACATGCACCTACGCAAACCTACTGATAGATTTTGCTCATTGGAGTAAAACCTACCAGCAGGTTTTGCTGAAACATGTCAGATTCTGCAACTCAAGCTCTACTACTTTCGAGGTCCCACCATTGGGTCTCCCACTTGTTCCATGACACCCCTTACACACAGACTTCCATTCCTTCACCTAGCCTTGGACTTTAAAGCTAGAAGCATTAATGAGGAGGAGAGAGAAGAGGAATACCAAGGGAATGCTGGGTAGGCTGTCCTAGCCTACTCCATACCATCCAATCAACCTCCTATGGATGGGAGGGCTGTCGCACACCTAGGGGGAGTCTCAATGATGAAAATGCAAGCTCTAGACGCCATAATTTTGAATACATTGCATTGTAGAGAGAGAAGCTACAAGGAAAAGACAGTTTAGAGAGAGAAAGATTATGTTTTTGCATTTTCAGACATCCATTTCACTTGTAGTTCCTGTAAGACTTGTGTAAGCTTCATTTAATGTCTTTAATGTCATTTATTACTAGTACATTGCAAGTTTAGTACTACATTTTGGATTTCACAATTGTTGTAGGAAGTTTTCTTCATTTCAAGTTTTAAAATGGGTACTAAATATTTCTCTTCATAGTGTATGTTTTCTTGCATTAGACTAAGTTCAATTCTTCATTTCTTTACAATGTATCTTTAGTACATTTATGTCTTTGTTTTAGATATGAGTAGCTAAGCTCTTAAGTTTGCTAATCCAAGGGAGAATTCCTCTTGGGTATGTCAAATCAACCATTTTTCATTTCTCCTCGTAGTGTACGATGATTTGGTTTGACTAGGTTGAATGTGGATGCGGTTTTGAGTTCTTTATACACTGTAGACTTGTCATGGGATATGCTTGAATCCTCACCTCCCTTTGAGTCCCGCGCTTCCTATGAATTAATTAAACATCTAGGCACCATTGGAGGATTGTCTAGAGTTGATTTGGCATTCCTATTGGAATGACCTCTTCGGATTAGCCAACACTTGTTTCCATTTTATTCTCATCAAGAACACAAATCACCAAACTCAAACATCAAAGATTTTTACACTTTTCATTTTTACCAAAATCACCTTCAAAACGATTCACCTATTTCCCTAAGGAGAAGACCTTGGAATACAATTTCCAAGTGAAACACGACACTCAAAAGTCTCTCTACTCTTGGGGAGCACTTTTGTTTTCACACACATAAAAATTTCATTCCACAAACCCATTTTCCCAATTCTTGTATCGAACCCGAGTGAGAGTGACACTCACCCACACACATAAGCCATATATACACTGAGGGTTCATGTTCACAAATTAGGGCATACAAGGAAAAAACGTAGCATTTTTGACATCATTTCCAGGGAGGGCAAAGTGTTAAATTGAATAGGTGATTTTCAGACAACGGATGTAAGCCCCGTGATCTTCATCACAGGTTGAGGTACGTTGCTAGTTGTATATAATTTTGTTCTTCTATATTTTCATTTGTAGATAGTGTGTTGTATATGGGGACGGGACGAACAAAACTGATTGGTTAGAAATCCTTTAAGCCACAATATGAACATTGACCAAGACCCACCCGAGGATGCAAGTGACAACTTTCAGGAGTTGGGTGTCAATGCAAAAGTCCCAAAGGGGAGGTGGAGTGCAAGAACCTAGAGTTCCAAACCCAAGAATGCACTTTCCTCCTAGGAATGAAGGGAACAATATCCAAATTAAGCGTCTGACAAGGTCAATGAGGGATTACCTTCAACCAACTCATATCACCACTCCCTCATCCATTCTCATACCGGTCCAAGCTCTTGCCTTCCTAGTTAAGTCGGGAATGTTGCAACTACTCCCTACATTCCACGGAATTGAAAGCGAGAATCCTTATTTGTAAAACCCGGAAAAATTTGAACTTTTTCCGACAAATGACAAAATAGTAATTTGCCACAATTATGCATATTTAAAATAAATATTTTTCAGAGCTCGGATGGAAAAACGGACTTCACCGTTGCATTCGTATCCCAAAATCTAGCTGTTCAGTTAATTTTTGTCAAATTTTGAGATAGTCGAGTTTTTCACATTTTTTGAGGTGACGGGCGTCCGGTGACCCCCAAAAATGAAATTTTTATAAAAATTTTAAAAGTTAAAAAATATTTTAAATAAAGTTCATATAAAATATTTTGAGTTTAAATTAGTATGAAATTTAATCGTTTTGGGGTGAAAATAGACCCGAACAAAGGGGGACACGTGGCGCGACTCGGGCCAAACCTTGGAAAGTATAAATAGGGTGAGATATTTTCTACCCATTTGCTGGCTGGTTTCAGACGTTGGAGGAAGAGAAGAGAGAAAGAGAGCTTTCAAGTTTTCTTCCGTCGATTTTCGGAGTTCCCTCGGTCGAAAATCGTCGGGCTAAGAATTAAAGTTGACCTACGCAACGAGGGCAACACGTAGGTACCAAAACTAACGATTTTCACCGAAGATTCAAATGCAAAATTTTGGAAAATCAAGAACTTGGGGCTTGTTTTGGTGTTTTTGAAGTCTCAACACTTCAAAGAGGTAGGGGTTTTCCTACTTTGGTTCATTTCCTACCTATAGTGTATGTGAAATGTGTAGGTTATTACAGAGTATATATATATATTACTCACCTATGCATGTGAAATAGATAAAATGGGAATGAAAAAGGGTGTAGAAATGACTTAGGTCAATTTCTAGTTGTATGTGATATGTGGGAATCACTTGTGAAATCCCTTGAAAATTGAATGAGTTAGTAGCATGAGCTATGTATAACATGTGTGTTGTGAATTGTGATTAAATAGCAAATGTTATTTTATGCCTTGAGGAAGTAGGTGTAGAATGGGTTTGATTCAAGTCCTACTTTGTTTTGCTATGTGGAAGTACTTGTATAATTTCTTGGATGGAAGTTATGTGTGCTTTAATACATAGTAAAGTGAGTGTGTTTAAATCATACATCAGTGTGTGTGTGTGTGTGTGTGTTCTTGCTTGTTGGAAACCTAAAGTGAGGGAGATTAAAAGAGAAGGAAGAAAAACCAAGTTGTAGCACACATTTGATATGTGGAAGCTATTAGTGTAAACTCTTGAAAAATTGGGTTTACATGGATTGTTTTGTGTATTTTAAAATTTTCCTACCGTAGTTGGTTGGATAGAAAAATGGTAGGCATATAGAACTATGTAATTCACTTGCCTATGGTTATGGAGTTGGTGTAGAAAGGATATAATCAATTTTCTAGTTTGAAATTGATGGTTTAGTTAAAAAAGGGTATTGAGGATGGGTGGCATGACTTAAGATAAATTATCTTGTTGAATGCATCATTAGTGTATGTTAAGTGTGGGAAAAAAAGTGCCTAACTGTGCTAAATAAATCTTGTAAGAAAGGATTTGCAATGGATATAGAAACTGGGTGAAGAAAAGCTGGTCTACTTTTATGTTACGGACCAGTTATCGTAGAATCTCATAACTTTTACTCCAACCGTTGGATTGAGCTTCACTTTTGACACAATACATAAGCACTCTAGATATAAAACTTTGGTGTTTTGAATGTTTCCAGATTCTGAGGAGATAATGGTCGAAATGGAGAAAACCAGAGGTGCTTCCACCAGAGGGAGCTAGTGCTGGTGCCTTTGTTACCAAACACCAATACCTCTTTGATTTCTTAACTTCTAAGCCTCCAAATCCTTATGTAATGTGTCCATACCTTCACCGCACATCCAAGATAGTTGCAAGGTTCTAAAATACTTGATTTATGCTATAAATACTTGCAACATCCAAATATCAATATTATTCATAATTTCGGCTCACTCTAAGTACTTACATGCAAAAGTTGATTTAAAATGCATGTAATGAGGCCTTCAAATATGCAATATTTTGCACTCATCACTATGTGTTCTTTGGTTTCAAATGATATATATCGAGGTGTGTTAGACCTCGATTGGATTAAATGATTAAAGGAACACGGGTTACATGTGTGAGTTAAAATCCCAGACAAAAGGGATATTATTGACGTGATGTCAGTTTGTGTGACATTCATGGATCTTTCCATAGGTTGACGGGTGGTCAACAGTAGAAATCACTTAATATGATTTCTTGAGTTATACGATGTATATGAGTGAATTATGTGATTACATGATTGGTGCCTTGAAGGTGTTTGATAAAATACTTTGAATGATTGAAGTTGTGTTTGATAAATTAACATGCTTCAAAAATGTGGTAAAGTGAAATCATATGCTTATGATGTGATTTACAACTTGGAAGGATATGTTGATGTATGCTTAACGATATGTTAGCATTATGATGATCATGGATTTATATGTTTGGATATAATTGATCATGGGATATGTTGATATTGTTCATATGACATTCATTACATATTGAACATGGTAGTAGTTCGCAATGATGCATTACATTGCATATGCACGGGTAAACACATCCATAAGCTTGTGTGTGGGTGCATGGTTGTTCAAACATCATCATTAGTGGTTGGTGGTGGGCTCGGGAAAGTGGGATGGAACATCCTATTGAGTCGTATGGTTGCATTCATGAGAAAACTGGTGCCGGGTACAGCAAGTAGGGTAGATTCTCTCTCGGGTGAAAAACCCGGCCACTTGGTTCATACACTTCCCGGTGGTGAAATTCCAGAAAAGTGTATTTGGTCTGCGAAACCTGCGGTGCGATTCCAAAACTCCGCTACCCAACAAAAACACAAAATTTTATTGTACAAAACACCCATTCAATGGGTAACATCCATCAATGACTTGGTTTTACAAGAAAAACATAACTTTATTTCAAACGGTCATTGGATGTATTTTCGTCAATTGACGGGTTCATTATACAAGTGCATCGCATTGTGTGGTGGGATTCGGTGTGGACTCGAGATTAGGTGCATGAGTGAGTCTCATCTCATTTTATGGCATGACATGACATTATCATTTTCCAACATTGAACTGTCTATTATTGTTGGAGTGGATATTGTGGTGGCTTGTTGCATGTGCACATTTCATATGCACTTAGGATGGGGAGTAGCCTCTGTACGAAGTATTCTACTAGGCGTTGGCTCACCCTATATGGGAAATATTTCTTGTGTGGGGTGCGTACCGGAAGAGGACTCTCATTCAGGGCCTCAAGGGTGACGACGGGTCGACATGTGGCCTTTAACCATAACTATTTTGTAAACTTTTGTTAAAACTACATTTTGGCATGTAATGTTTGTAAAGGAATTGTAATTTTGAACTTGTATTAACTATGTTTTATGCATAAACTCATGATGTGAAAGTATGGATAATTGGACCCAGTATGGTCAATGTTTTCTTATAAATGGACCCGGTGTGGTCAACATTTGTATATGGGACCTCGGATGGGTCATGTGGTGGTATGGTGCACAGGTTGCGTTTTGGGTAGAGTTTTCCTATACAAAGGAGACTCGGCCCGATTTTGTTAAATTATGAATCCCGGTAAATTGGACACAACGGTATGGTATCGAGTTATATGATATCCACAGACATTTCACGGGTTGATGGGCGATCAATGGGACCCCCGAATTTTGGGGTGTCATAGCTTGGTATTAGAGCTTAGGTCATAGATCTTATGTGGCCTTGTGGGAAATGAGTCTATCATTTTCCATTACAAGGGTGAAAGAGGTTTAGAGCCCTAGGTAATGCAAAAATCTAAGATTGATGGGCATTGGGTTTAGACTATTGCATGCATTATACATCTCCTCTTATGTGCTTACATTGTTACACGTTATATGCTACAGGCTATGTGAATGATACACATGAGGATATACATAGTAAAATGTATATGGAATGGAAACATTAGGGTTAGAAAACCCAAAGTATGTTTCGGAATAAAGGAATGAATAGTATGGTTCATTGTGTAAGTGTTTACTAGTGGAGGGCATAAGCACTACTAGTGGGACAAGGAGAAAAATCTCCAAATTTTAAATGTGATCCCTATTTTGGGACACAATGTGATTGTTCGATTGCTATTTGACATGTGTGTAGATGGCAACTAGAGGAAGGGGACGTCGGGGTGAATGGAACACTAACGAACCACCACTGACTCTTGACCAACAAGCTTTAATGGAGGCTATTGGTATAGCGGCCACCATTGCACAGACTAGTGCAAGTGGGGGATAAGGAGGCTCAAGCAACCTCCAAAAGTTCAAAGCACACCAACCTCTGGTGCTTTTGGGAGGAGCGGACCCTATGGTGGCTGACCATTGGCTCCGCCAAGTGGATAAGGTGTTGCGGGCAATGGAGATCACCTCCGACGCCACCAAGATAACTCTAGCTACATTCCAGCTAGAGGGGGAATCCCAAGTATGGTGGGATTGGGTGAAAGACTCCAAGAACTTGGAGGCCATAACATGGGTAGAGTTCAAGGAACTCTTCATGGGGAAATACTTCCCAGCGGCTGCGAGGCATGCGAAGGCCAGGGAGTTCCTAGATCTGAGGTAAGGAACGATGTCAGTGATGGAATACGTGGCTAAATTCACTGAGTTAGCACGTTTCGCTGACCAATATGTGGCCACAGATATGGCCAAGGTCAAGAAATTTGAGGATGGGCTTAAGTTATCCATCCGGGGTAAAATCGTCGGTCTTCTTCTACAAGACTTCGATTTGATGGTCACAATATCTTTGGTCATTGAGAGAGAGGTGGATGATGCAAGAAGCATCCGGGAGTCGGGTGCAAAGGACAAGAAGAAGGAGGGCCAATCCTCTTCTTCTAGTGCGGGGAAGAAACAGTAGACCTTTACTCCACAAGGATTTTAGGGACAGGACTGCGGTTATCAAGGCCAAGGTCAATCTTCCCAAGACGATAGAAATTAGAGGCCTATCTACCCAGCAGACCAACAGATTTGCTACCATTGCAACCAACCAGGACACATGAAGAGGGATTGTCCTCAGAGGCAAGAAACCCAGAGTTATGGGTCATCACAGTTTCAGACTTCAGTGGGGCAACCATAGATGCAATATCCTCCTCACTACCCTACTATGGGTCAGGGCAGCCAGTACCCATTCCAGGGTGCTACACAAGACCCTACTACTTCTCGTGCGGGGACTCCGCAGGCAGGCCAGATGAGCCAGGCTATGGGTTGAGGTCAAGAACAAGGTTCACAAGCCGGGACTTCGGGGACCCAGGGGCGTTTCTACGCCATGATGCCACAGACTGAGCTAACAGATTCGTCGGTGATACAGGGTACATTGTTACAGTAATTTAGTATTATTTGACTGTTGCATATGCATGGGATTGTATGTATGTGTGTGTGAATTTCGGGACGAAATTCTTTTTAAGGGGGAAGGATGTAAAAATCGAGAAAATTTGAAATTTTTTCGACAAAGGGCAAAATAGTAATTTGCCACTATTATGCAGATTTAAAATTAATATTTTATAGAACTCGGATGGAACAACGGACTTCACCGTTGAATTTGCATCGCGAAATCGAGTTGCCCAGTCAATTTTCAACAAAATTCAAGATAGTCGAGTTTTTTACGTTTTTCGACGAAATTCTTTTTAGGGGGGAAGGATGTAAAAACCGAGAAAATTTGAACTTTTTCCGACAAAGGGCAAAATAGTAATTTGCCACTATTATGCAGATTTAAAATTAATATTTTATAGAACTCGGATGGAACAACGGACTTCACCGTTGAATTTGCATCGTGAAATCGAGCTGCCCAGTCAATTTTCATCGAAATTCAAGATAGTCGAGTTTTTTACGTTTTTCGAGGCGACGGGCGTCCGGTGACCCCCAAAAACGAAATTTTTATAAATATTTTAGAATTTAAAAAATATTTTAAATAAATTTCATATAAAATATTTTGAGCTTAAACCGGTATGAAATTTAATCGTTTCAGCACGAAAACGGACCCGGACAAAAGGGGAAACATGGCGCGACTCGGGCCAAGCCTTGGAAAGTATAAATAGGGTGAAATATCTGAAAAATCCAATATTTCCTATCCATTTTCTGGCTGGTTTCAGATGTTGGAGAAAGAGAAGAGAGAAAGAGAGTTTTCAAGTTTTCTTCCTTTGATTCTAGGAGTTCGATCGGTCGGAATTCGTCGGGCCAAGAGTGAAAGTCGATCTACGCGAAGAGGGCTACGTGTGGGTACCAAAAACAATGATTTTCACCAAATATTCAAAGGCAAAATATTGGGAAATCAAGAACTTGGGGCTTGTTTTGGAGTTTTTGAAGTCTCCACACTTCAAAGAGGTAGGGTTTTCCTATTTTGGTTCATTTCCTACTTATAGTGTATGTGAAATGTGTAGGTTATTAAAGAGTATATATATATATCACTCACCTATGCATGTGAAATAGATAAAATGGGAATGGAAAAGGGTGTAGAAATGGCTTAGGTCAATTTCTAGTTGTATGTGATATGTGGGAATCACTTGTGAAATCCCTTGAAAATTGAATGTGTTAGTAGCATGAGCTATGTATAACATGTGTGTTGTGAATTGTGATTAAATAGCAAATGTTATTTTATGCCTTGAGGAAGTAGGTGTAGAATAAGTTTGATTCAAGTCCTACTTTGTTTTGCTATGTGGAAGTACTTGTATAATTTCTTGGATGGAAGTTATATGTGCTTTAATATGTAGTAAAGTGAGTGTGTTTAACTCATACATTAGTGTGTGTGTGTGTGTTCTTGCTTGTTGGAAACCTAAAGTGAGGGAGATTAAAAGAGAAGGAAGAAAAATCAAGTTTTAGCTCACATTTGATATGTGGAAGCTATTAGTGTAAACTCTCGAAAAATTGGGTTTACATGGATTGTTTTGTGTATTTCAAAATTTTCCTACCATAGTTGGTTGGATGGAAAAATGGTAGGCATATGGAACTATGTAATTCACATGCCTATGGTTATGGAGTTGGTGCATAAAGGATATAATCAATTTCTAGTTTGAAATTGATGGTTTAGTTAAAAAGGGGTATTGAGGATGGGTGGCATGACTTGAGATAAATTATCTTGTTGAATGCACCATTAGTGTATGTCAAGTGTGGAAAAATAGTGCCTAAATGTGCAAAATAAATCTTGTAAGAAAGGATTTGCAATGGATATAGAAATTGGGTGAAGAAAAGCCGGTACACTTTTCTACTCCAGACTAGTTGTCGTAGAATCGTCATAACCTTTGCTCCAACCGTTGGATTGAGCTGAAAGTTTGAAACAATACAGAAGCAATCTAGATCTACAACTTTCGTGTTTTGAACGTGCCCAGATTCAGAGTGGATCATAGTCAAAATGGAGAAAACCAGAGGTGCTTCCACCAGAGGGAGCTAGTGCTAGTGCCTTTGTTACCAAACACCAATACCTATTTGATTTCTTAACTTCTATGCTTCCAAATCCTTATGTAATGTGTCCATACCTTCACCACACATCCAAGATAGTTGCAAGGTTCTAAAATACTTGATTTATGCTATAAATACTTGCATTATCCAAATATCAATATTATTCATAGTTTCGGCTCACTCTAAGTACTTTCATGCAAAAGTTGAGTTAAAATTCATGTAATGAGGCCTTCAAATATGCAATATTTTGCACTCATCACTATGTGTTCTTTGTTTTCAAATGATATATATCGAGGTGTGTTAGACCTCAATTGGATTAAATGATTAAAGGATCACGGGTTACAGGTGTGAGTTAAAATGCCGGACAAAAGGGATATTATTGACGTGATGTTGGTTTGTGTGACATTCATGGATCTCTCCATGGGTTAACGAGTGGTCAACAGTAGAAATCACTTAAGATGATTTCTTGAGTTATACGATGAATATGAGTGAATTATGTGATTACATGATTGGTGCCTTGAAGGTGTTCGATAAAATACCTTGAATGATTGAAGTTGTGTTTGATAAATTAACATGCTTGGAAAATGTGGTAAAGTGAAATCATATGCTTATGATGTGATTTACAACTTGGAAGGTTATGTTGATGTATGCTTAACGATATGTTAGCATTATGATGATCATGAAATTTATATGTTGGGATATAATTGATCATGGAATATGTTGATATTGTTCATATGACATTTATTACATATTGAACATAGTAATAGTTCGCAATGATTCATTACACTGCGTATGCACGGGGTAAACACATCCATAAACTTGGGTGTGGGTGCATGGTTGATCAAACATTATCCTTGGTGGTTGGTGGTGGGCTCGGGAAAGTGGGATGGAACATCCTATTGAGTCGCACGGTTGCATTCATGAGTAAACTTGTGTCAGGTATAGCAAGTAAGGATAGACTCTCCCTCAGGTGAAAAACCCGGCCACTTGGTTCATACACTTCCTGGCGGTGAAATTCCAGAAAAGTGTATTCGGTCTACGGAACTTACGGTGCGATTCCAAAACTCTACTACCCAAGATTTTATGTATAAAACACCCGTTAAATGGGTAACATCCATCAATGACTTGGTTTTACAAGAAAAACATAACTTTATTTCAAACGGTCATTAGATGTATTTTCGTCAATTGACGGGTTCATTATACAAGTGCATCGCATTGTCTGGTGGGAGTCGGTGTGGACTCGAGATTAGGTACATGAGTGAGTCTCATCTAATTTCGTGGCATGACATGGCGTTATCATTTTCCAACATTGAATTGTCTATTGTTGTTGGAGTGGATATTCTGGTGGCTTGTTGCATGTGCACATTTCATATGCACTTAGGATGAGAAGTAGCCTCTGTAGGAAGTATTCTACTTGGCATTGGCTCATCCTATATGGGAAAAATTTCATGTGTGGGGTGCGTACTGGCAGAGGACTCTCATTCAGGGCCTCAAGGGTGAAGAGGGGCCGACATGTGGCCTTTAACCATAACTGTTTTGTAAACTTTTGTTAAAACTACGTTTTGACATGTAATATTTGTAAAGGAATTATAAATTTAAACTTGTATTAACTATGTTTAATGCATAAACTCATGATGAGAAAGTATGGATAATTGGACCCGGTATGGTCAATATTTTCTTATAAATGGAGCTGGTGTGGTCAACATTTGTATATGGGACCTCGGATGGGTCATGTGATGGTACAGTGCACAAATTGTGTTTTGGGTAGAGTTTTTCCGGACAAAGGAGACTCTGCCCAATTTTGTTAAATTATGAATCCTGATAAATGGGACACAACGGTGTGGTATCGAGTTATACGATATCCAAAGACATTTCACGGATTGATGGGGATCAACGGGACCCCCGGATTTTGGGGTGTCACATTATTTGCACATTAAGGAATTCTAGGATACAATTGCAACATAGCACGTTTGAAATTTTTTTCCCTTTTCCTTTAAGTACAAAGCCAAAACGCGGTTGAATTCCTTGTGACCTCGATCCATAACTTATTGGGCTCAATTGCTTTTCGAGTTTTTGAACAAATTCTTTTCAGTGCCTAAAACCACTGCACTAAATAAATAAATCCAAAACTTTTTTGAAAAGCCCAATGAGCAATTTTACAACTGTTGGGATCACTACAAGGAATTACTATAATCAATTCCACATCATGGTTTTGAATCGTAGCAATTGGTGAGTTTCTTCTATGAATGAATTACCCCTTGCCATAGACAATTCATTGACATGATGTGGAATGGAGAGTTCTTAAACAAGGACGTTGATGAGGCACTATAATACTTTAGTACATTGGCCCAAAATACAATCTTTGCACATTACGCATCCCACGGATGTACCAAGGTCTTCTCTTCAGGGTAGTAATTAAGCACATGGGAGAGGTATGTACAATTTGAGAGACCAGAGAGACTTGCTTTCAAAAATTGCCAAGTTGTCAAAGAAAGTTGAGAGTCTTGAGGTCAATAGGAGTCACGAGGTGTCGAATGTTTCAAAGACCGAGGAGCCTTGCTCAATTAGTGAGAGTGTGGAGCATTCCATATCGGAGTGCCTTAACATTCTGGCACTTAAGGAAGTGTACCACGAACAAGTCAATGCATTGAACCAAACGAGGCAATCATTCTCTCTGCACTCAAACACTTATAATTCGGGTTAGATTAATCACCTGAACTTTAGTTGGAGAAACGAAAATCCCATTCCTTATGGTTCTAATGTATATTCACACCCCGTGCCTTCTAAGCAAAGTCAATACCAAGTCCAAGGTCAAGTGTCTAGCTTCCAATACCCTCAATCAAATCCACAAGGGTATTCACAGAATCCACCCTCACAAAATTTCTCCCAAAGTCCATGTCCACAAAATTTTTCTCAAGGACCATCCAATCCTCCCATCTACCAACCTCCTCATAAGAGGAATGTGGAGGAAGTGTTGTATAATTTCATCCAAAGCCAAACCGCCATCAACAATCAAAATGCCATAGCTTTTAATGACATTAGGACTTAACTCACAAAGTTGACAAACTCTATGGGGGCATTACAATAAGAGAAGGGGAAATTCTTTGCTCAACCCCAAGAAAATCGTAGAGGTCAACATGTCGTTGAGTCATCGGAGCCCATAAGGGAGAGTTGTGAGCAACTCAAGGAAGTCACCACCCTTCAAAGTGGCAAACAAATTGATAAGATCATTGTGCCAAAAGTCTCACCCAATGCCACATTGCCTATAGAGAAAGAGACTAAGGGTGACCTCGAGGGGGTGAGGTGAGTGAGAAGAGGAAAGTGGTAGATGAAAGTGTATATGCATCCCCCATTCTTGCCCCTTTTTCCAATCATTTGAAGCCACCCGTCAAGGTGGCTAACTATTATGATATAAGTGAGATGTTCAAGCAAGTGAAAATCAACATTTCCATCCTTAATGCGATAAAGCAAATTCCATCACGTGCTAAGATCTTGAAGAACTTGTGCACAATGAAGAGGAAACTCAATGTTCACGAGAAGGCATTCCTCACAAAGCAAGTGAGCTTAATCTTGAGGATGAACACCCCACCAAAATTCAAGGACCCCGAATGCCTTACAATTGCTCTCACAATAGGGAATTATCGAATGGAGAAAACACTTCTTGATTTGGAGGCTAGTGTTAACCTCCTATCCTACTCGGTGTACAAGCAACTTCAACTTGAAGAGTTGAAGCCAACTTCAATTACTCTTCAATTGGCGGATCGAAGCATTCAAACTCTGAAGGGAGTGGTTGAGGATATTTTGGTTCAAGTGGATAACTTTTATTTTCCTATCGATTTTATTGTGCTTGAAACACATCTTGTTGCAAACCCTTGCTCCCAAATTTCTGTTATATGAGGTAGACCATTCCTTGCTACCTCTAATGTTGTTATTAATTACAGGAATGGTCTTATGAAGTTTACTTTAGGGAGCATGACTATGGACTTCAATGTGTTCAACTTGAGCAAATAATTGGGGGATGCTAAGGAAGTGCAAGAAGTCAATAGGATTGACACCTTGGTAGAGGAGCACTTGGAGCTGTTGGACATGTTGAAAATAGGGGAGTAAGAGGTTAAAGAGCAAGAAGAGCCAGAGAGCTTGAAAGGATTGGAAAAATGGACCCCTACATTTGAGAAACTTGCAAGTCTAGACAAGAAGATTTTCCCATCGATCGTACAAAATCCCATCTTGGAGTTTAAGCCATTACCATCCAATGCTAAGTATGCATATCTTGGCGATGATAAGACTTTTTCGGTGGTGATAAGCTCAACTTTGGAGGAAAAGTGAGGAGTGGATCTTTTGATAGTGTTAAGGAGGCACAAGGGATCGATTGGTTGGACAATTGCTGACATCAAGGGAATAAGCCCCCTCATTTGCACATGCCCCATCTACCGTGAGGAAGACTCCAAGCCATCCCAACAACCACAAAGAAGATTAAATCCGATATGAAGGATGTAGTGAGGGATGAGGTACTTAAACTACTTGATGCGGGCAACATCTTCCTAATTATCGACAGTAAATGGGTGAGTCCCACTCAATTGTTACTGAAGAAATCGGGGATCACTATGGTAGCAAATGAGGACAATGTGTTGACTCCGACTAGGGTGATCACCCGTTGGAGAGTATGCATTGACTATCGGAAGCTCAACTCTTGCACAAGAAATGATCACTTCCCTTTGCCATTCATCGACCAAGTATTGGAAACGTTAGTCGGATACTTGTTCTATTGCTTTTTGGATAGGTAATCTGGCTACAATCAAATCATGATTGCACTGGAAGATCAAGAGAATACCACCTTCACTTGGCCCTGCAATACTTTTACCTACCGTCGCATGCCTTTCGGGCTGTGTAATGCCCCTGGAACTTTTCAATGTTACATGATGGGGATTTTTAGTGATATGGTAGAGAAAATTTTGGAAGTGTTTATGGATGACTTCTCAGTGTTTAGGGATTCTTTCAGTGGATGCTTGAAGAACTTAGAGAGAATTCTTGAGAGATATGAAGATAAGAACTTGGTCCTAAATTGGGAGAATTGCCACTTCATGGAGACACAAGGAATTGTGCTTGTGCACATTGTCTCGGCAAAAGGGATCGAAACAAATCAAAGGTGGATGTTATTTCTAACTTTCCCATGCCAAAAGTCATCAAAGATATCAGGTCATGTCTTGGCCATGCCTGACTTTTATCATCATTTTATTAAAGACTTTAGTAAATTGGCCTGACCTTTTGACAAATTTGCTTTCAAAAAAGATGTCCCATTTGTTTGGTCGGATGATTGTGAGGCATCCTTTAAAAAATTAAAGAACATGCACATTTCACCTCTAATCCTACGACCACCCAAGTGAGATATACCATTTAAGCTTATGTGTGACGCGAGTGACTACGTGGTCGGCGCAGTACTCCGTCAAAGGGAGGATAAGAAACCTTATGTAATATACAATGCTAGCAAAACCCTTAACGAGGCACAAATGAATTATACAACCACCAAAAAGGAATTGCTAGCATTAGTATTTGCATTAGATAAATTTCAGTCCTACATCATTGGTTCACCTATAGTAGTCTATACCGATCACTCTGCTTTGAAGTATTTATTGTCTAAGCAAGATGTCAAATCGAGACTCATTAGGTTGATACTCCTCCTATAAAAATTCAACGTGATGATAAAAGATAAAAAAGGGAGTTGAGAACGTGGTGGCAGACCATTTATCCCAACTTGTGGTGCAAGATGCCTATGAGCACATTCCTATCCCTGACTCTTTTCCTGATGAACATTTGCATTCAATTCATTTTGTTTGTCCCTGGTATGCTGACATATGTAATTATCTTGCTACAGGGAAAATACCATTGCAATGGAGTCCGAAGGATAGACGAAGATTTATGGCAAATGTGAAGTACTTTTACTTAGACAACCCGTACCTGTTCAAGTATTGCCCTGACGAAGTCATGCAAAGATGCATACCCAAAAATGAGCAGCGGGATGTCCTTGCAATTTGTCGCTCGGAAGCATGCGGTCGCCATTTCTCTTGCAAGAAGACTTCGGTGAAAGTTCTACAATCAAGTTTTTACTGGCCCTTCTTAATCAAAGACTATGTTTCATTTTGTAAAGAATGCGATAGGTGCCAAAGATTGGGTAGTGTGACCCGAAGGAACATGATGCCCCTCTCCCCTATACTTGTTATAGAGATATTTGACTGTTAGGGCATCGACTTCATGGGTTCTTTCCCCGTGTCATTTGGCTACCTATACATTCTACTATCAGTGGACTACATGTTCAAATGGGTGGAGGCTATCCCAACCAAGACCAATGACCACCGGGTTGTGGTCAAATTCTTGAAAGAGAACATTTTTTTGAAGTTTGGGATGCCTCATGCTATGATAAGCGATGTTGGATCACATTTCTGTAATAAGTCATTCGCATCTTTGATGTATAAGTATGGTGTCACACACATGGTATCCACTGCATACCACCCACAGACCAATGGCCAGTCAAGTTGACCAACAGGGAGATAAAAAATATCTCAGAGAAAATGGTGAACTCGAATAAGAATGATTTGTTATTTAGACTGACTGATGCCCTATGGGCTTATTGCGCTACTTATAGGACTGATCTAGGTATGTCTCCTTATCGGCTCATATATGGAAAGGCTTGCCATTTGCTAGTTGAAATAGAACACAAGGCCTATTGGGCCATAAAGACTTTAAACTTCAATTTGAGAATGACCGAAGAGAATAGGAAGCTTGAATTGAATGAATTGGAAGAGATTGAAAGAGATGCGTATGACAGCTCAAAAATCTCAAAAGAGCGGGCTAAGATCTTTCATGACAAATCCAATGTAAGGAAGTGACTTTGAGCCAGGGCAAAAAGTGCTCTTATACAATTCTCGTCTTTCGATCTTTCAAGGTAAACTCTGATCCCGTTGGGATGTCCCTTATCTTGTCAAGGTGGCCTACCCCAATGGAGCTATGGTGGAAGTCACAAACCCCAAAGATGGCAGGACATTCAAGGTCAATGGCCAAAGACATAAGCCATTCTTTGAGGGGTTTGAAGATCAAGGAGTGGAGGAAGATTGATGGATCCGGTCTATCCGGACTTGCTGGAGGAATAAATGTTCATAGGATCTTTACTATACAGTCATTTTACTTACTTTATCTGTTAATGTTTACTTAATTTATTATAGCGTATAATGTTATTTTTCTTAGTTTTAGATATTGGTGTTTTTGTCAAAGCTCAAGTGTGAGGTGTTCTCTAACCCTACTCATTTTTTTACAGTCCTTCATTGCATATCATATCTTTTTTATTGCATTGAGGACAATGCATTCATCAAGTTGGGGGTGAGGTACACCATTTGTATGACACACAAATGTTTGTAGAAATTTTTGTTGATAATACCAATTTTTGTGGTGAAATTCACCTTTCACAAATCATATAGATTTTTGTTTATAATAGTTGCAAATTATTTGAAAAGTTTGAAACTTTTTGTGAAAAATATCTGAATGTTGATTTGTATTCCCTTATTTAGAGTGCTATAGGTTGTTAATATGTTGATCTTCGTATTGAACATTGAGCACATTAGCACATTATAGAATTTCATCCTCTGCATAAGTATCACATATGTATTTGCTTTTAAACTCAACCGTATGTGCTCCCTGAATGTGTAATTTTAGCAATTTACATATTAGATTCATATTTTAGGCTTGACATGAATAGTGCAGATGCGTAAGAACCCATGAGAGCTTTAGTGTCAATCCTTGTTTGAGGGAAGTTACATTTACTCAAGGAACAATTTTTCAAATTCCAAAGGTGTTCAATAATCTCACAAATCACACATGGGTAGTTGATTGATTTCTTCTTGAAATGCATAATGTTCTTCCATTCTTATCTATAAACGATCTTAGGCCATCTTTGATTGACTTTGAGCCTTAACCCTTTTTCTTGTGAAAATTTATCCCTAGTCCCGTGATTGAGCCTTTATTGTAAATTCGTTTCCACACTACACATTTGACCAAGCCAGTTCATAACGGTAAAAATCTACCTCACCTTGGTTGTTCCTAGAGATGAATATGAGTGGTCATAAAAGAGAAGGAAGTATGGTAGAAACTCAACAAAAGGGATGAATGATGTTGAAACTCAAAGAGTTGAATAAAAAAAAGAATGAAAATCCAAAAAAAGGAGAAACAAGGGGTGAAAAGAAGAAAAGAATGACAAAATAAAAGGAAAATGTTAAGGAAAAGAGAAAAAAAATAAAGGTTGTAGTGATGGTGTTAAACTGAAAAACCTATGAAAAGAGAGATGTTTGAAACAATTGCTATTCACTCGAAACAACCCTCTTTGTTTTCATCTCTCCTTCATTTCAATTTCCTAGATTTCACCCCAGGGCCTCATTACAACCCATGGAAGTCCTAAATGATCTAAAGAAGTATGGGGGATGCATACTTTTAAAGAAAAAGAGGAGTTACTTTTGCTACCTAATGCCTTAGCATTCCTTTCATGAGATTATGCCAAGGACGTTTCATTTTCATGCATGAACTTCTTTTTTGGATTACATGTGAACATACTTTGTTTTGTGCACAAAATTCTATCTCACATGTGCACATGTAGTGCACACCAAGATAACTAGAGTGTGATTCATTTTTAAAAGAGACCTTTGGTGAGTTTTGCGTTGAAGCTGAATTTGGCTAGACAATCAAATGCGAATTATATTGTGTAAATGCTCAAATTACTTGTCCAATTCACACGCACACAAGTTTGAAAATGAATGTGTAGGTGCATACTCTAGACTAGTATTTAAGGCTATAGTGTTGCTCATGTGTGCTTCATTCGGGCATTTGAACGATGTGTTTCGTAGCCCCATGCTTGCAGGGTAGGGGAACATTGCTCAAGGTTTTGATATTTGAATCAATTAGGAATGCCCTTGTTAGTTGCATATGTGTCTTACATGTTGGGTGTTCATTTTGATACTTAAATGTAGAAATCCATGCATTGTCAAAATTTTAAATCATATTGCAATTTCGATAATGACTTGGGGCATGATGGTTTAAATGATGGTTCACAAGTGTAACATATGTTTTTGGTGGAGTAGAGGTGTAAACCCCCCACATGTTTATAGTAATATCATAATAAATTGTGTAAAAATTTTAATATATGTAATGGCGTAGGAATGAATCATATGGGTTATAACCGTAGAAATAATGACACTCTGGAAACCCGAATAAATATATGAAATCATTTGTAATAGAAGTTGTACCAACCATGTTTGATGTGCAAAGATATGTTGTATAAGTTTGGGATGGCCTTGGAAGGATTAAAAATGGATTAGAAATGAAAAATAGAGGAAACAAGCAGATTCAGCAAAAGCGTACCGATACGTTGAAGTCTAGTAGCCATACCGTACCAGTATGCGTACCGGTACGCCTGACAGATTCCAGAAATTTTTAAGTCACGAACAGTTGGCCTTCCTTCCACTATAAATACATAAAGACGTCCCATTTAGCCCCATTTCAACACTTCTAACCCTAGAAAACATTAGAGAGGAAGAAAGAGAGGGAAAAACACAAGATCAAAGGGGCTTTGCACTTTGGATTGAATTAAAGCCCTAGATTACTTCAAGAACATCAAAGTAGGGGTTTCTTCCATTCTTGTCCATTGAGACTAGGGTTATATATATATATATATATATGTATATATGATTTGCTTCTAAATCTTAGACAGATGCTATGAAATACTTGTTTCTTGAAGTTCCTACAAGTATCACCATGTTTTGAAGGTATTTATGGTTAGATAGCCATGAAAACCCTAGTTTTTTAGAAAAATGGATTTTTCTTCTTAATGTTCAATTGTTCTTGATTTCAAAACTCTAGTTCTTTGTATTAAACAACAAATGGTATTTGTGATGATCTCTTTCTTATTTTCTTAAATTGTGCTATGTAAATGGAAGTGGTGAAATTTGGAAATTTTGGATTTGCTTATGATTTGAGAAAATGATTGTTATTGCATCCCTTGTATGGTTGTTGTGATGGACTTGAATTACATTCGAGCACTGTCGTAGAGTGTTAGAGGTTAGTCTATCCCAGTGGGGGTGAGATGGTTGCCTAACACTTGTAGTGGATTGTTGTTTGTGAGAGCAACCATTATTGTTCACGTAAGTTTGAGGCTGAGGGTTGGTATACCTTTCATGGGAAGGATTCGTCAATGCTGTGAGAGACGGTATACGCCCTTCCTAAAATGTTTGGGATTGTGTGATTGTGGTGGGTGAACAAGGTAGAATCGGGGTGTAGATTCATGAGGAGCAACCAACATACATGAGATTAGGAGATTATGCTATTGCATGATTAAATTGACTTCTTCACTCGTTTATTCCTTTCATTTAATGTATTGCTATTGTGTAAACTTGAGATTGAATTGTTCCTATATTCTCTCCAAAACTATGTCTATGATATTTGTAAATTAAGACAGACTATTTTGCATGTTTTTTAAACCTTGTATGAGTTTGGGAGAATGTTGCTACATAGCTTAGTGCTCACCCCCTACAAATAATATATTTTTCAGATTATGTGCTAGAGGAAGAGGTAGGAGTAGATGAACAAGCACATTGGGAAGCTCCTATAGAGGGGAACGTGGATCCCGAGGTGGACATCTAGAGTTATATTCTCTTTTGTTCTAGACTAGGGAATTTATTTTGAGACTATGTAAAGTCAATCCTTTTGTAATTCCGCTGCAAGTTAAATTTGATTCTTTTGGGATGCAATTGTCATAGCCTGGCATATTCTTTGGGATATGATGGGCATGGTTGGCCTATTCTTTTGGGATGATATTGTAATTGTTATATTTGATGAATGAAATGTTTCTTAAAGATGAATTTATTTAGTTGCTCTCATGATGTGAATGGTTTAGATTGTGATGACGTCCAAGGTGGTTTTGGGGGCATTACAAGAGGTTATATATAGGGTGTTAGAATGTGTAGGTTTTGAATTGAAGTGGAGAGCATAGCTGTTTTTGCAAGTAAGTGAAAACCTACCGGTAAGTTTTGCACACTGGTCCTGCACCTACCTGTAAATTTTCAACGACCTACTTGTAGGTTTTGTCTAGAATGCCAAAATTAGGGGTTTTAATCAGATTTTTTTGGGAGAACTATCCATTGTCTTCCCTAAGTATAAACCCTAAGGCATTTCTCTCTCCCTTGAAACACCTCTAAGCTTAAAAATTCCTTACCTATTCCATTAATCTCTCATTTCTCACTCTTAGGGCTACTGATTTAGTGGATTCTACTGAAGATTTAAGGAGTTCATCTTTTAAACTGTAGTTTTTCCAAAATTTCCCCAAGCCCTAATCTTCCTTACTCCTTTCAAAAGCTCAAAATCTTTGATATGGCTTGTAATGGAAGGATCATTCTTAACCCTATGGACTCGATTTAGGGTTTGTTTTTGGCTTTTTTGTCACTCCTTGTGTGTGGGGCATTGTTGCTTTGCATGGTCCGCACCAAGTGCATTGGGCCAAGTCCTCCACCACCCTTGGGTGGCTAGTGCCCTCAAGAGGGGTGGTGAGGGGTCGATTGGAGACCAAGGAGAACGAAGGAAGAAAGCTCGCAATGATACTTGAGTCCAAAGCATCGAGGAGAAGAATGTTACTTGTGAGAGGTCCTTCGATCGGATATCCCTTGGCCCAAACAATGATGCTGTGAAAATCATTGAGGCCCATGGGATTGAGCTTTGGTTTGAGCCCGTGGGTGGGTTCAACTTGGTCCTTTGTAGAGAATTTTAACAAAAGTTGAGAGTGGTGGACGAGAATGAGTGTGTTTTGAGAACTAGTGTGAGGGGCAAGTTGTTTAATGTGACCTCGGTCGTGATTACCACTCTAATGAAGTATGGGAGGCCACCTCCCAGCACCCCGGTGTACCTACATAACATTTTTGAGGTCAAGTCCATCCCAGAGTATGCGACTTCGATGTACGAGGACCCAACTCAATTTAGGGGAAGGGTCCAAGTCGGGGGCCTCAGGTATGCGTTTGGGATGATGAATAATATTTTGCATTATAACCTGCTCTCAAGGGGAGTCGAGAAGACTCCAAACATTGAAAAGCTCTCTCTTTTGGATGCGGTGATGTCTAGGAAGGCTTTGGATATAGTGCTCTTCATTTGTGAGGTGATGAAGGAATTCGCTCAGGCTAGGAAGCTGAAAGCGAACCTTCCATTTGGGAATCTTGCCACCCAAATGTGTGATCACTTCAAGGATAAAGGATATGTCTCTGAAAAGATAACTCCCCCCAAGACTAGAGCAATCAGGAAAGCAAGTAGTAGGAAGAGGACGACAATGAGCCGGGGTGAGTGAGCTATGGTTCTAAGGCTGGAGTCATCAGCCGCCGGCCCTTTCTCTGTTGGGCCATCTGTTTCTGGGCCATCCACTTCTGTACCGGAATGCATAGTATCTCAGCATCTTAACATTCTAGAGGAGACTATCCACGGGATTTCGACGATCATAACTCAACTTTTTCAGCATATATTTCCAAGATAGTCGATTCTAGGTTGACAACCACCTCCTGTCTCTGCCCCCTTAGCCTCCACTATAGTTAAGGTGGGGGATACTGACGAGGATGATGATGAGGAGGTGGGTGAGAGTGATGGCAATGATGAGAGTGATGGTGTAGGTGATGATGAAGATGATGAGTAGGGGGTATTTTGTTGTCCTTTTGATGGGGGTTGTACATAGTTAGAAGTGGAGTTATGTCCTTCAAAAGTTGAGTACATGGAGTTATGTCTCTTTTTGAACTGGGGGTGTGATTAGCACAAAATATTGCATATCATGTGTGTTTTTGCACCCCTTTGTATTTGCTTTTATTGTAAAAATGGGAGGAATTGCAATGTTTCGAGCTATTAATGGAGTTTCGGCGTGTTTGCAAGTAAAAGAGTTTAAATGGTGCATGCTAAGCCCTATCACGATGCTTAAGGTAGATGGAGATATGGTGGAGGCTTGATGATAGCTTGGGTATGCCAAATCAACCCTTTTTCATTCATCCTCGTACTGTACGATGGTTTGATTTGACTAGGTTGTGTGTGGACGTGGTTGTGAATTCTTGATACATCGTAGACTTGTCACGAGGTATGAATGAATCATCACCTCCATTTTAGTCCCGCGCTTACTATGAGTCAATAAAACATCTAGGCACCATTGGAGGAAGGCCTTGAGTTGATTTGGCATTCCTATTGGAATGATGTCTTTGGATTAGCCAACACTTGTTTCCATTTTATTCTCATCAAGAACAAAAATCACCAAACTCAAACATCAAAGATTTTTACACTTTTCATTTTTTACCAAAATCACCTTCAAAATGATTCACCTACTTCCCTGAGGAGACGACCTAGGAATACAATTTCCAAGTAAAACACGACACTCGAATGTCTCTCTGAGCTTAGGGAGCACTTTTGTTCACACACACAGACACATTTCATTCCACAAACCCGTTTTCCCAATTCTTCCATCGAACCTGAGTGAGAGTGACACTCACCCACACACATAAGCCATATATACATTGAGGGTTCATGTTCAAAAATTAGGGCATAAAAAGAAAACAATCAAGCACTAAGAATGCTCAGGCGAGGGTAGAGTCGAAGGTGGACATTTGTGTAAGCATTATAAAGAGGCTCTTTGAAGGTGCTTTCCCGAGTGAGGCAATTCCAAGGGGACTGTTGCACCTACTTCTACTTCTACTCCTACTCCTGCTACTGGGCTAAGGTATGATCATATACCCGATTAACCCTAGTTAGTGTGTGAATTAATAGAGTAAATAAGCTAACATAGTAAAATAAAATAGTTAAAACCTATTAATTAGGGTTTGTGCGTAAGCTATGATTTTGTCTGTGTAATGTCTAAAATTTCAGGTTTTGATGCGGAATTATTGCAAATTAAAAGGCACAATCTGTCAAAGCTTGAAAGATCAAGGGATCAAAGTGTGAATCAACCAAGAAAAGCTAACACAATAGCATGATCAGGATCAAAATTCCAACAAGGCACCACCGTCTGAAGCTGAGCAGGCAAGGACCATCGTCCGGTGCGACCTACTCTCCGGTCGAAACTCTGTATTTCTACATTTCTGTTTTATCTTTCTATTCGGATAGTTGAACAACCGCCACCTTTTTGTCTTAACTGATAATAAAAGTGGTTGTATTTCAGTTGTTCCTTGTGAAAAAAGTGTCCGAGTCTGTATTGTATTTACTGTTAAAATGAAAACTTTCTGCACTCCTTCCTTGTCTGTAGTAATGGAGTGTGAGTAGTTACTTATATCATTTAGTGAAGGGTAAACATATGTATAATATTGGTTAACTTCTAGAAATGCTGATATTTTATTATATTTATATAAACTTTATGCATGATACACTAATGCGCGTAATTGGATATTGCACTCGAAATTATGTCATCAATGAATCATCAACCTGCTTGTTAAATATCTACAGAGTGACAACGACATGGCTTAACCTCCAGGAGCACTAAGGTTGTTCTATTGTAGCATGGTACCATTGTCAGGTGAATAACCTAAATGATCCTCATGCATGGCTTGACCTTCTGGGTTATTACATTTGTTTAACTGATACATATTATACCATTGCCAAATGAATAACCTAAATGATCCTCATGAATGGCTCGACTTCTTGGTTATTACGGTTGTTTAACTGATACATATTATAATATTGCTAGATGAATAACCTAAATGATCCTCATGGATAGCTTGACCTTCTGGGTTATTACGGTTGTTTAACTGATACATATTATAATATTGTCAATTAAGTAATTCAAATAATCCCTCATAAATGATTCATCCATCTAGGTTATTAGGGTTAGTCAATTGACACAAATATATGACCAGGTAACCTAAGAAGTTGTTGTGTTATGGTTTATTATGCACATACTTACTATCATATGGTCAACTAAGTAACTCAAATATCCCTCATGAATGGCTCGTCCTTTTGGTTTATTTGGATTAGTCAATTGCCACGTATACCACCAGTTAACCTAAAAAGTTATTGTGTTATGGTTTATATATATCAGACCTACCAGTTGACTTTTCAGTGACATGAAAGTTAATTGATGAAAGGTAGCATTTTCAGTGTTTAACCAATATAAAGCATATGGGATCTTTAAACTGAAGAGTACGTTTTATATTATTGTCTTTTCACAATTTATTTGCAAGCAACCGTTTAATTAGACTAGTTATCAATCTAAGTTTACATCACAAGCTATCTTATGTTATCATATTTTAAACAACGACTGCACTATTTTCAGTTTATTTCCTAATTATTAAAATTTTTCGTGGGATTGATCTTGGACTTAAACCGAGAAAACTACAATTTGACCACTTATACTTGGGTGTATAATATAAATCCGATCAAAGAATAGTTTGAATCAAGTTTTGGCGCCAATGCTGGGGTGTTGCGGTAATTTGAAATCAAATAAAATATGAAAGTTGTTAATTTGTAATATATATATTGTGTGTTTACGTCTGTTCATTCATCAGTAGGTT
The DNA here is from genome assembly GCA_963454935.2 of Ilex paraguariensis. Lineage (NCBI taxonomy): Eukaryota > Viridiplantae > Streptophyta > Magnoliopsida > Aquifoliales > Aquifoliaceae > Ilex > Ilex paraguariensis. The sequence goes on along the minus strand of CAUOFW020001654.1, from coordinate 21,841 downwards.
CTATAAATCAGTCATTTCCTTCTTCTTTGTCATCTTCATCTACACAAGAATCATTTCAATTAAGTATGGCTAGACACGTACCTAAGGAAGAACAACCTAGAGAACAAGAAGTAATTCAAAATATTCGACCATTAAGAGAATATTTACATCCTACACGAACTAATGTCCCGTCATGTTTTGCTCTTCCAACAAATGCTCAAAATCTTAATATTAAGCCAGGAACAATATAGTTATTACCACATATTCAGGGTTTAGAAATTGAAAATCCTTATGTGCATATGAAAGAATTTGAAGAAGTCTACGAAACATTGCAAGAAAATTCTGAAATTGTTATATTAAAATTGTTTCCTTTTTATTTGAAAGATAAAGTGAAACAGTGGCTGAACTCTTTAAGAGCTAATTCTATAACAAATTGGCAAGCTTTACAAACTGAGTTGTTTACAAAGTTCTTTCCTGTGCATCGGACCAATACATTAAGATGTCAAATAATGATTTTTTCTGTAAAAGAAAGTGACAATTTTTATTAATGTTGGGAAAGATTTAGAGATCTTCTCCAAGCTTGTCCACATCATGCATTTAAAAATTGAACTTTAGTTGGTTTTTTTTATGATGCTTTTCCACCTGCAATGCGACAATGTTTTGAAATGATGGCGCAAGGGGAATTTAATAGTAAAAATCCTTAAGAAGCATTTCAATTTTTTGATATTATTTCTGAGAGTTCCTAGATGTGGGACTCGACTTCTTCAAATATAGTGGAAACTAAGCCATCTACATCTAAAAGAGAAAATATGTATTGAAAGAAGATGATGATTTAAGAGCTAAAATGACTAATTTATCTCGAATACTAGAAGCCTTAGAAATGAAAAAAATTAAACAAGTGTCTATGGTATATACTACTGATCAAATATATGAAATTTGTGCATTGTCAAGACATCCTACAGTAGAATGTCCAACGATACCAGCATTCAAAGAAGTGTTAATTGAACAATCTAATGTTGTTTGAATTTATAATAAGCCTTATTTAAATCCATATTCTGAAACTTACAACCCAAAATGGAGAAAGCATCCAAATTTTAGTTAGAGAAATACACAACCTACAAATCAAACACAAGGTCCACCACTGCCACAAATCAACAACAATATCAACCATGTCAACCCCCGCATAAAAGAACTCTGGAATATACTATGAATCAATTTTATTCAAAGTTAAATGAGTTTTAATTCTCAAACAACTCAAGCTTTTAATGATTTTAAAGCCCAAATTTTAGAGAGTATTAAAGATATCAAAAGTCATCTATCTAAGTTGACTCAGTCTCTCAGTATACAAGAAAAGGAAAAATTCTCATCTCAGCCTAAACCTCCGCAAAGTCAGAATCAAGTTAATTATGTGTCAGCTGAACCTTCTCCAAGTCAAGTACAAGCAATCACAACAATAAGAAGTGGTAAGGTAATTGATGAAACTATTAAATCTAAAATTTCCAAGAAAATGCGTAAGTCAATTCCTGTTAATGAACCAATTGAACCTGAACCTCAGCCAAAAAGTAATCAAAAATACAAAATGAAGAAGAACATCTGTGTCCTATTACTTTACCTTTTCCTCAAAGGATATTACTTTATTGGATGCCATTAAACGAGTTCCAACTTATGCTAAGTTTTTAAAAGATTTTTACACAATAAAAAGAAAAACAAATGTACCAAATAAAGCATTTATAACTGAACAAGTCAGTACTATAATACAACATAATGCTCTTCTTAAGTGCAAACATCCTGGTAGTCCTACAGTCTCATGTATCATTAGAAATTTTTGAATTGAACAAGCCCAACAAGATTTTGGAGCCAGTTGTAATCTAATGTCATATTCGGTATATACACAATTGGGATTACATGAACTAAAACCTACCAGTGTTACACTACAATTAGCACACTGATCAATAAAAGCTCCACGACGAATTATGGAAGATGTGATCATCCAAGTTGATCAATTTAATTTCTCAGCAGATGTTGTTGTTATAGATACGCAACTAATTTTTTATGCATCTACATACATACATATTATTTTAGATCGTTCATTCCTAGCTACTTCAAATGCGATGATTAATTGTAGAACTGGAATAATGAAACTTTCATTTAGAAACATGACCTAGGATTTAAATATTTTTAATAGTGCAAAACAATCTAGATAAGAAGATGAAGTGCATGAAATAAATTGTGTTCAGTCCTGGACTCAAAGGTCTTTTGAAAAGATTTTTTTGAAAAAAGAATTATATACATTAGAGTCTGTATCTGATAATGAGTTTAAAAATATAAAGAACTCAAAATGAGAAAATTTGTTGTCTTAATTTGGAGATTTCGATGTCAAAATCTTTAAGCCAGATTTGAAACCACTTCCAACTAATCTGAAATATGTTTTTTTAAGAAAAAGATTTAACTCATCCCGTGATCATATCATCAAATCTATCTGAAAGTCAAGAAAAAGAATTAACAAATTATTGAAAAATCATCGAAGTGTTCTTGGATGGACAACAACAGATATAAAAGGTATAAGACCACTTCTATGTACTCATTGTATATATTTAGAAGAAAATACTAAACCATCTCGTCAAATGAAAAGAAGATTGCATCCACATTTAAAAGAAGTAGTCTGAGCTGAAGTACTTAAACTATTATATGAAAATATTATCTGTCTTATATCTGATAGTAAATAGGTTAGTCCAACACAAGTAGTCCCTAAGAAGTCTTATGTTATTGGAAAAAAAGATCAAGAAAATGAATTAGTTCCAATGTGTATAGTCACAGGTTGGCGTATGTGTATTAACTATCGAAAGCTAAATTCCCTCACCAGAAAGGATCACTTTCTATTTTCCTTTTCTAGATCAAGTACTAGAAAGAATAGTTGGTCATGCATATTACAATTTTTTACATGGATATTCTGGTTATCATCATATTGAAATTGTGATAGATGATCAAGAAAAAACTTCATTTACATGTCCTTTTGGTGCTATTGCATATTAAAAGATGCCTTTTGGATTATGTAACGCTTCAGCGACATTTCAGCGTTGTATGCTAAGTATATTCAGTGATATGGTAGAGTGATATCTACAAGTTTGTATAGATGACTTTTCAGTATATGGTGATTCATTTCATTTATATTTGAAAAATCTTGAAAAAGTGCTCATTCGATGTGAAGAAACAAACCTTATCTTAAATTGGGAAAAATGTCATTTTATGATTACTCAAGGTATTGTGTTGGGTCATGTAGTGTCTAAAAAAGGGATCGAAGTTGATAAATCAAAAATTGATCTGATAGCTAATTTGCCTACATTGAAAACAGTAAAATATATTCGCTATTTTCTAGGTCATGCAGGATTCTACAGAAGGTTTATAAAAATTTTTAGTTCAATATCTAAACCTATATGTAATCTTTTATGTCATGATGCATTATTTGAATGGAATGATACATGTAAATTAGCATTCATAAATTAAAAAAGCATGCTTATTTCTGCACCTATTATGCAATCTCCTAATTGGTCTTTACCTTTTGAATTAATGTAAGATGCAAGTGATTATGCAGTAGGAGTTGTATTAGGTCAAAGAAAAGAAAAAAAAAACCGTATGTTATCTACTATGTAAGCAAAACTCTAAATGACGCACAAACGAACTATTCAACCACGGAGAAAGAACTACTTGCTGTTGTATTTGCTTTAGATAAATTTTGTTCATACCTTGTTGGATCGTCAATTGTGATATTTACAGATCATGCAACTTTAAAATATTTACTTATTAAGAAAGATGCTAAACCACGTCTCTTACGATGGATATTATTACTTTAAGAATTTGATATAATCATTAAGGATAAGAAAGGAGTAAAAAATGTGGTAACAGATCACTTGTCAAGACTAAACTATAATATAAAGGAAGAACCAACTCCGACTAGAGAAACTTTTCCAGATGAACAACTGTTTGCAATAACAAAAGTACCATAGTATGCAAATAGAGCTAATTATTTAGCTATTGGTATTATCCCTTCTTATTATACCTGGTTAGATAGAAATAAATGTCTAAGTGAAGTACGTAACTTTTTCAGAGAAGATCCTTATTTGTTTAAATATTGTAAAGACCAAATGATAAGGCATTGTAAACCTAATCATGAAATAGTTCAAGTAATTCAATTTTGTCACTCTGAAACTTATGGAGGTCATTTTGCTTCAAAGAAAACCACTGCGAAAATTTTGTAGTGTGAATTTTATTGGCCAACTCTTTTTAAAGATGTTCATACCTTTTGTTTAAACTGTGACATATGTCAAAGAATGGGAGACATTTCAAAAAGAAACATGATGCCTTTAAACCCTATTTTAATTGTTAAAAAAAATTTATTGTTGGGGCATCGATTTTATGGGTCCATTTCCCCCATATTTTGGATATCTGTATATTTTAGTGGCAGTTTATTATGTCTCTAAATGGGTAGAGGCAATTCCATGTAGGAAGAAAGATCATAAAATAGTGATCAAGTTTTAGAAAGAAAATATTTTGTCCAGATTTGGAATTCCTCAGACCATCAGAAGTGACGGTGAATTACATTTTTGTAATAAAATTTTTGAAAATCTTATGAAAAAATACTCGATTTCACATAAAATATCCATTCTGTATCATCCACAGACAAATGGGCAACCTGAATTAGCGAATAGGGAGATAAAATATATCTTAAAAAAACAGTAAATTCATATCATAAAGATAGTAAATTCAGATCGTAAAGATTGGTCCTGAAGATTAACTGATGCACTTTGGGCTTACCGTACTACATATAAAAATATTTTAGAGATGTTCCCTTATCGGTTAGTTTATGGAAAATCATGCCACTTGCCCATAGAATTAGAACATCGAGGCTATTGGGCAATCAAAATGATGAGTTTTGATATGGACAAAGCTGGAATATCTCGCAAACTTCAAATTAATGAATTGGAGGAATTAAGAAATGAAGTATATGAAAATGCAAAAATTGCAAAGTGAATAACCAAAATTTTTCATGATAAAAATATCATGCGAAAATATTTTGAACCTTTTCAAAAAGTTCTATTATATAATGCAAAGCTTTGTTTATTTCCTTGAAAATTAAGATCTAGATGGACAAGTCCTTACATTGTCAAGCAAGTTTTTAACTATGGGGCAATTGAAATTGAAAATCCATTAACTAAAAATATTTTTAAAGTAAACGGTCATAGGAGTAAACCATATTATAATGGATTTGCTCACGATATAACTTCTGTACAATTTTTTGATCCAATCTATGTGCTCTAAAAAATATAGTGTTGTTTGATTGATAAATAATATTACTAATTAGTTTTAATTTATTTGACAGATTAAATCTCCTGAGTAAAAGCCAGCTATCCTAATCGCTGAAAGACAACATATTGCTGGTGCTTATTATCAATACTGATTATCATTGTTTTATACATTGCAAATAATGTCTAATTTAAGTTGGGGAGGTATGGGTGTAAATTTACTTATGTGTAAACTTACTTAGGTGTGAATGTACTTATATTTGTGTTTAATGTTTTGAAAAAAAAATAATAATAATAAATAAATAAATTTTGTTCGTATTTGTGACTAATAGACGTTAAAGAACTAGGTAGTGAATCAATTTTCAACTTCTTTAAAAAATATATATATATATAAATTGTACAATGGATGAAAAACTATTTTGGTTAAATTTAATTCTATTATGTCATCTTCCAAAAGATATACATGCATTGATCATGCAAAAAGTTAGAAAAGTTAGAAATTTAGAAATTTTTGAAAGTCAACCAACTTTTTGCTAAACGCCGAAGATCAAAGTGTCTCGGTGGTTGTGTAAGGTGTGGTCGTTTAGAACATTTGAGACAATATAATCAGTGTGCGGAACCAATCTCAGGTCGAGCATTAGATCGTCTCCGGTGAATTAGGTATGGGGCAGAGTAAGGAATATCCTGAGACGTCATCCTATTCTACCCCAATGTTAACAAGATACGTAAAAAATAAAGTTAACACTATCACTGGTGTTAGTGATCCAGATAGTTCTGACTTTGAATCAATATGGTCAAATGATGTATAATTTGGAATAATTGTACATAATTTTAAATAATTATACATATTTGTAAATAAATGTAAATAACTAAGGATTAAATAGGAAAAATAGTAAATAATAAATAACAAATAAAAAAATAAAAAAATAAAAACAACCATTTTTCAGTTGACAAGAAAAAGAGTGGTTAGCAAAGTTTTGTAGAATATATAAAGTTGTATTTAATTTTGTAAACTGCAGGAATTTAAAAGGTAGAAAACAAAATTTCAGAAAATCAAAAGAAGCAACCTACAGTAGACAAAGTAGAAAACCAGCTAGGCAACACCGTCTAGACTGTAGCTCTTGGCGTCTGGACGGCGACTCTTGGCGACTAGACTACAGTGCCTATATAAATATCCCCTCCATGCAAAAACTAATCAATTCACTCTCCCTCGCAGCCAGAATTCGAAAATACCCGAGTTTCTCCAAGAAATTTCTCTCAAATCTACTACACTCGACTATTTTTCTTCAAATCTTCTCCTATTATTCACTTACCTATTTCATTTTGAAGGTATTTACGGATTGAAATCAGTTGAAACTATGTATTTGAAGAAAAATCAAGAAAAACATGGATTCGAGAAGTCGAACGAGAGAATCTTCAAGTCGTGCACAAAGGGATCAACCTTAGCAACCTTAAGCACCTCGAGAACCACCAGGACCAGGAAATATCTTCAATGAGGTGGTGTTCGAAAATTTTGAACAACAAGCCTGGTATGATGCTAATTTTATATCTAAAACTGTCGTTTCTGAAAGGCCAATTATTCATCAATGAATCATTAACCTGCCGATTAAGTATCTACGGTGTTCCATCGGTATGGCTTGACCTCCACCGAAGCACTGAGGATGTTCTACTGATGCATGGTACAAAACCAAAATGATCCTCATGAATGGCTTGTCCTTCTGGGTTATTAGGGTTGTTTAACTTATATATATAACTATCAGATTAATGACCTAAGTAATCCTCATGAATGACTTGTCCTTTTGGATTACTAAGATCATTTAACTGGTATATATAATAATATTATCAATTGAATATCTACGGTGTTCCATCGGTATGGCTTGACCTCCAAAGGCATGAGGATGTTTTATTTGGTACATATATCAAAGATGACTTATTGAGTAATTGAAGTATTCCTTATGAATGGCTTATCCTTTTAGTTTACTCAGATTAGTCAATTGGCACATCTATAACTAGCTAACCTAAGAAGTTGTTGTGTTATGATTTATTACCACCAGCTAAAATAAGAAGTTGTTGTGTTATGCTTTATTATTTACGCACTTACTATCATGGAGTTAATTGAGTAATTCAAGTATTCCTCATAAATGGTTTGTCCTTCTAGTTTACTTGGATTAATCAATTGTCACGAATACCACCAGCTAACCAAAGAAGTTGTTGTGTGATGGTTTATATACATCAGACCTATCAGACTTGCCAGTAACATGGAAGTTAATTGTTGTAAGGTGGCATTTTTAATATTTAACCATTATAATGCATATGAGATCCTTAAACTGAAGGGTACTTTTTACATTATTGTCTTCTCCCAATTTTTTCTACAAACTACCATTTAATTAGAATAGTTATCAATCTAAGCTCACATCACATGCTATCAAAAGTTATCTAAGTTCAAATAACAACTTCACTATTTTTTATTTTATTTCCTAATTATTAAAACTCTTCATGGGATCGATATTGGACTTAAACTGAAAAAATTATAATTCAACCACTTATACTTGGGTGTATAATATTAATCAGATCATGAAATAAGTTGAATTAGTATTGTTTTTCAAGTTACACTGGCTACTATAGCCGAAATTTTTCAGCCCATGCAAAGACTAGAAAATTCGCAATATCCTTATACTGAACTGCCTAATTTAACAACCATAGGTAGAGAATTTATGGGTAATCCAGAGTTTGTTTGGGGTAGACCAAATAAATGCATAAAGCAAGGGGATCTGATCGACAAATACTGAATCTTGAATTTGATAACAGTGAATAATTTGTTACCCTGAGCTCAAAAAATTAGATTTATACTGAGCAGGACTACTTTGTATATGCATTTGGGATGAGACACACAGATGATCTTCCAAACTTAATCATGGATCAAATGTTGTTTACAGTGGATAGAAAGAAACCTTCATTTCCATATGCTATATTAGTTTCTCAATTATGCAGGAACAAGGGAATAATTGTTGATCCAATATGGAAAATGGTGTAACATCCCAGACCGTTAGATAAAACTTCTTTAAGGAAGATTCATGGAGGACAGCCTGAAGAGCAACCTGAAGCACAACCTCCACCACAAGAGAAACCATTCCAGGCTCTTGAAAAACTTTTCCAGCAAGAACAACAGCAGCCACAAGAGGATTAGTCATACATACTAGTGGATGATAGAACTGATAGACAAATTCTACTAGGATTGGAGACCACGATTAACCAGCTCGGTACCAACATCACCCAAATAAATCAACGCTTGATTGATTATAAGCAAAATTGTAATACCCCACATGCGTTTAAAAAAAAATAATAATAAAATAAAATAAAATAAAATAAAAGATAATAAAAGACATAGGTGTTCAGTAATTATTTCATTTGAAATGATAAAATAGTATAACTCAAGGAAAGAGTAGTTAAAAGATTAGTTTCGGTATGAAAATGTACAAAATAAATCATAAAAGAACTTGAACTAATTAGGTCGATGTAGAAAAGTATGTAGGATAAGTTAGGATTAAAGTTGGAAGGATTGGAAGTGAAAAGGGGCGCCCAAATGGGCGCTGGGGCGCTGCTCCGGGTACATTGCCTACTCCGGACCAGTTGTCGTAGAATCGTCATAACTCTTGCTACAATGGTCCGATTGAGCTGACATTTTGACACAATGCAGAAGACATCTAGATCTACAACTTTCATGTTTTGCACTTTTTCAGATTCAAAGTTTATCATGATCAAAAATAAGGAAAACAGTAAGTCTGGAAAACCCCAAAACAGACGATGAACAGTAAAAGTCGGGATTTTTGGGTTTTAAAACACCCATTCCAAGCCCTATTTCTTCCATTCTTCATTTCCCTTCCACTCTAAATACCTTAGAGCCCTAAGAGAAGAGAAAAGGGAGAGAAAAACACCAAGGTCAAGAGAGATTCCCACCTCATAAAGATCAAAACCGAATTTCTCAAGTTTTCTCTTCTCCACCCATTTCTTTTGCTTCTATTCCTCAACCACTCACACCCAAATCTCTAGAAACCCTAGGAGGACGAAATTAAGAGGAAAAGGAAGGAGAATAGGAAGATTTTGAATCTTGGGTCTTAGATTGAAGCTACAACCAAGAGGTAGGGGATTTCTTCCTAATTTCTTACATTGAGGCTAGGGTTTATGTATATACATATGTTTTCCACTCCCATCCATATTTATTTGATATGATTTGTATGATTCTTAATTCTCCTTGTAATAAATGCTATGTTTGAATAATGGGATGGTTTGGTAACCATTAAATTTCTCTTTTTCATCTTCCAAACTTGGTTTTAAGAAAAATTGAGTTTTCTCCATATATTGCCTTGGTTCTCACTTTATAAATTTAGTGTTCGATATTGTTCAACGAAAATGATCTTTATATTGATCTTTTGCTCATTTTAATTCCATCTTGCTATGACGCTTTACTTGTGAAATTTGGGTATTTTGCGATTAATTGGTAAAATGTGAATTGATTGAGAATATGTTGGTTTACTCATTGTATGGTGGTTGGGAGGGACTTGGATTACCTACGAGATATGCCGTAGAGTGTAAATGTCAGTTGAACCCAGTGGGGGGGGAGATGGTTTCTTGCACTTGTAGTGAGTTGTCATTTGGTAATGCGACCACTATCGTACGCCTGGAGTTCGAACTAGGGTTGGTATACCATTCCTGGGGAGGGACTCGTCACTGCCATTGGGATGGTAGACGCCCCTTCCCTAAGTACTTGTGATTGTGATTATAAATGGGTGGACTAGGTATAATCGTTGGGTAGATTCATGAGAAACAATCAACATACATGGTACGGGGATGAACCAACATAAATGTGATGATTGGCTGGAATGGCTTGGCCGGTGCATTGGTATGGGACGATGCATCGGAGGGAGCCCCTCCTAATTGACTTAATGTTGGAAATGGTTTGCTATGGTTAAACTTAATTTATTTCTCTCCTTAACTACTGTATGGCTTAAACTTGAGATCTATTTAAAATGTCCCGTTTTACTTCAAATTCATATATGTTATTTATGAAATGTGACCGACCCGTTTTGTATTTTATAAACCTTGTTGGAGTTGGGAAGATTTTGCTACAGAGCCTAGTGCTCATCCCCTACTGTTAACATTTTTCAGACTATATCCTTGAGGAGGAGCCAGGAGTCGAGGAGCCCGTTCTTTGGGAGACTCCGATCGACGGGAGCGTAGATCCCGAGGTGGACGCCTAGAGCGGCCCTTCTATTTTGTTCTAGACTAGGCTATGTTTTTTTTGAAAGATTGTAAAGTCTAGTTATCTTTTGAAATTCCGCTGCTTATCATAGTTTAATTCTTTGGGAATGTACATGCCATTGTGGGCATATTTTTTTGGGTTAACATGTAAATTTGATGGATTGATTATATAGTAGTTAATTGGACCCGGTGTGGTCATTATAGTAGAATTGCACAGGTTGGATTTTGTGGTAGAGCTCCCCGTACAAAGGAGACTCTGCCCGAATTTTGTTAAAATATCAATGGTTGATGGATAAAAATTTCTTATTTATGGATTTATTTAGTGCTCTCATGATTGTGAAAGGTTTTAGAATGTAATGCCGTCCGAGGGGGTATTTGGGGCGTTACAAAGTTTGGTATCAGAGCCTAGGCTTTAGGTCTTACATGGGAGCTGTAGGTTATGGACTACCACTAGAGATGTAGGTTTAGGGTGCAGGAAATGGTTGAGTTAATTTTTGTATATGCCTTGTGCTTAAATCAAGACATCCTACATATCATTTTAGTATGTCTTGTACATCAATGAAACTAAATTGTGAATTGATGTGCAGGATGGACGGTGAACGTGTACGTGGACGTGGACGTGGGCGTGGCCGTGGCCGTGGAGGTCAAACATATCCACCACCACCACCACCTCCCGATGCCATGGATGGCATATACCAATGCTTGAGGGAGCTCACCACTTTGGTACAAAACCAAAATGGTAACAACAACCACCACAACCATAATGGTGGAGCACATCCTTTAGCCCAAGTACCGGGCAACGGAGAGGAGACTAGGAGAATGGTAGCTCTCCGAGAGTTTCTGAGGCAACACCCACCTACTTTCCAAGGGAGCTCCAATCCCTTGGATGCGGATAAATGGATCCGCCGTGTGAAGAAGATGTTGGACGGAATGGGAGTGGCCGAGGACTTGCGGGTTGGCTTGGCTATCTATTTGTTGGAGGGGGAAGCCGACCATTGGTGGGACTCGGTGAAAAGGAAAATGAACACGGATGCTCTCACTTGGGCGGAGTTTGATCAAGTCTTCCAAGACAAGTACTTCCCGGAATCGGTCCGAGATCGAATGAAGACCGATTTTCTTATTCTACGACAGGGCAGCCTGACTTTAGCTGAATACGAGAGGAAGTTTGATGAGCTATCCCGCTATGCTACGGAGTTCATATCTACGGAGGCCAACAGGGCCAAACGCTTTGAGCAGGGATTGAGGCCTGCCATTAGGGAGAAGCTGGTGGCTCTCAGGATCCGGGACTACGGGGATTTGGTGGACAGAGCTGCACTTGTAGAGAAGGACATGGAGGATACTCAGCGACGACAGGGCCTTATGAGGGGAGGTCCGATCCGGACGGGTGCTAGTAGCAGTGGAGCACAGAGGGCGGCACCCTACCGTCGCTCGGATCAGGCAGGGGGACAGAGACCCCAGATGGGTCGAGGAGCAGGAGGCGTATCGGGGAGGACAGCCACCGACCCCCGTCAGTGCTTCGCATGTGGAGGAGTGGGGCACTTCAGACACAATTGCCCATCTCTCCCACCGAGAGACAACCAGGTGACAAGACAAGTGGCTGCAAATAAGCCACTACAGCAGCAGAGGCCTGTAGGAGCTCCAGCCCCAGGTGGCGCCACTCAGGGGAGAGTCTTTGCCTTGACCCAACCGGAGGAGGATGCCTCCAACGCAGTTGTTGATGGTATAATTCTCCTCTATAATTCTTGGGCCCGAATCTTATTCGATCCCGGTGCTACTCATTCTTTTATACGTACTGCATATGCTATGAATTTGGGATTGGGTTTCGAGAAGTTAGAGCATGCCTTGACGGTTGACTTGCCTACGGGAGAACAGTTGGGTACTAGCCGAGTTTGCAAGGGTTGTGTGCTTCGTATTGGGGAGCACGAATTAATTGTGGACTTGATTGCTTTAGAAATGAAGGGGTATGATGTGATTTTCGGAATGGACTTGTTGTCCGCTTTCCGGGCGGTAATGGATTGTTTCCGCAAACGGATTACATTTCAGTTACCGGGAGGAGTCGTTTTCAGTTTTATTAATAACCGAGATTCTTCTCATCCATTCCCTACGACGGGTAGTAGATTCTTAAAAGCGAAAGCGGGAAGTCATTTGAGTTTCTTAGCTAGCTTAATGGGAGAAAACCGGGATAAAATTCATACGGATGTAGTGCAAATTGTATCGGAGTTTTCGGATGTTTTTCCCGAGGAATTACCCGGATTACCGCCACATAGGGAAATTGAGTTCAAGATCGAACTCTATCCTGGAACCGAACCTATGTCCATTGCTCCCTACCGGATGGCACCTTTGGAGTTGAAGGAGCTAAGGAAGCAATTGGATCACTTGTTAGCGATTGGGTTTATCCGTCTAAGCACTTCACCTTGGGGAGCCCCAGTCCTCTTTGTGAAGAAAACGGATGAGACCCTACGGTTGTGCACGGATTATCGGAGGTTGAATCGGGTTACCGTGAAGAATAAGTATCCGTTGCCGAGAATTGATGACTTATTTGATCAGTTGAAGGGTTCGAAGTATTACTCCAAGATTGATCTTCGCACGGGATATCATCAGCTGCGAATTAAGGAGGAGGATATTCCTAAGACTGCTTTCCGTACCCGTTATGGTCATTTCGAATATACGGTGATGCCGTTCGGATTGACTAACGCCCCCGCAGCATTCATGGATTTGATGCACAGAATCTTCCGGCCTTACCTCGATCAATTTGTCATTGTGTTCATTGATGACATATTGATCTACTCACAGACTCAGGAGGAACATGCTCGTCATCTCTCTATTGTGCTACAAACATTGAGAGAACATAAGCTATACGCGAAGATGAGCAAGTGTGAGTTTTGGATGAAGGAAGTGAAATTCCTTGGCCATGTTGTGTCCGAGCGCGGAGTAGCGGTTGATCCCGCCAAGATTGAGGCTGTGATGAAATGGGAACCACCGAAGAATGTAATGGAAGTACGGAGTTTCTTGGGGTTAGCCGGTTATTATCGAAGGTTTGTGGAAGGGTTCTCCAAGCTAGCGATGCCGATGACTCGCCTTACAAAGAAGGGGGAGAAATTCTTGTGGACTCCAGCGTGTGAACTAGCTTTTCGCACCTTGAAGGAGAAATTGACGACAGCACCTATCCTCATTATTCCGAGCAGTGGGGAGGGCTACGAGGTATACACTGATGCTTCACTACGAGGCTTGGGATGTGTTCTAATGCAAGGAGGGAAGGTAGTTGCCTATGGCTCGAGGCAACTCAAGATTCATGAGCAGAACTATCCCACTCACGACTTGGAGCTTGCCGCGGTGGTCTTTGCTCTTAAGTTGTGGAGGTGTTACTTGTATGGCGAGAAATTTCAAGTGTTCTCGGACCATAAAAGCCTCAAGTACATATTCACCCAAAAAGACTTGAACATACGGCAAAGAAGGTGGATTGAGTATTTAGAAGATTATGATTTCACACTTAACTACCATCCGGGGAAGGCCAATGTAGTTGCAGACGCTCTTAGCAGGAAGTCTCGGGGTGAAATCAATTCTCTCGCGATAAATAGGTGGAAAATGATTGATACTTTGGAGGAGTACGATCTATGGGTGGATGGACCGGAGTACCAACCATATTTATTCAACCTTGTAGCTCAACCGACGCTTCGACGACGGGTGGTAGAGTTGCAATGCCTAGATTCGGAACTCGATTTGATTAGAGTCCGATTGGGGAATGGAGAAGCTATTAAAGGATGGTCTTGGAAGAATGGAGAGTTGAGATATGGGGAGAAGCTATGTGTTCCCGATGATTCGTCCTTAAAGGAGGAGATACTTGGAGAGTGCCATCGCTCCAAGTTTGCTATCCACCCCGGTAGCACAAAGATGTATAGGGACATGAAGCGTCAATACTGGTGGAGGGGAATGAAGCGAGATGTGGCCAAATATGTGGCAAAATGTGCGGTGTGTCAGCAGGTGAAGATTGAGCATCAAAGGCCAGGAGGAGTCCTACAGTCCTTGCCTATTCCCAAGTGGAAATGGGATCACATTACTATGGACTTCGTGTCGGGTTTACCACGGACGTCGCGCGGGCATAATGCAGTGTGGGTCATTGTGGATAGACTCACCAAGTCTGCTCACTTTTTGAGTATGAAGACCACGGATACATTCGAGACCTTGAGCCAGTTATATATCCGTGAGATAGTGCGGTTACATGGAGTTCCGCTTTCTATTGTGTCGGATCGTGACTCTCGGTTTGTGGCGCGATTTTGGCAAAGTCTACAACAAGCCATGGGGACAGAGTTACATTTCAGTACCGCGTTCCATCCCCAAACAGATGGCCAATCTGAGAGGGTGATACAGATTGTGGAAGATATGCTACGTGCATGTGCGTTGGACTTCAAGGGGAGTTGGAGTGACCATTTGCCGTTGGTGGAGTTCGCGTATAACAACAGCTATCAGGCAAGCATTGGGATGGCACCGTATGAAGCATTGTATGGAAGACCGTGTAGATCCCCGACGTGTTGGTTAGAAGCGGGCGAGAGTAGCTTGTTTGGGCCAGAGATTGTTCGGGAGACTACAGAGAAAATTCAGCTCATCCGGGAAAGACTACGCACGGCACAGAGTAGACAGAAAAGCTATGCGGATCGAAGACGAAGACCATTAGAATTCCAAGAGGGGGACTATGTATTCCTTAAGGTGTCCCCCAAGAAGGGAGTATTTCGATTTGGCAAGAAAGGGAAATTAGCACCAAGATATACCGGACCCTTTGAAGTGATCAAAGTTGTGGGCAAAGCGGCATATCAGTTGCGGTTACCAATTCAGTTGTCTGGAGTACACGACGTATTTCACGTGTCCATGTTGAGAAAGTGTCAATCGGATGCAACGCCGGTCGTAGACTTGGAAGACATTGAGATTCAAGACGGAGCAACCTATGAAGAACAACCGGTGAAGATTCTTGACGCCAAGGCGAAAGTGCTTCGCAACAAAGTAATCAAATTGGTGAAAGTCTTGTGGCAACATCATGGAGTGGAAGAAGCTACTTGGGAACCGGAGCTGGAAATGCGGGAGAAGTATCCATTTCTGTTCGTTACTGGAGGTAAGTTTCGAGGACGAAACTTTCTTTAAGGGGGGTGGATTGTAATACCCCACATGCGTTTAAAAAAAATAAAATAAAATAAAAAAAAAAATAAAAGACATAGGTGTTCAGTAATTATTTCATTTGAAATGATAAAATAGTATAACTCAAGGAAAGAGTAGTTAAAAGATTAGTTTCGGTATGAAAATGTACAAAATAAATCATAAAAGAACTTGAACTAATTAGGTCGATGTAGAAAAGTATGTAGGATAAGTTAGGATTAAAGTTGGAAGGATTGGAAGTGAAAAGGGGCGCCCAAATGGGCGCTGGGGCGCTGCTCCGGGTACATTGCCTACTCCGGACCAGTTGTCGTAGAATCGTCATAACTCTTGCTACAATGGTCCGATTGAGCTGAAATTTTGACACAATGCAGAAGACATCTAGATCTACAACTTTCATGTTTTGCACTTTTTCAGATTCAAAGTTTATCATGATCAAAAATAAGGAAAACAGTAAGTCTGGAAAACCCCCAAAACAGACGATGAACAGTAAAAGTCGGGATTTTTGGGTTTTAAAACACCCATTCCAAGCCCTATTTCTCCCATTCTTCATTTCCCTTCCACTCTAAATACCTTAGAGCCCTAAGAGAAGAGAAAAGGGAGAGAAAAACACCAAGGTCAAGAGAGATTCCCACCTCATAAAGATCAAAACCGAATTTCTCAAGTTTTCTCTTCTCCACCCATTTCTTTTGCTTCTATTCCTCAACCACTCACACCCAAATCTCTAGAAACCCTAGGAGGACGAAATTAAGAGGAAAAGGAAGGAGAATAGGAAGATTTTGAATCTTGGGTCTTAGATTGAAGCTACAACCAAGAGGTAGGGGATTTCTTCCTAATTTCTTACATTGAGGCTAGGGTTTATGTATATACATATGTTTTCCACTCCCATCCATATTTATTTGATATGATTTGTATGATTCTTAATTCTCCTTGTAATAAATGCTATGTTTGAATAATGGGATGGTTTGGTAACCATTAAATTTCTCTTTTTCATCTTCCAAACTTGGTTTTAAGAAAAATTGAGTTTTCTCCATATATTGCCTTGGTTCTCACTTTATAAATTTAGTGTTCGATATTGTTCAACGAAAATGATCTTTATATTGATCTTTTGCTCATTTTAATTCCATCTTGCTATGACGCTTTACTTGTGAAATTTGGGTATTTTGCGATTAATTGGTAAAATGTGAATTGATTGAGAATATGTTGGTTTACTCATTGTATGGTGGTTGGGAGGGACTTGGATTACCTACGAGATATGCCGTAGAGTGTAAATGTCAGTTGAACCCAGTGGGGGGGGAGATGGTTTCTTGCACTTGTAGTGAGTTGTCATTTGGTAATGCGACCACTATCGTACGCCTGGAGTTCGAACTAGGGTTGGTATACCATTCCTGGGGAGGGACTCGTCACTGCCATTGGGATGGTAGACGCCCCTTCCCTAAGTACTTGTGATTGTGATTATAAATGGGTGGACTAGGTATAATCGTTGGGTAGATTCATGAGAAACAATCAACATACATGGTACGGGGATGAACCAACATAAATGTGATGATTGGCTGGAATGGCTTGGCCGGTGCATTGGTATGGGACGATGCATCGGAGGGAGCCCCTCCTAATTGACTTAATGTTGGAAATGGTTTGCTATGGTTAAACTTAATTTATTTCTCTCCTTAACTACTGTATGGCTTAAACTTGAGATCTATTTAAAATGTCCCGTTTTACTTCAAATTCATATATGTTATTTATGAAATGTGACCGACCCGTTTTGTATTTTATAAACCTTGTTGGAGTTGGGAAGATTTTGCTACAGAGCCTAGTGCTCATCCCCTACTGTTAACATTTTTCAGACTATATCCTTGAGGAGGAGCCAGGAGTCGAGGAGCCCGTTCTTTGGGAGACTCCGATCGACGGGAGCGTAGATCCCGAGGTGGACGCCTAGAGCGGCCCTTCTATTTTGTTCTAGACTAGGCTATGTTTTTTTTGAAAGATTGTAAAGTCTAGTTATCTTTTGAAATTCCGCTGCTTATCATAGTTTAATTCTTTGGGAATGTACATGCCATTGTGGGCATATTTTTTTGGGTTAACATGTAAATTTGATGGATTGATTATATAGTAGTTAATTGGACCCGGTGTGGTCATTATAGTAGAATTGCACAGGTTGGATTTTGTGGTAGAGCTCCCCGTACAAAGGAGACTCTGCCCGAATTTTGTTAAAATATCAATGGTTGATGGATAAAAATTTCTTATTTATGGATTTATTTAGTGCTCTCATGATTGTGAAAGGTTTTAGAATGTAATGCCGTCCGAGGGGGTATTTGGGGCGTTACAAAAATCAAGCAGAGATGTTGAGGATATTTTGAGAGCATTTTGGAGGAGGACCATCTACTTCTTAAAGACTAGAGATTCTACACAAAAACTTTGCTATCTTTCACTCATCTTTTAAATTAGTCACTTTTATGTTATGTCTTGAACTTATTTATGTTTTGAACTTGTTTGGTTTAAATTTATGTGTTGCTGTTTTTATTAAATATGGAACGTATATTTTTAAGTTAGGAAGACTAGTTCATATGATTCATAGTTGAGTTAAGTTAATATTCTAATGCTTCGCAAGAATAGTCTTAATCTGATCACGCAAAATTTTCATATTTTAGTTATTTATTATTTATAATATTTTTTCTTTAATTTATTATTTTAAACAGAGTTAGATTTCGTTATTATTAAAAACCTTGTGAAATATTACAATATTTGCATATATAGTGGAGATGTAAGACCTATTGTATATTTTGCACCAATCTTTCTTGGAGAGATATCCTGCATCTACTCAAATAAGAATCATCGATTCAGACGTAAAATTTCTTTGAATAATGTCATTATTTTTGTTTTTATTAGTACTAATAAAATTATGTTGTTACATCTTCCTTAGACTTTCATTTAAAGATTATACTAATGTATGATTTCTGGAAAAGATCTTAGGCCATTTTTGATTAATCTTGAGCCTTGACCATTTCTTTTACAAAATTATATCCTACTCAACCATGATTGAGCTTAATATATATATATATTCTTTTCTTGAAACCTGAAAAAATAAATGCCCGAGCCACATAAGAAAATATATTAAACCTACCTTTGCTACATAATTTTCTTGCACCCTCTTTCAGATCATATATGATTGAAAAGCACAAAATGAGAGAAAGGTAGAAATGAAGCAAAGAGAAAAGAGAAAAGGGTATTTACAATTCAAAGAAAAGAAAAACCCAGAAAGAAATTCAAACAGAAAAAATAGAAAGAAAAGAGCCAAGAAAGTAAAAAATGGAAGAAAAATAAAAAAAATGATCATGCAAAGTCTTGACAGAATAAAATGAGGTGTGCCACAATGATAAAAAAATGATAGCTTTTAAATGTCATTGACGTCGTTTCTTAAACCCTAAACCATTGGCCACATTACAACCTTAAAAAGTCTTTTGATTCTAGAAATCATGCATTTGTATTAACCTTAACTATCCTAAAAAGGAAAAATGTTAATAATATATTTAATATAGTGTTAATATTTTTCATGAGATTATGTCAAATTCCAATTTTATTCGAATAACCGCTCTTTTGATTAACTACATGTGAAATTATTTGCTTTGTTAACAATATTCCAAACACATGTAGTTTTGGAGAAAACATTCACTATAACATATGTGTATTCTTTGCTAAGTGTATTCTAGGAGAGGATTGACATCAAGACTACCATGACAGGTGGTAATAATTCTTAAGTGATTTTTAAATAAAGAAATCCTTACACACAAAAGTTTTTATAAAAATATATAGATAATGTTACAACTAATGTGTGTTAGTCTTATAGTGATCAAAAAAAGAAGTATTCGAGCAATGCACAGGAAAATTAATTTAATTTTATTTGTGAAAAATATGAAGTATGAACTCCTAATTACTTAAATTTGTAGGTAGTTTCACTGAAAACTTTCACAAGAAAAAACTCGTCCACTAGGGATCACCTAGGGATTTAAAGGGTTATTGCATATGCTAAATACAATCGTGAAAAGATCTACAAAATTGGTTTTACCTCTGTTTCTATTTTAATTTTGTTAAATAGTTTTTATAATTTACTAGGGACTAGTAAAGTTTAAGTTGGGAGTGTGATTAACCCTAATTAGTGTGTGAATTAATAGAGTAAATAAGCTAACTTAGTAAAATAAAACAGTTAAAAACTGTTAATTAGGTTTGTGTGTAAGCTATGATTTTATCTATGTAATGTCTTAAATTTCATGTTTTGAGGCAGAAGTATTGCAAACTAAAGGCATAATTTGTTAAAGCTTGAAAGATCAAGCGATCAAAGTGTGAATCAACCAAGAAAAGACTGCACAACAGGATAATCATGATCAAAATTTCCGCAAGGCACCACTGTCTGGACTGTGGCCCTTGGCGGCTCACCTTCAACCTCCACCTCATGCTTCCTACTTTGCTATAAATACCCCATGCATGGTCTTCTTGAATAGTCGGGCAAGGCCAGAGAATGGAGCTCCAGGAAAGAAAATAAAAAGAGAAAAAAGAAAAATTCATAGAAATATTCCAGATCTGGTGCGATCTACTCTCCAACCGAAACTCTGTATTTCTACATTTCTATTTTATCTTTATATTCAGTTAGTTGAACTGCCACCACTTTTTTGTCTTAACTGATAATAAAGTTGGTTGTATTTTAGTTGTTCATTGTGAAAGAAGTGTCCGAGTCTAATTTGTATTTACTGTTAAAATAAAAACTATCTGCACTCCTTGCTTGTTTGTAGTAATGGGGTGTGAGTAGTTACTTATATCAGTCAATGAACGGTATACATATGTATAATATTGGTTAATTTCTAGAAATGTTAATGTTTTATTAGCTTTATATATATATATATATATATATATATATATATAAACTTCATGCATGATACACTGATGTATGTAATTGGGTATTGTGCCTAGAATTATGTCATCAATGAATCATCAGCCTGCCAATTAAATATCTATGGTGTTCCAACGGCATGGCTTGACCTCTAGGAGCACTGAGGATGTTCTCTTGTAGCATGGTATCATTGTCAGATGAATAACCTAAATGATCCTCATGAATGGCTTGACCTTCTGGGTTATTATGGTTATTTAACTGATACATATTATACCATTGCCAATGAATAACCTAAATGATCCTCATGAATAGCTCGACCTTCTAGGTTATTACGGTTGTTTAATTGATACATATTATAATATTGCCACATGAATAACTTAAATGATCCTCATGTGTGATGCCCATAAAATCGGAGGTCCTTTGGTCAACTATTGACCACCCGTCAACCGGCAAAAATACCCATGATTGTTGGAGAAACCGACTTCACGTCTATCATATCCCCTTAATCGGGATTATAACCCATATGTTTCACTTGTGTACGTTTTACCATTTGGCCCGATTGAGGTCCAATCTACTACAATTTATACTCATTTAATGTCCAAAATCCGGGGGTCCGTTGATTACTCATCAAACCGCAGAATGTCCGTGGATACCGAGTAACTCGATATCTCAACGTTATGCCCATTTACCGGGTCCATCCTTTATTAAAAATTTGGGCAGAGTCTCCTTTGTAAGGAGAACTCTCACTCAAAAACACAACCTGTGCATTATATAATACACAAGACCCATCCAAGGTCCTATATTCAACAATGACCACCCGGGTCCATTTATAAGTAAACATTGGCCACACTGGGTCCAATTCCATATTCTTACAAACATGCAAGATTATATTAAAATAGTCGATATAGATTCTATCACAATTCCTTTACACCTTACATGCCAAAATTTATTACAAGTCTAATTTTACAAAAGAAATGGATTGAAAGCCACAAAGTCGGCTTTTATTCCTCCTTAAGTGCCCAAGTAAGTGCCGTCCCTCGGCGTATGACCGTACCTGAAATGTTTTCCGTATAAGGTGAGCCAACGCCCAGTAGAGAAAAACTCCTACTAGGGCTACTCCTCATCTTAAATGCATATGCAATGTGTATAAACAACATTTAACATTTAACAACCATTCATACAAGAATATGTATTCATGTTGAAATGCAAACCATGTCATGCCATAAAATAAGATGATACTCACTCTGCACTTAAACCCAAGTCCTCACTGACTTCCACA
>CAUOFW020001653.1:0-77513 GCA_963454935.2 Ilex paraguariensis | reverse complement strand
TACTGCTGTGGAGGTTATTGATACCAATGCTGGGGTTGGAACCTTGACTGGGAACTCCTATTGGACAAGTCTGACTATTGGTTCATGTTGAAATCTGGGCCACCATTTAACATAGAACTGTCTGGCAACATTGAATCCAATAATTTTTCATTTCCATTTACATATCCATGAGACTTTGTACCTGCAAATAAAAGTTAGTAAAATAGGAAACTGACTCTCGTGTTTAATAAGTTGGTAAACAGAGGAGAAGACTATAATTTGATCTTGAAGATCAACTGAAAAGATTTCATAAATGGGGCTGTGAATAAACCACCACTATGTAAACCATGATGGAATCTGACTTTTGAAATCTTTGTGGAATTGTAGGAACCATGAATGATCAGAAGAATCATTCTGATAAAGTATAAGTTTAAACCATGATTCTTTGTAATCATAGTAATTAAACTTTCTTTTATGGTAGGGTAAATCTCGAAGTGAAGAAGGATGAGATCCCCAGTCTTAAGAGAAATAATTTTTAAAATGTGTAAGAAATGGTAAATAATTTTACTTGAATCCTTTTTATCAAATATGTGTTTGACAAATATGAATTGAGTGTAGAATAAAATATCCTGATAGAACTGGAAGGTCTTTTCAGGATCAGTTGGAATGAATGTTCATCCTGACTCAAGGTAGGCAGTGACTAAGTCCATTGGATTGCTTAGATGAGCATGGTCTGGTTCAATGACAAATATATTTTGTGTATAAGCCTTGTTGTAGTCAAAGTTTGGGCCTTTGGAGACAAACTAGGTTTTATGGTGAGAATATAGATTTATTATTTGGCTAGAGGTGCCAGGTTGGGTTGGTGCAACAGGTTTAGGGCCCTGTTTGGAGGAAAGTGCAAGGGACACTATAGTGGATTTGGCTATTGGCCTTGTTGGATTAGGATTACCAAGGGGTTGAAACCTATTGACAATTTGAATGACAGAGGATAAAAGGGTTGGGCTTGACAAGACTCGTGGGCTTAGTAAGACTAACTGTTTATACTTGTCTAGATTTGCCTTTTCTTGGGCAAATATTTGGCTTAATTTTTTCTTTCCTGTATCCCTCCCGGCTTTGGAAGAAGATTCAGAGCTATTGTGTTTTCTGTCTGCCATGAGATACCTGCAGAAATTCACGGGTTAGGAAATCAGGAATGCAGTTATTACTGCCCTGAATATATTCTATATTAAAATAAAAAATACTTAAAATAGATTGTTATCTGGTAAAAATCTGCTTACTAGCAATATTTTGTATATCTTTTTCGAGAACATACTTTGCTGATTTGCAGTCTATTTTTATTAAGAATTTCTGATTTAGTATATCATCCTAAAATTTAGAGATACACAGGATAATAGCTAAAATTTCTTTTTTAATAGTACTATAATTTACTTGTGCCTTATTCCAGATATCAAAATGGAAACAAACAATTTGTTCTGGAGAGTTTGGAGTAAGTTTTTGAAGTAGGATACCACCGTAGCCAATATCGGAGGCATCAATTTGGATGATTTTAAAAGAATCAACCGAAGAAATACCAAGGTAAGACAAAATTTTAATAAACTACTTGACTTGCTGAACTATAGATGTATGAACAGATGTCCAAGGAAGAGGATTTCCTTTGAGTCTGTCATACAGAGGTTTGACAGTTTTCCTAAGATCCTGATAGAAGTCAGAAACATAGTTTAGGAAACCTAAGAACCTCTGAAGTTGGGTTTTATTTGTGATCTCATCAGAGAACCTATCTGCAAATTGGATAGAACGACTGATGGGAACAATAGTGGACTGCTGGATGTTGTATCTTAAGAACCTTATTGAGGTTTGAAACAAATTTATTTTACTAGCTAAGATGACTAGGTCATTGTGTCTGACTATCTCAAGGAATGTATAGAGGTGCTTCCAATATTCTTCTATAGACCTGGAGAAGATGAGAATATCATTTATATAGACTATAGAAAAATAACTAATGGAATTAAAAATTTCACTAATTATATTTTGAAATTCACTTAGTGCATTTTTTAATCCAAATGACATTACATTCCATTCATAATGACCAAAAAGAGTTATAAATGCAGTTTTATATCTATCTTCTGGATAGATTTAGATTTGTCAGTAACCACTTTTCAAATCAAATTTGAAAAAGATTACTGAATTATTAAGTCTTTTAATTAAATCCTGTTTGTTTAGAATTGAGTATCTGATTCATTCCAATACAGAATTTAAAGGCTTATAATTAATTACTAGTCTTGGTACACCTTTTTCTAATTCTGCATTTTTGATGACATAGAAAGCTGGGCAGGATCAAAGAGATTTGCTCTTCTTAATGATACCATTTTTGAGTAATTCAGAAATCTCTTTTTTGCATATTTCCATTACTTCATGTTTCATTTGGATGAGTCTAGATTTTGTAGGAATATTTGTCTCACTAAATCCTTTTATATATGGAAGTTTTATCATATGTTTTTTTCTTATGCCAAAAGGCTGTAGGAAGGTTAGAGTATACTTATTCTTCCAATTTTATTTTAAACTGGTTAATCTTTCCAATTAAGGTTGAATTTGTTAACTGTTATTGTATTCTTTTGTGATTTATTTTTTCTTTGAGAAATTTCACTTGCTTAGTTTTTTGGTTAATAAGATTAAGATACTTAGAGATTGAATGATCTTTAAGTTGTCCTAATTTTTTAGATTCTGGTTTGGTTGTAAAGTTGAATGTTACTTTCTGACCAAGTGGTTTCGTGATTACTCCATTTGTATCTTTTGTAAATGGATATAATAAGTATACAAAGGATAATCCAAAAATTACTTCATTAGTCATATCTTTTACTAAGATAAATAATGTTTTAAAACATACACTATCTTGACAGATATACACACTTGGTAGTTTATATTTGACATTCATTTTACTACCATTTGTTGAACTAAGTCATTCAATAGTTTTTTGATAGTACTTAGTTGGGATAATGCCTTCCTAGATGCAATTTACATCTACACCAGTGTCAATTAAAACAATGATTTCTAATTCAAAATCATTATCAATGATGATTTTTACTTGAGAATACTATTTTTGAAAACTAATTTTTTTAACTAAATTAATTCTATGAATATCATTTATTTGTGAACACCCATCGTGAGATGACAGCTTTGTTACACCCGAAGTTTTCACTAAAGAGATAGAGGTTACAGGTATTCGTTGTAACTGTGTTTCATTCTGAGATTTTATCTCAGATTGATTATTTACTAATGACTGTTTTTTAGGATCAAAGTCCTTTGTAACGCCAAAACTATCTGTATGTAAAAAACTTAAAGCTTCTGCAAATTTCTTGTCTTGAACTTTTAGTTCTTTAATTTCAGATTTTATTTTATTGACTTCAGCTTGGAGATCTTGTAAAGTAATTTCTTTCATTTTCTCCTTACTAATTCTTTCCATTGCATTATTGATGCTAATAAGATGCTTACTACTGGAAGCATTCTTATCATCTTTTTTGACTAAAAGATCTTTGAATTTTTTAACATATTTAATTTTTAACTCAGGATCCTCAATCTTACTAATTAACTCAATGAGAATGTTTTCTTCCTCATTATCCTTGATTATTACACTAACTGTCTTACAGAGACAATTATCCTTGCAACCTAGCTTAATGTTAGGTTCAATAGGATTACTAGAGGCTGATTGATAGTCTGATTCAATTTCAGAACTACTTTTGGAGTCTGAATCTGTTTCACTAAGATTATTTAGCTTAAAGATTTTAAGAATTTTGTCTTCCTCTTGTGGGGCTAAATTTAATCTTTTAACTTGTTTTTAACTGGACAATTAGGACTAATATAACCCTTTTTTTCACAGTTAAAACATTTAACATCAGACTTAGATGTACTAGCTTTTTCTTTGAATTTTTTCTTATAAGTTTTATGCTTATAAGATTTTTGGGGTTTTGTACTAGATTTTTCATAAAAACTAGGATTGCTAAAAGTCTGTTTACTGCGAGAGTAATGACTTTTGCTGCGAGAATAAGGTTTATGGGTTTTTTGTTTTCTGCTGGCAAATGGTGCTACTGAAGGGAGACCATATTGTTCGCAAAAATTTTTCATTTCATATTTAGCCTTTTTCTTGTCATTGACTAACTGTTTTGTTAGTTTCATGTCAATAAACATTTTGAGACCTTCCTTTTAGATGGTACTAACAAGATTTCCATATGTCAGAGAATCATATTCTATGATTCCAGTGTCTTTACTAAGTGCATCCCTAATCTTATGGGCAAAGAGATTGGGGAGGCCATTAATAAATTTTTCTTTCCAGAAAGATTTATTGCAATCTAGACGAAGCATGACTCTAGAGATGAATACATCCTTATACCACCTAAAGTCACTGAGTGTTGGGCACCTAAGGTTATTAAGTTGGTCACAGATCCTAGCTTCAATGGAACTGGGTGTGCCAACAAAATATTTAATAATGGTATAAATGAGAGTATTGATACCATCAGATTTACCTTGTCCAATATTTGGGTCAAAAACAGGTACACCATCATCATCCTTGACAACAACATACTTGATCTCATCTCTAGTTTCTAGAGTGAGACAATTGTCCCACCAACTACGCAACATACCTATGAATCCTGAGGTGATAAGATCAACTATCTCAGGTTCAGATTGATCAAGGTTTGTAACATAGTTGTTGATTACCATGGACATGTGGTTGATTTTATTCAGTATTTCTTGTTCACTTAAACCATCTATGTTCCATTCATAGAATTTGTTAGATTGAACAAAAAATTAATTACTAATATTCTTTTCTTTAAATTGAAGATCAGATGGTGTTGGTCTAGTATACCAATTTTTACTAATACTGGTTGGATTAACATTTGAAAAAGTCAATTTGTTAATCTGTTGATTACCAAACTGTTTTTCTAATTTATTAATCTCAGAATCAGATGAACTTACTGAGTTCTCCTCTTCTGAATCATTAGAAGTTTGATTAATGATAATCACTTGAGAATGACCTTCTTTCTTTTTGGAAGATGATTCTTTAAGTTTCATTTTAGAGATGAGTTTTTCAATCTTCTCAATGTTCTAGTTATCTTTAATTCTTAACTTACGACGGTCTTCAGGTAGGTGAATTAGAGGTTGTTCTAATTTATTACCTGGTTTGATTTCATCAATATATATATATAACTATTGACCTGACCCTTTTGTCAGTTCGATAACTGGTCTAGTTCTGATAACATTGACTGAATTTATTGACAGGGAAGTAACTCCTAAGATAACGGGGCAAAATTCAAAACCCATTTAGACCTTTTGGTCATCTCTCCATCGCTATTTCTGTCTCCACATGCCACGTCTCTCTTTCTTTCTCCATCACTCAACGTCTCTTCTTTCTCTATGTAGGTCACCATGTTGTATCGGTGGAAGAACAGGTAAATTCTTAGGATTTCTCTAACGAGTCCAATGTCTTGATCACTAACCAGTGCTTCAATTGATTTTATCTCTCTTTTTTTTTTTAATTTCTATTGTCTGTTATTACCTCTGGGCCTGTTTGTTTGGAGATTTTAGTGATATTATTGGGTGGGATAGCAAGAAATAATTTTCGAGGCCCACCTATTACCTTGTTTGGCTCACATAATTATGTGTAATATTATTTTTTGGGTTGCAATATTAACCAGACTTGTATAGTTCCTTTTACTACATGGCCTTAATGAATAACACCTATCGGGTGGTGTTGTTGGTTGGTATAAAGTCATTGGCGGGACAAGCAAGGAAAATGACATAAATGGTTCATCTCATGCACCTTTTTGGATTATAAGGTTACAATTATTTTTTTATAGTGAATGGTTTATCAGACACACACCTTTTTGGTAGGTCTTACACAAATAATTTTTGTAACACAAAAATAAGAACGAGGATGAGATATAAGTGTAAGACCAAATATAATAACCCATTGGATAAGAGTGGGATTGATTTGTACGGAAATTTTAAGAAGAAAACTTGCACTTTAATCTCAAACTACGGGATTTTATGTGTTGATTATTTTATTTTTTAACATAAGTTGATCAAGTGCTACTGGACTAAGTAAAATAATCAATAATTTACCTTTTTTAGAATGACAACAATCTCTCTCTCTCTCTCTCTCTCCCTCCTATTGGAATTTGCCCACCATCGCTGTCACCACAATTTATATATATTGTTGTTTGAATTTTTCAAACTATTTACACGTCCGTGAATCATCATTTTTTTTTCTTGATCAACCTCTCATTCATTTAAATGTTCTTCAATTAATTTCTCAAAACCATTAAGAAAACTCAATTAGCGCTTTTATGGTCTATACTTTCTAGATGTGTTTCACTTTCAAAAAGATCTAAGATTTAATTGATAATTTTTGGTGATTGTCAAATACAACAAGTTGATTTTTTGTAATTTGTTCCATCTTAAACTATGTGTCAGGTAAATGTATTTCCCTATCTGACCACTACACTTTCTACAACCTTAGGTGATGGGGAAATAATGTTATAGAATTTCTGTTTTACTCCCACAAAACTCAATAAAACAATGGGCAACCTGAAGTTGTCCTAAATTAAATCATCTTGAATCAGTTTGTTAGCCTCAATTAGTTGGTGTTCTTTTCTGAACTTAACAAAAATTGAGTGAAAGAGACAAACTTATTCCTTATCCACAAAGCGCGATAAACAATTCTTCATAACCTGTTGTTTGATAGGGAAGAGCCATGAGAATGCAAGCCAAATTATAGGACTCTTATGAATGTTATTGTTAAGAAACATACTAACAATGAAGAGATGAGTTTAGAATCAAGAATTTTCCCTTCACAAAATTAGCATAGGAATAAGATTCAAGTGACTGTTTTGCACCTATCCTATAAACATAAAAAGTCACCTTCTATTTTGCACTCTTAAAAGCCTTAAAAAATGGTCAAATTTGCTCCTTTGATGCCTAAACTTGTTTTCACCTTAGAAAATGAAAGAATTGGATATCCTTCAAAGTTTTAAATAATTCCTAGGTAGCTAAGGCCATGTGTGGACATGTCTCTTAACGATGATTAGCTGCAACAAATTAGATCTAAAATATTATTTAAAATAATTTGAAGTATAATTAAGTTAATCAATGATTTAATTGTGATGGCATAATGAGTTTACGTGAAAATCCAAAATCCTTTTAGTATTACCCGTGCTTAAGACTTTAACCGCAACTTAGAGTTGTATGCATAAATCTATTCATATGTACATGGTACATATATATACAACTATAGATTTATCTAACTTGACATAAATTGAATAGATAGGAGCCTCACAAAGCAACATTATTAAAGAGTTTAATACTCAAAAGATACTTGATTTTCAGTTAAATAAAAACCTATCAAAGTCGTGAATACATATTACAGAGTTCTTAAAGAGTATCTTAAATAAAATTTTTGCATAAGCAATTGTGTGTGTTTATTAGTGGGAGCATACGCACATTTCAGAGCGGCCATGTACATGTATAATAAGAAAAAATCATAACTTAAACTAAATTCATAGGAATAAGCAGCAAAAAGAGACATGAGCATGTAGTAGAGTGAGATTTTTAACTTTCACTGGTACTTCAAGTTTCAAGATCTGCGTGAAGTACCTAGAGAAATAGGTAGATTTGGGTTTCAAAAAGAAGATGAATGCAATTAAGTGGACAAACAAGACAAATCCAAGTAAAAGTACTCCATCCAAAATCTTAGGATCAATCTAATCAATCCAATTAATAGACAATGTGCCCAAGCCAAAAAGAATTGTTATGGGGAAGAAAGATAATTGATACCAGTTGATGTAGCGCAAACACAAACAATTCGTGTGAAAGCTAGAGAGATAGAGAGAGAAAAGGATGTGTTCCAATTAGAAGATGGAAGCTCAATAGAGTTCTAATTGATAATGTAATATCTAGTAACTCAATGCTCATATATTACTATTATTAATTGGCGGTGCTATCAATTTTTTAGGAAGTAAGAATATAAAAAGATATGAAATCATTAGAGCGATTAAGTAGGGTATAGATAATTAAATAAATAAGGATATAGTTGACTTTAATTTTTTTTATAAGGACATAATTGTCAATTAAAAATTTTTCACTTTTGTTGACATTTTATAGCAGTGTAGATATAACAATGTTACTTATTGAAATATTTAATTTGTATCAGTTAAATTATACTAAAATAATAACAATTAAGAACAAAACAATAACAAGTAAGAATAAAACAATAACATGTAAATTGATAATTAAACAATATATAAACTGACTCATTTGCAGCACATGAATTGTTTTTGAATTTTATATAGATTAATGCTAGTGTTTGACATTATGTCCTTAAGATAGATTTCGCTCCCACACTTGGTACTTATGAAAATCAAAGTATTTGTCTCCTAAAATACAATGATTTTCACACAACTAAAAGTAGCACTTCAATTTAATTGATCAACGAACTAAAAACTGTGTTGTATACTCTTTGATATGCAAACTGTCTTAATGCTGAAAATATAATGTAATGAGACTGTCTTAATGACGAAATTCATTGCTTTGGAATGGAATAAACTTGAGATATTTATAAAGAAGATGGTGACTAATCCAAATAGGCACCATGTGCATGAATGAAACCTAAAAGACACACGTAGCCAGAATACACAATTGATTAACTATTCATTTATGAACAGATACAACTCAAAAATTCAAACCTGGAGGGAATTGAAAATTCAAACTAGTGCGAATTTTTAATTCAAAAAGTGAAGGATGGGTCTAAACCACATTCGTACCCATTCGGGTTGGGGAAAGGCAGACAGGTGATGCACATGTAGTTGAATCGAAGATATGTAGATACTCGCTCCACTCATAAAAGTGTGGTACTCCTTTGGAGCTCAGCCCATAGAGTAAACTTGACATATATATGCACAAGTAAAATTTTTTCCTCGGCCAATGTGAGATTGATGTCAAATTTCACATTACACAATCTTTATTTTCACAATTCAAATGGGTCATTTTGAAGTCTATTTTTTGTTCGATTTGAGCAATGAATATACTACGTTATTCTCCTCACGAAGTAGAACACGAATCCACAAAAGTTAACTCGAAACGATGAACGATTTCACTTTAATTTAGGCTCAAAATTGACAAAAAATTAGATTTAACAAGAAAAATCTACTTTGGTTCCAATAGATATGTCAACAAAGCTGTCAACATAATTTTTTTGTTCAAACTATAAGAAAAAAGATAGATAGAGAGAGAGAGAGAGAGAGAAAGAAATAGTTGAAGTTCTACTTTTTTTAGAATTTTGTGATTGAGATTAATTTTTTTAGTGATGTTTGAGAAATTAAATTTTTTGAAAATCATTTGATTAGGATTCTATTTATAATTCTTTGAATAAAATAAAAGTAATTGTTTATATACTAATCATATTGGAATCTTACTATAATTAGGAATTAGTTAGGTGAATTGGGATAAAATTTAATATACTACTCTTTAATATATATTATCAAGCATATTAAAATTCTA
This sequence comes from Ilex paraguariensis, assembly GCA_963454935.2. Classification (NCBI taxonomy): domain Eukaryota; kingdom Viridiplantae; phylum Streptophyta; class Magnoliopsida; order Aquifoliales; family Aquifoliaceae; genus Ilex; species Ilex paraguariensis. Next base: position 67,988 of record CAUOFW020001653.1, on the reverse strand, counting down.
AAAAATTCATGTTTTACTTTAAAATACATTACTATATCTATTTTCACTTAAAATCTTAAAATAATTTAGAAAATTTATTGTGACTAAAAAATTATATTGATGTAACATAAATTAATTTTAAAAAAATTATATATACGATTATTTTTTATCTTAGAAATGAAAAGGTTAATATTTTTGATAAAAATAATACGCATATATAGACATAATATTATATTTGCATATGAGATGTGTAATATTAGATTGATAGAGTTTAAAAAAAAAATTAACAATTTATTGAAAATATAATTATGCATATGTTTTAATGATAATATAGTCAATAAAATTTTTTTTTATAGAAACTAATATTTATACATAAGGAATAGATAATTAAAAGAGATTTTAGAGAAAATTGGAAGATTTAAATACTTAAGGATATGATGATAGTTTACATATTTAATTGTGAAATGATAGAGTAGTCTTTGCAATTTTTTATAAGAGTAACATAAAATTTAAATTTTTTTCATTTTAAGGTACTTTTATTAATAATATAGATATAAATATTAGTAAACAGATTTGACTACGGTATCAAATATTTTTATAGGCAATTTATCATTTTTATAGGTATTTTTTTTATCACTTTTATAAATGCTAAATATTTTTACTACTTTTTCTTTATACTACAGCAATGATAAAAGTACCCATAAAAATAATAAATGTAGTATGGTAGCATTTTTTTTTGTTGTAAACAACTCCTTAGTAAACAGGTACGACAACTTGAGGGAAAGACTACGGTATCGCCAATGGTACCGTATCACAAATTATAATTTTTTAATGTTAATTTAGAATTAAGTTATAACTTTAAAGGACAATTATAGAAGATTGTGATAGATACCGAAAGTTTATGATCCATCATGAGTGTCTGTAATCAATCATAGTTTTGTAATTTTTCATTTCAAAATTATAATTTATCATAAAAAAAATAGTATGAATTACATTGACACCCCTATAAATTGATTTAATAACAGAGAAACCACCCTCAATTTTCTAAAATGTCACTAATACACCTGCTAGAATTTGTCGGATAACACTATAAACGAAAATGACAATTTTACATAACTACCCCCTTAATATATTATTGCTAGACTTTTTTTAACCAAACCATGGTTTAACAAAACCCTCTTTTAACCTCACCTATACAAAGTGGAACCCTAGTTATGAAAATCTGAACTTCAAGTCTTCTTCTACAACTAGCGAGGTAAGAACTGCTTCCAAATGCATAAGAATTACATCTACTTTTATGGCACACCATACTTTCTTTTCTTCAAATACTTTCCATATCCTTAAATCCATGTGATTGCATGGCTTGGGGTATATCGGGTATACCTTATAAGCATGTCATTCAAGCTATTTCACATAAAAAACTAAACTTCGAGGATTTTGTGATGACTATCAAGAAGACTACATTTCTGAAGGCACATAAACATTAGATTAACCCAATTTGTGATATAAGAAAATGACCCTCATCTCTTGGTGATCCATTGGATCCTCCTCCTTTGAGAAGACTTGTTGGCAGACCAAAGAAAAAAAGGAGAAGGAAGCCTGATGAGGCAGCAACTAGGACAAATGTAACTAGGAGAAACCTAACAGTGAGATGTGTGATATGAAAGGAATATGGACACAACAGGAGAACATGTCAGAGGCCACCAATAAAGGGATCACAAGGTGGAGGAAATACTAGGAATGAGGATAGGGGCACAAAAGCACAACAAGGCACAAGCAACATCACAGTACAGGTATAGAAATTGGATTTTTTGAAAGACAAATTCCCATAAAAAATTAAGTTTGTAATGTTGAAGCCATTTATTTATTTATTTTTTTGTTTCAGACATCAAGAAAAAGAGGTAGAGGAAAAGTTGCAGTTCAAGCGTCACAAGAAAGCTCAAGCAATATACAGGGTGAGGGAATAGGAGCAGCATGTTATTTGAATTAGGTGCCACAGTTTGATAGTAGTAAAGATAGATACAGTGAAGATGGAAGCATACGGTAAAGATAGAAACTGCTTTTTTGTGGAAGACTGTTATTTTGTTGCAGTCCTTTTTTATGTGTGCACAAGCCTATGGGTTGTATGTATATGGCATATTAATAGTCGTATCTAGGAAGTTCAAACTTGTGCAAGAATTAGGCTTTTTGATGTTTTGGAATTGCAATTTTTTTGTAATTGGTTACTCATGTTGTATGTTAGCTCATATTTTGTGCCAACGTGTTGATTATGAACTTATGATGTATGTCTCTCTTATGTGATCTTAATGGATAGATCCTTTTGGTATTTGACTGTACTACACAATTTCAATTTTGTCATGCAATTTACACAAACATAGTTTATCAATAAAAAAACACATGCTTCAATTACAAGGTTGAAGTAGGTCTGATATTTGAAAGACTTCAGGGGTAAAATGGAGATTCTGCATACAATATTAGATGGTCTCAAATCTTGTTTTTAACACTACCTAACGTCTGCAACGACGTACCAATGGGTCTGTGGTTCAATGGTACTCTTTATTTTGTGAAGGTTTTGTCTTCTTGAGGTCCAGGGTTCAAATCTCCCTCCCTTCCAAAAAAAAAAAAAATAAGCGTCTGTAACGAGGGGATGCAAAGTGAAATGCATATATAAACTAGAGGGAGTGTCTTTGTAATTAGACCAATTTACAAATAGTATTAATGTAATTTACCTTAAAAAAATAATAACTAACGATACCCAAAAAAAAATTCGTACCATAGAGTTTCCCCAACTTGAGATATACTACACATTTAATGCACTCAAATGAGAAAGTGACAAAAATCAACATTTAATTACATCAATTTAACATCAAATGTTAATTAATTAATTTTTTATTTCATTAAATATAAATTTCATCGCACTAACACTAATTTCATCAATTTAATACTAAATTAATATTTAATTTTATCAAATTCACATTCAATTATTAACATTTTAAAATTTAATTTTGTCAAATTAACATTCAATTTATATTATTTAGAATTTAATTTTATCAAATTGACATTAAACTGAACTTCAAGTTCATCAAATTGGTACTTAATTTTATTAATTCAAATATTAATTTCATCACACTAACACTAATTTCATCAATTTAATTTTTTTTGATAAAACTAAATTCTAAACTAAATAAATTGAATGTTAATTTGACTTTAATTTAAATAAGTTAAATTGGTGAAATTAATATTACTGTGATGAAATTAATAGTTGAATTAATGAAATTAAATGTTAATTTCATTTAAATGCCAATTTGGCTTTATTTTAAGGAAAAATTGTGAAAAAGGTACACTTTATCATACTTATTTGTGTAAAAGTATCTCAATATAAAATATTTGTGTATAAGTACTTTATGTGTAAATGTTTGGTGAAAAAATACACTTTTGCTGAGTTGTAATTTTTTCTCTTATGAAATTGTCATTTTCCTTTATTAGTGAGAGACAAATATGACAATTATATTAAAGATTCAGTTTCCTAAATTTATGGAATATCATTTTTAAATTTTAAATTATATCTTTCTCTTTCATTCAATTTAAGTTATTCAAACATTCATGTATTTTTCATATCTGAATAATTTTTTTTTTTTTTATAAATCGTAATAATCAAGATGATGATTTTGATTCGGAAGATGATTTGCTGCCTCGCACGATAATGTTACAGTGTTACAAGACAATGTTACACGGGTATTAGAAAATGTCACGCTGCTACAATGTCGTCCATATGTTTTTCTTTTAAAAAAAAATTGTTACGGTCTCTTAATGTTAATCACGTTTATGTGAGGATAAATGTCAATGATGATGATCGCAATAATCAAGATAATGATTCTAATTTGGAGGATGATTTGTTGCTTCACATGATAATGTCACAGTGTACTAAAAAATGTCACAGTGTTATAAACCAAATTTACACTACTAGAAACCAATGTCACATTATTTCAAGTTAATGTCACACTGCATATATTGACATGACGCATATCACAATGTATATACCCTTTTTAGTTTTTTTTTTTGGTAAATGATCGAACACTTGATGTGCATGTAGTACCAAGCACTAGAAGTAGAAAGGTAATTGAGGAAAAAAAATAAATAAAATAAAAACGTTGGGAGAAACAACAATTTTCTTGAGTTATAAACTTCTTTTTCAAAAAATTCAACCACTCTCATCCTTCTGCTACAGTAACTCCCATTCAAACCCTTATCTAAATTGTTCTCACCCAGATGGACCATTTACTGAAACTACTTTGCCCTTTAATGTAACCAAGAGATGTTAATGAATTGGATTCCAATCTATATCCAAGATCGTGTGATTGAGTTGGTTCTTCGTTATTAAAAAAATTTATAATCATTCCCATCCTTCAGCTACAATGGTGAAGATTTGGATTGTGAAATTTTAAAAAGATCCTTTCTTCAGCAATGATTAACAAAAAGTTTTGAACATCCAAAATGATGTTTTATGAAAGTTTTTGGAAGAATGGGGTTTTCGACGATATTGAAGGAATTTATGTGTAACTGTTGAAATCCCTTAAGTTTCAGTTGTGGAAGCAAAAATATAGGAATCGGTTCTCATTCTACTGACGAGAGTATTTTAGAAATTTGTTAAGAGTTGTATACTTTTTGACCTATATTTTTAAAATTAGTATTTTTTGTCGTATAATTTCTAAAAAGGGTACCGCCCCCTTAAAACCCTTATTTTTATGAAATTAAATTTTAAAATATTAATTTGATGAAATTAAAAATTAATTTGGTGTTAAAGTGAGGAAATTAATATTTGAATTACTGATATTAAATGTTAATTTGATGAAACTAAATTCTAAATTAAATAAATTAAATGTCAATTTCGCTTTAATTTGACGAATAATTTGATAAAATTAAATTGGAGTGGGTTTAGGGTAATTCATAAACTATAAAAGGTTAAAGGGAAAACAATGGGGTTGAACCCTTGTTGAGTAATTCAGTAAAATTGCATCTCCATTTAGTCCGTTAACTGACATAACCAAATAGGGAGTGATAGTGACATTTAAAAAATCATCGAGTGTGTCCCTGAAATTGGGCCAATCTCCAAAAAGTGTCAACGAAATTTACCCAAAAACTAAAGACAATACCTATTCTATATAAAACAACAATTGCTAATAAATAACAAATCTAACAATGGTAAAATCTTCCTCAGCACCAACAAATATTTGATTTTGTTTTTATGTACCTTATGTCAGTCAAGACTTTCACATAACCTGCACCTTTCAGCTTTAAAAGCACTTAGGACCACATGTTTTATGCTAAATTTTCTTAATTATTTTAAAGTTTAAACATTAACAGCATGGGAACTTTTCCACATATTATTTTGTGTTTACAATTTTATGTGGTGTGTATTAGATAATTAGTCGGTGTTTAATAATGGGTAAGTAGAGTTATGGTTTAATATTGGGTCAGTTGCACTTTACCCCCTTGTATTTTTTTAGTAGGCACTTCATCCGCTTATGTTTTCGGACCGATACGAGTAAACGATTCCGCTAATAATAAGTGTAAAAGGACCATATTATCCTCATCTTCTAAACTGATTTATCACGCCACTCCTTCCTCCCAAACCATCATCACCTCAACCACCCCACTCCTTCCTCCCAAACCATCATCACCTCAACCACCCCACTACCCACAACGATCAAAATTCAACTTTATCAAATTCAACATCAAAATTATCAAGAAGGCCATTCCAACTCAAGCTCTGTATATGGAAGCTTTTTTTTTTTATTAGAAATCAAATTTTCTTCAAACCCATTTTAAATTAGTTATAATTTTGTTTACTACAAATCAAACCCAATCAACAAATTTAATCCCCCATAGCCACAACATCCATAACCACCTGCGACCTGCGCCACCACCCACTCGGAGAAAGAAAAATCAAAGTCATAGAGTTTTATTTTAAAATCAAAATTTCATGTTGATTCCGATTTCAGCTTCAAATTGTCGCTGCACTCATTTTGCTCATTTCATTAATTTAGTCATAGTTTGTAATTATAGCATTTTAGTTTAAAAACAAAAGGGGGTGAAATGCATACTAAAAAAATATAAGGGGATAAATTAGAACCGACCCAAACCACATGTGAGCAAAAAAGATTTTGCCCTAATACTATCCACATGAAACACAAAAGATTCGGTTGTATGGTCCATCTTTAGTCAAAGCAAATTAAATTAATGATTTTTAATTTTAAGTAATATTTTATTATTATGCAAGCTCACACGATCTGAATCATTTGCATACAATAAAAGTAAAGCTTTGTTTAGTTAATTAAAATTTATTTATTTTTTGTCTGTCATATAAGATTTTGTTTTTTATTATTTATTATTATTGCACAAGCCCACGCCATCTCAATTGTTTTTATATTGTAATATTTATTAAAGTTTTATTTAGTTGGTAATTGTGAAGAGATTCAACTGCTCAAATAGAGGCATAAAGTCAGGGTCGGACTTGGCTAAATTCGTGAACTCAAATTTAAAATCTAAATGAAGTCAAAAACCCAAATTTTAACTTGGACCAACCCAATTGAAGGTTTTCCAACCAAGGGTCCAATGTAGTTTGAATTGTCAGTATTTTTTTTTTTTTTTTTATGCTATTAAAGTAAAAGTCACAGAGTAAAGGAAAACAAACAATAAACAAAATCCTACTGTAGCTTCCTACTCCTCTCTTCTATTACTGGGAAATTGAGTACAGGTTTTCTCCTTACTGATTTCATTCTTTACTTATTAGTAAGGGAGGTCGCAAGTAAAGAAGGTCTTCAGGGTGTAATCTGCCATTGAACTGTCTTCTAAGCCCAATTTTGCTAGATGGGGAGCTAAGTAAGGGGGCTTTTGAGCCGAAGCAAAACAAGTCTGGTGCCGGGGAGCGTGTCCAATGCAAAAACTTACCTTTATTTTATTGTCAAAGTAAAAACATATTAGCATCGATAATTTCCTAAGTAAAAAAATCAAAACAAAAGATAGGTACAAAAAATGACTATTTACATAGGCAAAAATTTCGAAGCAAAAAATAATTATTTATAAATAGTTTTTTTTTTGTTTGCTTCGGCTTTTTACCGATACAAATAGTCACTTTTTTGCGGACATTATTTTGTCGAAGCAAATATCCTTTTTTCTCCTAGAAAATAAATTTTATTTACAATAATATTTTCTCGGGAGAAGCATAGATAACTAATAAACTAATCAAATATAAAAAATATTTACATAAAAACACAAAAATAATGAAATAAAAAGCGTTACAAGTACATGATACTACATAAAATATCTATCGAAAGTATCAATATCTGATTGAACAAAATAACACTCTCCCAATGCACAACTTTAAGCATCGTTACAATCTCGCATATCACTTTTTTACTACTCTGTTACAAATGACCTTCAACTCAGGCTGTTTTTATCAGTGTCAGGCCGATCTTTAGGCCACTTAGGCCATTGCCTAACCCTCAAATTGGAAAAGAAATTTGGGGTCCTAAAATAAAATAAATAATGATATATAATTAAAATTTTAAAATATATTTAAATAATTAAATATATTTTAATCATTTAATTAATAGTTAGTGCTAAGTTTAAAACAAAATTCACTATTTATCTAATGTACTTGTCCCTCAAATTAAGTACATCTAACATTATTGTAAAATTTTTAAAATCTCTTTCACCTAAAGTTCAACTTATTTTTTTATCTCACCCGATATTTATATTATATGTATTATCACTTTGCAGTCTTATTATTAAAATCAATTGTCTATCCTACAATATGTACGAATAATTATTTTACATTTATATAAATTAAATTTGAGGTTATTTTTTAATAACTTTGTTTATAATGCACAAGATGACTATAAAATAGAGTGAGTAGAAGTAAAACACTAGCTATCTTTTTTTATTTAAAAATAGCTCTTTTTCTCTATCATTTTTAACAACTATCGGTAACTCGTGCCTAAAAATATCATACAATGTAAATAAGAAGTGATGGATTTGAGGGAAAAAAATTCAATTTGAATAATTTTGAGAGAGAGGTTAGTGACCGTTGGATAAGTTTATTTGAGACATTCGAATAGATTTATTGAAGTCTGTCATGTTTTATATTATAAATATAGATGTCTTATTTAATTTATGACTACTCAACTTGTATAAATTTTTATTTTTATTTACATTTAACAAAAAATTATTTTATTTCAATTATGTTTCTCTTTTATTTTAAACAAATAATATGCGTCATTATATTTAATCTCCATATTTGACTTTGATTAACATAATTTTTATTTGTAAAATTTAAATTTAAAATTTGAATTAGTATGTTATATTTCAAAAGGCAAAACAAATAATTTATAAATAAACATATTTTAATAAGTATTTAATATTTACTATTATTACTGAATAAATATTTATCGGATCTCATATAATATTTTTGCCGAAAACCACAAATTAGGTCGGCCGCCCCTGATTTTTATACATCAAAGTGCCAGTTCAAAATGTCATTACACATAAAAAAAAATAAAAATTTACTTTCACATGGCTTCAGAGAAATCGCAGTAATCAGGTCAGAACTACAAACGCAAACTCAGTCCATTAAAACTTAGAAAATGCAGAACAAAAGAGATCTTTTTACTCATCAACCCATAGAAAAGAGAAAAAAATAAAATACACATGTAATTATTGACTGAGAAACACGGAAACATTACCCACTTACAGCTCAAAGCAGGGCACATTTGGTCAAAGAGAGTAATCCATCAATACAAAATTTAAACAAGGACAATGATACGCACAACTGTGTTCTCATTAATATAAAATAGGATAAACTTCAATAAGTTTATCTGACGATATCAATAGATTTATCCAACGGCTACTAATATTCTTCTCAAAATCATTCACACTATACCATACCTTTAAAAACGAATTACCTGTAAAATTAATATAAAGATGAAATAAAAGAACATTCTTGTGATTCCATAAACCAGCCTGTAAAAGGACTACCTCAGCATCAGAAAGTTTATTCTTCCATGCACAACTATGTCCAGTAATAACTTAGGGTACGTTTGTTTGGTAGTATTTTTATTTATTTTTTTTGTAGTAAAAAGTTAGAACAATAAACTTATTTGATTGTAGTTTTTAGAAAACATGTTTGGTAACTATTTTAATTTTTGTCATATTTAATAGCTTCTTATTATTTTTCTACTAAAAAAACACATGAAAATTCTTTATCCCAATATATCCATCAATTTATCAAGTAAGACACAAAACAAAATAGTAGAAAATCTTTAAAGCATTAATCATACTAATACATCCCATTTTTCAATATTCCACTAAATATATGTCACAGTGCGTCCATGGCTACACAAATTAACAGTGTCAATACTTCAACATAGACTTTCAATAGTCTACACAACACTAAATAGATCAGCAGAGCTGTCTAGAAGACGCTCTGCAACCATCATAAGAGTTTTTTTAGCTCCACGAACCAATTACTTCTCGTAATGACAATCATTATATCTCGCAACCACCATGAGCGTCACTCCATTTTAGACTACATGCATAGTAAAATTGGAATTTACACTAGCAACCAGTAACACCACGGCTACCAACACAAGTAGACTTCCAAATGTATCACCCAATTCCAAGATTCTTGCCGCCACCGCCACCATTGTCGCTATCACCATTGCGACCACCACCACCACCACCATCGCCTCCACCGCCACCTCCACTACTGCCACCACTGCCGTCCTCGCTGTTGCCACTGCCACCACAGTTACCACGGTCGTTGCCATCCACAACATCCATCACCGTCTCCTACCATCACCATTGTCGCCCACCACCTCTCACACTCATTACAACCGATATTTAAATTTATTTATCTCTCATCTATGTTCATGGGCGGAGGGAGGTAGGGTGGGGGTGGGCACGTGGCCCCCCTCAATTTTTTTTTTATTAGTTAGATATATGTATTATATATTTATACATATATATTATGTGTCCCCCTCTCATTTATATTAGGCTCACATTATTTATCCAAAATAATTAAACAATTAAATTCATTTAAAACAAAAAAATAGAACTCACTAAAAACAAAAATTTTAACCCAACATTAAAAACAAAATTTTTGGCCACTTGACTAAAACCTATTTTATCTTTTCTTTTCTTTTTTCTCTCTCTGTATCACTCACTTTCAACTGCCCATTGCCCACGGCCCAACTACAAGAAAAAGAGAAGAAACAGAGAAAAACTCAACACACGAGAAGTTCAGTTACTTAATTTTTTTTGTCTTTCCTTGCATCAATCAATAAAATTATTTTATACATTATATTTACCCCCTAATTTTTTAAAATTTTAATAATGGTTTTAATTTTTTTTTTTAATAAATTAGTGGACCACTAAGCCTCTAAAATAAATATGTTAGTTTTGAATTGAGTCAATGTTTTGTTTGTATATTGACGAAAATACAATATTTCTCTTTATCTAATACAATGTTCGTTACTTTTTAAGAATAATTTTTAATTTTTATTTACCATTTTTTTAGTAATAATAGTCTATAACTTAATAAAATACGAAAATTAATTTATATTTAATTCATATACAAAATTTTAGAGATTTTAAAAAAATTTATATTTTATTGAAATATATAATTAGGTTAAAATGTACTAAAAATATAATTTTATGTCTTTTTGTTAAGATTTTGTTTCGGCTAAATAAAAATTGAATTTACTATTTCACAATAATTTAGTGTTGATTCTTACTTTTTTTTTTATTCTTGAACTGAATTTTTTTATATTAATTTCGGCTTAATATTTTTTTATACCAGTTATATTTTTTCTCTATCATAAATATTCATGGCTCTGCCCCCGACAAATATAGATTTTTTTTTTGGGAATTTGTTATGTTAAATGAACTTCATATATCAAATATAATATAATAAATATAAATATGTTATATAGTCTGATTGGTTATAAGAAAAAAATTTAGAGTGGATAATTAAAGTACCCCCTAAACAAAATTCTTGGCTCCGCTCCTGTCTATGTTTGTGATTTGATTTTAAATATGAATACAAATATGTTTATTGTTTATAATTTTTTATTATTATGTGCCTTAACTGATAAATATACATAATAGCATATCCGATAATTATTCATAGGACTACACATATAATAATCATAGGCAGTGTGTGTATACGTGTGAAAAAGGAACCCAATTATACCCAGTTTACATAGCCCCTTGAACCAAAATCTTCTTATACCCAGTTGACATAACCTCTTTTTCTGCCTTTTAATTTCTTCCTCGTTCTCCTTTCAAATTTTCACACCGCCCACAGTTCAGAGCCCTTTGTATATTCTTTGGAAACGCGTGCCTTAACTTCCACCAAAGTTAATGGTAGGAAGAGCCCCAACATGCCATTCCTAAGAAGGTAACCCAAGAGCAAAAGTTCATGACGTGGTTTCACAAATCAATATCTCCAAGAAGCAGCGGCGGTTACAGCAGAATAAAACACTTTCGTATGAGCAGTAGCAGTTACATTACATATACCCACACGCCACACGTATGAGAAAATATTCAATGTAGTTGTGATATCATGTCATCATTGTCATATAGTGTTGTCATCTAATTAGAAAACAACAAATAGATAAATTAGATCTCACTAATTCTACGTGTTGTTGATTATATGTGGTGGTTACTGATAGTTATAAAAATGGTAAGATTTACTTTACTTATTTCTAGTTTTCAGGGGCACTTTAAGCTAATTTGAGGCCTAAAACGAAAACATTAAATGAAAGCCTTTTTTATTTTTAATATTTTTTTTTAAAATTAATTTTCTATGTGAGAGAGAGATAAAAGAATGATGTGTTAATAATGTCGAAAAAAAGATTTCAACTTTTATTTTTGTTTTTTATATAGAGAGGGAGAAAGAGTATTTAATTTCAACTTTCGTTTTTATTTTTTATTTTTTTTATGAGAGAGAGAGACGGTGAGAGTAAATATGAGTTGACTTTTAATTATTTTTTTAATTTATAAGTTTTTAATATTATGAATTGGATTATAGGTCCAAATTATTACAATAAAAGTTTTGATTAGATTTAATTTTTTAGGATTTTTTTGTAGGATTTAAAATTTAATAAATTTAATTTTTTTTTACGGATTAGTAATGTACTTAAAATTAGGAGACCTTCTAAAAATTTATGGCCTAAAGCCTATATTTTTTTTTTTTCATACTATTAGACTGGTCCAACTAATTTTTAATTAAATAATAACACCACGTCACAGTGATAACGAGGTATCACCGTAACGAATATTTGCTCCACATATACACACACCCACATAACGTCGCAACCAAAATGAGCCAACCAACCAAAACGAAGCAGCCGTGTAATTTCCTATCCCTAATAAAGTACCCAACCTTTTCCCCCCCGACGACTTCCCATATCCATTCTACCTGTATCTTGGTACATAGGGGTGTTCAAGTCAATTATTAATTAGATACATAGGGTGTTCACCCTTATATAGAAAATATAATCTTTCGTTTTTTACTCGATATTTTATAAAAGAATTTTTTCTTATCATATCCTATCCGATCAAGTGTAATATTCCTATCCAACTTTCTACCCGATTAATCGGGTAAGAAATCAGGTAGAAAATCAGGTAAACACTTTTGTAGTTATTAATTTTTGGATCATTTTAATAATTCAATTAAATAACATACATCAATTTAACAACACAATAAATCAATAACACTAAAATCTAAAATAACTACAAAAACAATTATAATAAAATACAAAAAATCATGAATATTAATTCATCATAATTGTTACACAAATACAATAACAATTATTTTAAGTTTAAATTACATGATACACATTAAAATCATAATTGCTCCAATAGATCATTAGTTCATCACAAATCATGTAATTTACACAAAAAATAAGTTCATATTTTAGCAACTCAAACATCCACAACAATGATAATATTATAACATAAATTATACCACACAAATATTCTTATAATTACTAAAAAACATATAAAAAAGTTAAATTTATTTTTTGCGGGTAGAGTAGGGTAGGAATGCGAAAATTGATGGGTATTTCGTATTCTTACCTGATTTAATCGGAAGATTAAAAACTCTTTCGCATTTTTACTTGATTTTTGCGACTAACCGTTCAATAAGATCGAATAAGGTAAGAAATTACGGTCAAACAGAAATTTGAACACCCCTAACGATATATGGTCTGCTCTCAGAATTCTATTGGCTTTTTTACTCATCCTTGCATAAAGTTTCGTCACGGAAAACAACCCCAATACCCGAGTAACCATCTTGCTTGAAGATTTAAGACGCCGAACCTGGGAGCACTTCATGTGAGTGTGGTCGTATGATACGAACTCTAGAGGAGGCGGGCACAAATTGTTCAAGATAGCTTGCATTGATTGTTTGAGACCAAAATTGCAGGCTTAATGCATAAAAGTCTTCGAATTAGAAACGGATCACAATATTAAATAGAGTTCACTGGTAACGGAGTAGTTAGAATAGATTATATTCTCAAATTAGGTTTTAAAGAATAGATTGTCACAAGATTGTGGGACTACTCAAGGAAGATTATGTGGAAGCTATGCCTGCTACTAAAGCCGAGCTTGAGAGGACAAACCTATCATAAATGCAGAAATTTGTTTATCAAATCAAGGGATAAGTAAAAAAAAACTTTGGCAACTTCTCAGTGTTATGGACTCGAATGGGAGGAAATGAAGTTGCACATTCTCCAGCTAAATTTGTAATTAGTGTTATAAACTTTTGTACTTGGATGTAGAAGTGTTTAAATTTTTGATTGATCACAATTTTTTATCCTATTTGATCCTATCTTACCTTATTGAATAACTAGTCGCAAAAATCGAATAGTAATGTATAAGAATTTTTGGTCTTCCGATTAAATCGAATAAGAATGCAAAATATCCATCAATTTCTGTATTTCTACTCTACTCTACCCGCAAAAAACATATTTAATTTTTTTTAATAATTATAAGAGTATTTGTGTAATATAATTTATATTATAATATTATTATTGTTGTGAATGTTTGAGTTGTGAAAACATAAACTTGTTTTTTATGTAGGTTACATGATTTGTGGTGAACTAGTGATCTATTGGAGCTGTTGTGATTTTAATGTATTTCATATGATTTAAACTTAAAATAATTATTGTATTTGTGTAACAATTATGATGAATTGATGTTCATGATTTCTTATGTTTTATTGTAATTGTTGTTGCAGTTGTTTTAGGTTTTAATCTTATTGATTTATTGTGTTGTTAAATTGGTGCATGTTATTCAATTGAATTGTTAAAATGATCTAAAAATTAATAATTATAAAAGTGTTTACCCGACTTCCTACCCGATATAAATACCACACTTGATGGGGTAAGAAGTCAGGTAGGAAAACCACACTTGATCTGGTAGGATAGGTCAATAAAAAATTATTCCGTAAAGTATCGTATAGAAAGACGAAAGACTATATTTTCTACCCGCAAAATATAGTGAACACCCCTAGTTGAATGGAGGAATTCCCTCCGATTTAACAAACTATCCTCCATACGGATGTTCCCATTTATGGTCTGTTTCATATTAAGGATAAAAAAATGGAGAAATGGAAAAATAGAAGGAGTAAATTTTTCATCATCGAAGGAAATATTCTGTTTTTTTGTCATTTATGTTCGATAAGAAGGATAAAAAAATAAAAAAAATAATTTTATTTGGTATGAAAAATAAAATAAAAAACACCATCGCTAATAAAATATAAAAAATGTCCAAATAAAATATGAATAATGTATTGACTTGTGATATGAAATCTAAATGGTAATTAGCTATTAACATGTGGATCACATGTCAAACTCTATGTGAGGCTATGCACTTTTGACCATTTTCCACCCGTTTTAACAGGGAACAAATTTGGTGGGCTGGAGGATTTTCATTCCAATCATTTTTTCGTTTCTTCATAATCAAATAATAAAAAATATAATCAAAAAATGCATACCGTTTATAATCAAAAAATAAATAAAATTAAATCTTTAAAGATACAAATAAAATTGTGGTAGTAATATTAAATGAGATTTACTGTTAATTTCAATGATAATAAAACATTAAATTGTCAAATTTGATCTTAAAAGTGAGTTTACTTTTGTGGGCCCCACATAAAACATCACAGAGGGACCTTGAATCATCAGCCTCAACCTACCTTTGTCTATTTTGCAGGATAGACCAGAGAGAGAGAGAGAGAGAGAGAGAGGCATGAAGGCTCACAATTTATGCATTCTAATAACCAAAATGAGCTAATCAATCAAAATGAAGCAGCCATGTAATTTCCTCTCCGTAATAAAGAACCCATATCCTCCACATAATTGTATCTGTATCTCCGAACTAGTCAATTTTCACACCCGCCGTTCTCTCTCTCTCTCTCTCTCTCTCTCTGTTCAAGCTGGCATCCCATGATCCCTATTCTTCTGACGAGCTCTTCACATTTCTGACCAAAGACTTGGAATTTCATTTCTCAGGAGAAAATCTTTCCAGGTAAAATTTTCGATCTTCTATTGAAATTGTCTCAAACGTGTCATTGTTTTTGGGATTGGTTTGAGAATTGCCGGTGATTTCATAATGGCCTGATGAGAATTAATTGCGAGATGTCCGAGCTATAATCCGAAAGAATTTTCGTTTTTTTGATTGACCCGTGAAGGTTTATTAGTTTTGCTATCATCTCTGCTTGATTTTTCTTTCTTTTTTTTTTGATCCGAGAACATGGCCATGGCCTTAGAAGTAGGAAAATGGTGAAAGAGTATTCCCCCAAATAGGTAGGAGAAGTCTTTATGGAGTTGAGTTGATTTGAGTATTTGAATTTCTTGTGAAGAATGGTTTTTATATAGTGACAAAGGATAATGATAGTAAGAACTGATCGCTCTCTCTCTCTCTCTCTTTCTCTCTCTCTTTAAGTTTTTGGCTTAATGCTGTTTGTTGAAATGACTAAATGGGAAAGGATGGCCGAGTCAAGTTCAACTTCTTGTTGCGTGAGGGATATGAATTTTGGAACTTTTGCAGAATATTTTTCAATATGATGTGCATGGTTAAAGTTCTTGATCATGCACCTTTGGTATCCAATTGAAGGACCTCTCCTTGGAGTAGTTTTGAGTCTCCACCTTTATAACTCTAATCCCATTGCTGTTTAATTTATTTTAGCTTTCAAAGTATTGTCTTTCAAGGCTGTCATTTTTTTTGTTAACTTTGATGCAGATTGATGTGAATTTATATTTTGACTTATTCAAAGGTTGCTTTTATATATATATATTATAATAGATCCATGGAGTTTTTGACAAAACTTGTGTGATTTCCAAGTCGTTCTATTTCTTTCTGTATAATAACTGAAATGCAAACGAGTTTTGGAAATTTTGAAAGGAAGTATTGATTTGCTATTGAGTTTGCACGCCTGAAAGAAACCATCGCTCACTTTCTCCTGGTAATTTATTTTGTTGCATTTATCAAAATTTTCTAAGGGTTTTCATCGGCTAAAAGCTTATTGATAATCATACATATTGTCGACCAATTGCACTGCTCTCGGGTGTCGGTAGTTGTGGAGTCCCATTGCTATTCATTTGTTAGAAAGTGAGTAGTTGCCAAATCCAGTTGCCACTCATTTGTTGAGAAATGAGTAGTTGGTGAATCCAGTTGCAATTAATTTGTTGAGAAATGAGTGGCAGCCAAATCCAATTTCATTTCATTATTTAGTTTTAGTTAATCTGTTTTACATTGCAAAGATGTGCATCTATCTCCTTAGGATTCTGCAAGTATACATATTAGATTTTCACGTGGTTTTCGAAATGCCAATTGCTCTTCAAAACCAAGTCTTACTAATTATTGTTGTTTTGATAAGCAAATAATTCTTCTTAGTTCCTGTAATTTGTGCAGTTGGAGTGGCAATGGCAAATTTGAGTTTTGAGTCTGATCCCATATTGAAGGAGTGCTACATCCCTAGTTACATTCTTGTGCCCGACTCTGATAGTGAGCCTTTACGTGATGTACCCGAATGCCCGGTGCTAGTGTTCATCAACTCCAAAAGTGGTGGTCAGCTGGGTGGAGATCTGCTTGTCACATATCGTTCTCTTTTAAACAAAAAGCAGGTATTTGCACCATTAAAATGTCAGTTTAGACACCTTAAGGATTTCTTGTTCAGGATTGAATCAAACTTCCACAATCTAAATTGGCTCTTATTTTCTGTCAATGGGTGACCTAAATTAACTTTCAGGTTTTTGATTTGGGGGACGAGGCTCCTGATGCTGTGTTACACAGACTGTACCTCCATCTAGAAAAGCTCAAGCTTAATGGGGATGAATTTGTTTCTAAGTTTCAAGAGAAATTGAGAATAATTGTGAGTTGAGTTACATGTCATGTTAAGGTTGACTTTTCTCATTAATGATTTTGTGCTTTCACATTGTAGCATAGAAGTTACCTCCACACCCTATTATCGTGAAAATGTGTCTGACAGTGATATAGCTCATAAGGTCGCAGGTGGGGATGGCACAGCTGGCTGGCTTCTTGGAGTTGTTTCTGATCTGAAATTATCTCATCCACCACCAATTGCTACTATGCCCCTGGGAACTGGAAACAACCTGCCATTTGCATTTGGCTGGGTAGGAAAATAGCCTTTCTTTAATAGCAGTGTTTTGAGAATAAAACACTATTGTTTGAGTGCTTTATATGTTTGCTTTGTGCTTTATGGAGTACAAATACATTGTCTATAAATCAGGGAATAGGCAGTTAAGATTAACTTGCATGCATTTTTCATATTTTCCTTGGTTTCTCTTATTTTTGCTTTCAATAAATAAAGGAACACCTTTATATATTCTGTGAGAACCAGAACCCTTTGAAGTTAATCATCTTTGTGCTGAGACATCTGCTTGACTTTGTTGATGAACACCAGAATCTGCGGGCGTCTTAATTTTTTGTTTTTGATTCTTTAAGCATTGAATTCTGTTTTAGCCTGAATTGACTCTAAGGTGAATGGCATCCATGTGACAACAACCACTTCTTTTTCATGTAACCAAAAGGGCTGCCAACAATTGGATCATTCTGTGTTAGTAACCTCCTTGAAGATGTGTATCAGCTGGTAGTAACCTTGATATTAAATAAAATTCCAAATTGTATTGGGTGAATATGTAACTCCTGATGATTAAAATGAGGCACCAAATGTGGGGTTAATTCATAGTTGTAAAAACCAATCTAATAAGTTGGGTGGTTATGCTCTTCCGATGAGCTACAAAATGGGGGCATCCCCTCCCCTATCAATCTTGCTTAAACCTTTGATACTGCTTCTTTGTCTAACCTTGATGCATTTTGAACCTCAAATAGTTTCAAATTTTAGTTTTCCCTTCGTAAGGGCTTCTAATGATATGCAGTTTTGTAATTTGCAGGGCAAGAAGAATCCAGGAACAGATCATAGTTCTGTGCTGTCATTCTTGGGGCAAGTAAGGAAAGCAAAAGAGATGAAAATAGACAGGTTCTGCATTTACGTGGTCCATTTTTTCGGTCCATTTTTTCAGTTTTATTAAACAAACACCCTTGGTGTTCTCATGGAAGTTGATTGCAGTCTTCTTATTTAACTCTGTGATGCTGTATTTGTAAAATTATTAGATTTATTCCTCTTGAAAATGTGCCTCAAGGTTTTCAACTAAACTGGTGCTAAAAAAAGAAATGATGGATGCCTTACAATTATCATGGTGTTTGACTTTATGTTTTGTGGACTTAGGTTGCTGAAACTTTGAATGTACCTATCCTATATTAAGACACTCTTGCAACATGTGGTAATGATCCATTCATGATTATGCCTTTTCCGACAGATTTCTTAGGCTGTAAACTTGTATGTTGGCTAATATAGCCTAAGAAAATCTATTTCTCCATTGTGTTTCATTGAGGGCCATATTTTCTATTAAATTGCATATGATATATTTTTTTACTGTCTCATTTAAAGTTCATTTCGATCTACCTCGACACTTCACATTGCCGTTGATACGGATCACACCACTTTTCTTCATTCGTGTATTCATAGGTCTTCTACATATGTGTCCAAACCATTTGAGTCTTTTATCTCTTAATTTATCCCCCATTAATGCTGCTTCTACCATTTTCCAAATACACTTATTCATGATTCTATCATTTGCTTGTTTTACCACATGTCTATCCTATATTTTCGTTTTAGTCACATTTAATTTCTAAACATGTATTTTAGTTGTCCGATGTTTAGTACCATGAAACATGATTGGCCAATTACCTATAGTATACAATTTACTATTCATCTTAAAAGGAATACATCAATTGCATAATATCCTATCTAGTTATCCTTATTATTTTAATGCGATGAGTAAAT
Organism: Ilex paraguariensis; assembly: GCA_963454935.2. Classification (NCBI taxonomy): domain Eukaryota; kingdom Viridiplantae; phylum Streptophyta; class Magnoliopsida; order Aquifoliales; family Aquifoliaceae; genus Ilex; species Ilex paraguariensis. The sequence goes on along the minus strand of CAUOFW020001653.1, from coordinate 48,574 downwards.
CATCTTCAGTCTCTTCTCCTCTGTATATAATTAACCCTAGATATCAGAAGTGTTCACTCTTTGATATTTGTTTTTTTATCGTTGCTACTTCCCTATTCGGATCTCTACTTTTACTCAAGTTTTTTTCCATATTTGTAGTTTATTTTTACTTCTCACGAGTCCTTTTGATTCTAAAGCTTCTCGCTAGATTTCAAATTTATTATCAATTCCTACTTTAGTCTGATTTCAATACTATCCTGGGAAGCACGGATACGGATACAGGATAAGAGTACGACATGATATGGATACGATAATATAACAAAATCTTAAAAAGTGGGATACGAATAAGGCTAGGATATGTCTATATTATCGGAAGTTATTACAATACAAGAGATACCAGGGATTAAGAGACAAAATACATCCAAACTAACACAATTTTTGTTGTTGATATAGGAACTGTTTGATGGTATTTGAATTAAATGTTCTATGTAATTCTAAACCTGAACATGTGTCACCCTTCAAAGGTCATTAACGTTTACTTAACATTTAATTGCAGTACATTTATCGATTTCGACGTAAGCTATAAAAACTCTTTATTCAGGCCAAACAAATTATAAAAAATTGACAAATATTGTGACTTATGTGATATATGTCCAAATAAACATCTTGGAATAAGGAATCCCCATGTGTGTGATTCATGGTTTCTACACAATTCACCTCACTAAGTATAAGGAGAATTAATCCACCTTGGAGATACCGAGTATCTGAGGTGTATTCGACAAGTATTTAACAATGATAAATATTTTATTACTTATTCGATACATCCAGAAAGTATTCGATATGTAATCATGAGAATCCGATGAGTATCGGTATCCAATACGTTACCTCGATTGAAGTATCTGTACTTCATAGATACTATCTCATTAGCAAATAATATTGATGAGTAGTCTTTGTATGGTTGAACTGACATAATCAGCTTTGGAAGCTTAGGTGAAAACCCGAGAATTTCTGGTACAAAAGTGAAATGCACGTTGTCGAATCATTAGGATTTATCTTTTTATTTATAGCATTTGTTATTGGAATTTTTAGTTAGATAACATTTATCAGATTTAGATTATTAGAGATAAGTTGATAGAATTTGAGTAGAAGAGAAGTTTATTTTGGTAGGACACTTGTTTAATAAATAAGGATGTAATTCCGATTATTTTAATCAGAGTTGAATTTTAATTTGAAAATTCTCTATAGAGAAATTGTCTTTATTGAATTTTAATTTGGTAATCCCTTTCTTACCCTTTTTTCCTTACATCAAATATATACCATGAAATCTCATTCTGAGTGTGATTAGTTGATTCATCTATAAGACTATAACCAAGACAAAAAGTTGTGGACTTGGTTCATATATAACCAAGTCAAAAACATACAGACTTAAGAGGAAACCGTAATGCAATCCTATAGTAATTGGTAATTCCTTAGTTAACCCTTTTATTATTTTCACTAAAGTCAATGAACCCTTGTACATATCCTGATAATATCGGTATACATATTCTTATCGGTTCCTTCTCTAAAATCTATCATATTATATTCTTAGGGACTCTATCAATGGCCTTCTTTTGGTCTATAAAACCATGTGAAATGTCTTTTCTCTCTCTTTACCTGTTTATTAGTTTACTCAGCAAGTATAGAGCTTTTGTCCTAATATCCCAAATATAAATTCACTAATCCTCAGATATTGTTGTTTCAAATCTATGAACTTTTTCCCAAGGATCATTGTAAAACTTACTGATATAATTTTTCGATAGTTTGTGGAACTCAGAGTGCCCCCTTTATTTCATTTATGAGTACTCAATATTATTGCTACAACATCCCCAAACATTTGCAAATCTTAGGTGGTATACCGTATAAGATAAGGTTATACCGTTTTTCAATTTCATTTTCTTCGAACACCCTAAATCTGTGAAAGAATTTTTTTCTTGAATCTCCAGTAGTTATTATATTGTTCAACACCTAAGCTCCAAATATGATTGCATTTTATTACTTTTCAATGTAATTTGTCCAACTTTTTTAATTTTCACATTTTATACCAAGACCTTTAAATTATTGTTTTTAATATACTTAATATGGTGAACTGACATTATTTGCACAAAATGGCTTCCCTCATGTTTGAACCCACAACTTAGAGGTTATTTTACTGAATTTTGACCAGTGCCCCCATATAATTATATTTATGTGTCAGTAAAATTTGAAATGGTTATATTCATTACCATGATATTTTCTGTCACATTTTCAGTTCTTAACTTCTAACTCAGCTAAACATAACCTTATTCTAATTGTCTGAACTTATCAAAAAAAGCTGTCATATTTTGTTTTCATGTCTAAACTTTTCTCTAACCATTATCTTTGCACTATGTAAATTATTATTTTTTCTCGAGAAAGTACTCCGTGAATTAGTTTATGATATTTGATTCAGTACTTTCAGACTTACTGCATGAATTTGAAACATTCGAAAGAGTTACTATGATTGGCAAGGATCACTTATTGTTATGACATAATATTTATTTACTCAATCTGTTTTCCTCTTGTCAACCCACCTATGATTTTTGATGGACATTATACAGTGTAATTAAAATATAATTTTTTTAGGGCATATGAGTAAAATTTTTTTCCTTGATATGCCCCTTTCAGCCTGATATTTTGGAGTTAATCAATTGATTAAGAAGACTAATACTTGCTTGTTACGCAACTATGTTTTTGTTCCTCGGCGTTACTATTGTTTGTTTAAATCCAGCTGGCACATTCTCATGAGGATGAGAGCACCAAAAGATGGTTCTTGTGAACCTATTGCACCTCTGGAGTTGCCTCATTCTTTGCATGCATTCCATAGAGTGTCTTCAACTGATGTTCTCAACATGGTGAGATAACCCTTGTTGTTTTTAATATTATTTACACCACGTATTCTTCTGTGTTGCGTCGTCTTTATGTTTCTCATTTATGGTTATTATCTTTTATTTCTCTGTAGTCCTGTTTTTCCTTTCATTTATGCCAAGGTTCCTTAGTTACAGATGTTCACATATATTAGTTGCGCAATCTTTTTTCTACATGAAATTCCCATTTTCAAATTGATATGTATCACTATGCTGCATGACAATTCTTGTACATTTTACTTTTATACCTTTTCCAATTTATAGTGGTGGTTAACAAAGCAAAGAAAATGTATTAGCCATTTGAAAGTCTGAAAGAGACATAATAAGTAACAGTCTGCTATTGCTATTTTGAAGTTAGTCTTCTTCTAAATGGCTACAGCATAGTACTGTTTTCTTATGGGTAAATGTTCGAATTCTTTGCAGGAAGGTTGTCACACATTTCGTGGCGGGTTCTGGAATTACTTTAGCATGGGTAAGTATAAATTTCCCAAATGATATCAAAAGATGATAACCTTTCAAGTTATGTTACATGTTCTCATTGCACGCTGTAGAGTGTGTTCCCATATACACTATCTACGTTCATTGCTCTTCTTCTAAAGTCCCTTGGAGCCAATCGGTTGCCTGAAGCTTGAGAAATATATATTAAGCACTATAACTGTGTCATACTTAAACAGTCCACTGTGAGTAGCTTAGTGCATAGTAGTTCAGTTTTTGCACATCAATAGTGACCACTGGAATCTATAATAAATCTGACCTTATACGAATGGCAATTGCTGGACTAAAGGTGATGGCAAGGTTGATGCATTGAAATAATGCTGATTTTCTTTCTGTGTGACAACTTGAGGTGGAAAGAACTAGTCATGTGTAATGTTGGCTGCCTTGACTTTGCACATTACATTTTTGGGTTTATATGAGGGATCTGCAGTTACAATTTAAATATGAGCTACAACTTACCTTCAGAAAGACAAGTATGTTAACTAAGCCATATATTTATTGCTCTTTCACTGTTTTTTTTCTTCAGTTTTTTATTTATTTATTTTTTTTTTCTGGTTCTCATGTAATAGGCCAGTGCATCATGATAGAATGCATGAAGCATAAGTCAAACTTTGGAGGCTAAGATGTTACAGAGCCTCTAATTTGTTTCTATTGATGGATTCAATATATTGCGTTGCGTCACTATGGAACAGTCCAAGAAAATTACATCGTTGTTTACATTTTTTGGTTTTGGTCCCATCTTCAGGCTTGAATTGACATATTCTTGCTGGTAATTTTATTCTCCATGTAATATATGGCTTTTGTTACGACCATTCCTTACAATGGAAATTTGATATCAGCAAGGTCAGATTTTGACAAACTGTTCTCCACAAGAAAATATATACTATTTTGTTGGTTTGGAAATGTAGACAGGGACTTGGAATTCATACCCAATCCTTAACTACTGATTCGATTGAATTGGCATGGAAGTTTTTGAAGTAAATGAAATTCTCAAGCGGACTACTCCCTAAAGGCTGGTGATTTAAAATAACAGGGTTACTGCTGTTATTTTGAGTTCAGGCATCTAAGAATATAATAAAATTTAGCTTAATTACACTTTTAACCTTTAAGTATTGCACGATTCCCAAATCCCACTTATGTCCTTGAACTTTTTTGTCTCAATTTTGCCCTCCAACTTTTGGCATATTATCCATTCAGTCTAATCAATAACAACAGGTTAACTTTTTCTATGATGACACTTGTGCATTGCGTCATGAACACATGCTTTTTTTTCCTCAATAAAGTTAACTGTTGTTATTGATTGGACTGAATTGATAATATGTCAAAAGTTGGAGTACGAATTGAATCAAAAGTTTAACGACCAAAGTGGGAATAACATCATACTTTAGGGGCAAAAAGTTAACCCTGATTGTTAAAGGAGTGGTTCTTGTTCACGTTAAGCTAGATTGTGATTTTGATTAAATTCTTTACTTTATGTTAGTGAGATGAAAAAATTATGAATTCTATGGAGTTCAAATCTGTTTGTTGAATTACAAGCACCATATCCAAATTTATGAAAGCAAAACTTTTGTTACAAAATAATCTGGATCCAGCCTTCCATGTTAGTTAGTTTGTTTGAAGCAGAGAGTTTTACTTGGTTTTCATCTGGGAGTTTTTGGAGGATAGGCATATCCTGAACCAGGCCAACGAGCTAAAATTTTAAAGTGCGCCACAGAATACTGAAGCAACATAGAAAAATTCTTGAATAGTTCCAATTATCTGTAGATATATGTTACATAACTCTAAAGTAAAGGGAGTCCATAGTATTTGTCCCTGTATAGTAGAGAGATTGCTTTAACAAAGTACAATGGTTTAGAAGCTTCAACTTTCTTAGTTATTTTGAAATGTAAATGTGAGGGAACTTTGTTGGATCTCTTTTTCCATTTTTTTGTTGGGTCCATCTACCAACAACCACGGATCAAAATTTCGTCTTAGTTCATAGCTTCGGTCATTTTGGAAATGGAAATGTTTCGGACATGTTTTAAAAAATTTCGGAAACTAGATGGCAACTAAGAAAAAAATTGGAAATTTGTTGTGAAAATATTCCGAAACATTGATCGAAAAATACTAAAACATGTTGAACCATATCAAAACACCTTAAAACATCTCATCTCAAAACATAGAATTATAATATTCAATCGAAGTTTTGTTTTAGTTTCTATAGAAACAAAAATATTTCAGATGTCTTGAAAAGACAATGTTGTGGAATATGCTGCACGCCCTCAACAACTATCATTATGCTTTTCATCATACAATCTCTGATATCAAATTAAGTTAATTTTCTTGTTTACAGGAATGGATGCACAAGTGTCTTATGCATTTCATTCTGAAAGAAAGTTGCATCCAGAGAGATTCAAACACCAGTTGGTTAATCAGGTAATGTGATTTTTGTGCACTATGTAAAACAATGCTAGCTGAAAGTGAAATTATTACAATTTCTAAGTGGTGAGATTCACACTAGCTAATTGGTTTGTATTAGTATTAGGATGTCTGATTGGAATAATACATGGTATGCAATAAGATATTACTTCTGTGAGGTGCCCTCTCGCCCTTGTAAATTTTTGAATGCTTTTCTTAAACCATTGGCATGGGACGTAGTCAAAGTATCAACCATAATACAATTCTATAACTAGTATCTTAATGCCACATTGAAATGATTCATTTGAAGGTCATTTAGGGAATTAAGCTTCTTGGCATTCTATTGGTATCATTGTATTTGGTGAAATGAGGAGTTGGTTTATCTCATATGATTGCATACGATTCTACCTTTTTTCAGTTTTGAAGATCAATGTACAATATGCTTACTTTTTCTGGATTCTGGTAAATGTACAAATGTAAGATGTGTCTCTAATAACATGTTACAATATAGTCTGTAATTAGGTCTTGCTAATGCTATTCTTCATACAAATACCTCCAGTGAAAAGATGCTTCTTATTGTCTTCTAGAGAACATACGCAAAGCTTGGATGTACCCAAGGATGGTTTTGTGCTTCTCTTTTTCATCCTTCTTCAAGGTGAGTATATTGGCATTGTGCTGTATGGAAAATATAAATATAGTTTACTCACTAATAAAAAAAATGAAAATTGCCTTCTCAAAAGTTAAAGAGTTTTTGGAAAATGAAAGGCTCTTTATCGGACTTGAAGTGATGATTTAAGCCTCTCAAGCCTTTCAAAAAGTGTGACTTTTTTGGTTAGAAGGCCCTATTTGAATCAATTCATGAATCTGCCCTTACCTTGTGCCAATTCCTGTGTTAATATGTGACCATTGTATCTTTATTCCTATTATGAAGTCCCATATATTAGGGGTCTGCTGATGTTCCACCATTCCTTTTTTTATCATAATCAAGATTTTCTTTACCTTGTAATGAATGTTTTAGCTCGAACATCACAAGAGTCTTTGTAACATATGGTGCTGCCCTTAATTAATGCCTAGTTATATTTAAAGGTTCTGAGGTATTGTTTTGTCATTTAAAAAGCTTCATTAAAGGATAAGGAAATGGTGGATGCTATGAAGACATTGATTTTAGAAAGTTGAGCAGTTACTAGTTGTGGCAAATCATTAGCAAAATTGTTCATGTTCATAATTCATCTGAAAGTTGGGTCGTATAATGAATACAAGTCTGAAAGTTGCCGAGCCTTTGACGAAACCTATATTTACAAAGTATAAATGTATCAAGCATAGATGTAGGTAGAGGTGTATGGGACGCTCTCTGCAATGTATGTTTGTTGATATGCTTTAGGTGATGTTAGTGTTAATTTCTATGCAGGAACATAGCTCAGCTTGCAAATGTTAAGATCATGAAAGGACATGGGGAATTGCAAGACCTCCTAATTCCTCATAGGTAAGTTAAAGGTGTATTTTCTGAAACCATTACAGAATTGATGATCACTTACAATTTTTGTTGCTTATTTTGTGGGAACTTGAAAAAAGAATAGATGCGTTAAAAAGAATATGACAAGAAAAGGCATTGAAGAGGTTATCGTAGTTTATAGCTGCAAATGATCTTATTAGAGGTTTTAGACTGAAAACATTTTAAAAAGTAAGATCATTGATTAACCTCTACAGAACAAATGAAAACCTTTGAACTGTTTCAACTAGGAGAGTATAGTTGAAATATTAAAGGTTTGATTCTAAGGTTTGGGAAATAGAAGAAGAGAAAAGAAGAGAGAAAGAGAAAGAGAGGGATTGTGGAAAAGGTAGTCACCTATGCATTCCCAACCTCAATATTTATGGTACAAGAATATTAAAAAATTACAAGAATGCTCATTATTCTAATTTCCATATATTCTAACAAGTATCTATGTCTATGTTCGTAGATATCTGATTTATTTTAACAAGGAAAGTAGGTTAGTTTACATGTGAACAATGTACTTATATAAGTGGAATAAAATTGCATTTTGTTTCCATTGAGAGGGCCGAAATGTTCCGGTTTCAATGGAAACTGAAACGAATCAATGATTGAACTGAGAAATTTCTAAAGATGAATATGGTCATTATACATTTTGTAAGACTATTAGATGTTGTTTTCTAATTAGGCAAAGGAATGCACATTTTGCTATGTATCTATTCGGTATTTCTACTTTTCATATGTCCATGACTATGTCTCACAAATTAGAATTTAATACTGAACCTTGGAAATCATTAAAATGGATTCGACATATGGTAGTGCCTGATTATAAGGTAACTCCTGGAAGTCATTTTTTTTTTACTTTTTCCTTCCAACAATTAATAATCTGTCAACAAGGATTCAAAATACATCAAATTTTAAAGAGTGCCAATGTATTCTTTTACCTTTCTTCTAACCACTAGGTGCTGTGGATTTTAAGTGAAATCTCCAAATTTAAGTTTTGAAGAGTTAATTCATTTAGCTTGTTATTTGGATGGTCAATGATGGCCTGTTATTATGGACTTCATGTTACTACAGGGTTGGTGCCAAGTGAAACATATGTGGGCCTAAGGTTCGATAGATGCCTTTCAAAATGTATGATATTCGTTGGAGAGTTCTGGGATCTTTCCCAACTGAGTGTGGTTTTGACAAGAGTCAAATTCTAATGGGCAAGGACATGTGATATCTTCTGACGCATTGCTTGGTTTAATGAGCTTTTTCTGTCAGCACACATCTCTTACTTTTCTACTAGTTTTGTTTATCCAACAAAAAGAAGGGCATTTCTATGTTATTGTAATCAGCAATTCAGCATGCATTCATGGCCTAGTTTTTTTTTTTTCCATTACAAGTATATAATTTGAATGTAAAATTTTTGCTGCAGCAAACTTTAATGGCCTACAAAATATTATACAAAAAAAACAAAAAAACAAAATTGAGATTGACAAGATGGGAAAAAAGAAATTTCATTTATTTATAATTGTGAACTTAAGGTCAAGTGTTTGTCTGCTGTATGAGTTGACTTTGTTGAAACAATTGGTGTCTTGGACTAGTAGTGAGTTGAGGGGCCTTTTTGAAGTAGAATGAAGGCTCCAAGTTCCAACTCTATCATCTCCAAATGATTTTTCTTTTTTTGCTTTCTTGATTTCATATTGATTTGAAGGATTGTCTTCAACCTTGAGGCTGTTCGTAGAATTTCCTGCTCTCAGATATTTTGAGCTTTAGCTTTTACTTTCTTTTTCAAAATGACTCAAGTAAATAAATAAAGTGGGATAATATGGTTTGACTTTTGTTGGCTTCAACCTCCTATTTTCTAGTTCACTTCTGTTACTGCAGCAATGAAGCATAACGAGTTTGATTTAGTCCACTTTTTTGACCCCATCACTGCACTCATCAAACCACCCCCGATAGAAGAAAAAAAGAAGGCATAAGAATTTGGGCCTTTCAACAAATTTCCAGAGGCCCTACCAAAACTTGAAAGAAATTATGGAAGTTTGTGCCCATAGAGATCATTTTTTTATTGGAAGCTCATTGATATCATAGTTTGGCTTTATATGTTTGTGTTCCAATTGTCTGTTACTTGCTTATGGATTCTTCTTTCATGTCAAATTGCTACATGTTATCAACCCTATTGTGGCTTTATTTCCTGTATTCCGGTTCTATTCTTTGCTTCCCGCAGTGAAGCAAGAAAATTGGTTCTTTTCATTTTCTTACAAAAAGAGACTTTTCTATACAAGGTCTTTTATAGATTCTCAGGGGTACCTCTTAAAACTTTAGAGTCCCAATGGGCGTTTCAGACAGTCCTTTATTTTGTCCAATTCTTCCAACTACTGGTTGTTGCTGTGGCCAATGTTCCAATGTCTGTGTAAATGATAAGAACCTAATAATGAAAATGTGCTCTCTGTTAGTCCTTATAGTTCCTCAAATACTTAGTTGACCTATCAGTGATTTTACTTACTCTTTGTTTCTATAATGTACAGTATCAGGTCAATTGTATGCCTTAACTTGCCTAGCTTTTCTGGTGGACTAAGTCCTTGGGGAACACCAAATAGGAAGAAACTGCGTGATGTTCGTACCAACATCTCACTTATTTTCCCAAGAGTTCTTTTGCATTATTATTTGTTGATTTTACGTCTCTGACAAAGATATCCTGCTTAAATATGACCTACAGAGAGATTTGACTCCTCCATTTGTGGATGATAGCCTGCTTGAGATTGTTGGTTTCAGAGATGCTTGGCATGGACTTGTTTTGCTAGCTCCAAATGGACATGGGACACGTCTTGCTCAGGTTTGGATTGATGATTCTAAATTTTATGACAGTTTATGAAATCTCCTGGGATGAACATGCACAAAAAATCATATTTATGAAGGCACTAAACTTTGGATCAGTTACTTTGTGAAGTTAATCCAATGATGAATGACATTGACATGGTGAATATGTGCAAGCAGAAATATAAAATATGAAGAAGTAATCTGAGCAGTTATGAAACGCGCATCCACTGTTTGCTGGATGCCATAATTCGTGCATGAATGAGTTACCTGAATTTAAATCTCTCTTTAGTTGCCAACTGTTAGTTGTCGAATTAATTATCCAAGTACAAATTTTCTAAACAAATTTACCAAATTACGGCACTTTTGAACTTATTTACCAACTACAACAACTTTTAAAAACGTGGTTAATGACCACACTTTTAACAAAAAGCGTGTTTTTTAACCATGCTTTTTTATGTTAACAGTACCACAACCTAAAGGCAAAATTGGGGGTTTAAAGCTGTGGTCAACAACCACGTTTTTAACTTTGTCCCACAAAATTGGTCTGACTATGAGTTTTTCCTAGTTCACTGACTTTGCATTCTTGTTTGACAGCATGACCCAGTGAAGTAGCTGGTCAACCAATTAGTGCTTGACAACTCGGGTTACCTATTTTTTTCTTTCTAATCTTCCATTTCTCTGTGGTCTCCTCTTCAGGGAGGGAAGTCCATGTGGTGTTGTCTGACACCATGAAGACATGAGCCATATGTTTTTGTCCTTACACATTTAGCATGCATTGCTTTATGAACTCTTCTCCTAGAAATGAAGTTCCTACAATTCCAAGGCAACAAAAGCCCATGTCCCCCTCGAGTTAATGTAGACAATTAAAAGCGTGATTAGTGACTAAGAGAAATCGTGGTTAATAAACACACTTTCCTTTAAAATCGTAGTCACCAACCACAATTTCAAAAAGTGTCATAGTTCGGTAAATAAGTTTAAAACTACCATATTTTAGTAAATTTGTTTGAAAAGTTCGGTAAATTGATAATCAATTGGTTAGTTGTCTAGGCTAACCTGTAAATTTCCAATATCAGATTTTGTTTGCCTCAGATGCTCCTTCAATCATCGTCTTACAAAGGTCACAAAGAATTATGACATGCTAAAGCAATACGAATGATATCTCCCAGTACTAATTGAGTGCTGACATCATTGTTGCATTGGTATCTGCTAAAAATTTTACTCCATTCTTGGCCTTTTTTGTTTTAAGTTCACCGTTAACAATTGTGCAAGTGGTGGATGATTTGACTGTCTGGAGATTTGTCATGCATGCTGAGCCTCAAAAAGATTTTACCATCTACCAAACCAATCTTGAGCCAAGTTTCCTTGGATGATTTTGAGCTTGAGTCATTCTTCAACACCTAACTTCATCCGACCATTCCCAAACATGCCGATACTTGACTAGATCATCTCATTCAAAGCCAAAGTTTTAATTTGAGTCCATAAATTTTAACATCTTGTTAGTTGACCTCAAACAGTTGGGACAAGACTTTGTTGAATTGAGTTGAGTTTATTAGCAGTGTGAAATGATATTCAATTGTGACATAATTGGATGCATTGAACAAGGATGAATGTTCAGTGTTTTCAATAGCATAAAAACTTAAAAAAAGTGCAGTTTTCCAGTAATCTTGAATGCAACTTTGAACAAAACTGTCAGCACTCAGATGGGCGTTTTTTTTTTTAAAACCACCTGAATGGACAGAAAATTTCCCATTGGACCACCAATTCATAGACTAACATTGTCCACCACCTATAGTCCTAAAAGGGTACAGGGCTTCAATGTATTTGCTAGATTACATAGGCTTGCATAACCTTCTATCAGTACAGTAGTTAGAAATGTTCTTCCTGCAATCAATTCATTTTCAAGGTCTGAAGTTCACTTTAAGGAGCTTCAAGTCTAATAGATCCATTGGGGAAACTGTTCTGATTATGAGCTGCAATGACTTGAGATTGTCCTAGTATCCACTAGTTAAAGTATACGCAACACCTTATGATCTAATGGAAGATATGACTCTAAATAGAGTACGAGTATTTGTTCAGCTAGCCCATATTCTTGAGGATTAGGGTAAGGCTACTTAAAATCTTGGCACATTGTTGGAAATCTTAGTAAGTTGCTTGCTGCAGGATATTTGAGGTTGTGGATATAAATCTTAACAAAGAAAATTCCCATCAGAATAACTTGCTGAAAGAAAAGCCATGACCCCTCCTTGAGTACAGATGGCACAAACGTGTAAAGTTAGGACACGTAATGCATGGGAGTTGTGTCATGAGTTATCCTTTTTTCCCTGACAATTTTTCTTCTGTTTGTAGACACACCGAGTCCGATTTGAGTTTCACAAAGGTGCAGCCGAGCACACATTCATGAGGATTGATGGGGAACCTTGGAAACAGCCCCTTCCAGTTGATGATGACACCGTTGTGGTAGAAATCTCGCATCTTAGACAGGTGAAGATACTTGCCACCCACGATTGTAGATCTAAAAGCATTCATGATCCCTCAACTCCAGTCAGCTATGATGCTGAAGAAGAGGACAGTAACAGCAATGATGAAGAAGAATCTGCTGGGGAAGAGTGGAGAAAGTTCGGTGCAGCAGACACCTTCAAAATCCCAGAGGATGTTGACATTTCTCGTCTCAGTTGAACCTATTGTTAGTCACTGATTGAGTCTAGGTCATTTACTTTGCCGTCTTATTGATTAGTGGTTGAATCTCTACTATTTGCCATATTTAGCATAGCAGAGCATAACCTGGTAGCTATCGTATTCTAATCAGTTGTTTGAAGATCATACAGTTAATTATTTAATTTTAAGCATTATCGATAAAGCCAATTATTCAGTTTATACTTTGGTACTTGTTGGGTAAACAATCTTATACGGTTTGGGCATGATCGGCTTAGGCCGTTCAGTGTAGGGTAATCTTTGGCTCTATAGAACATACAAGGAATTGGAAGTAACATTTCACCGATGTCAAGTCATGGACCGGTTCTGCTATTTAACAGCATATTTGCTTTTACATTTTGAACAGAACAACAAATTACTTTTAAATAAGAGAAAATAATCTGTGTAAATAGGACGTATACAAAATTTTACATTGATAATCAATCCATATTATGTTAAGGCTGCCTTAACCATGGAAGGTCCAACTCTGTCAAAATGGATAAAACCAATTAGGCGTATCCAATAGGTGGTGAGAACGCCGTTGTCACTATCGTCCGGCTGGTTGGTATTCCCCCAAACATGTTGTAACGGCCTGATTAGCCTTCTGAGATTCTGCCCTTTCTTCTATTTTCTTCTTCTCCCTGGAAGCCACAAGATTTTAGGAGAGATTAGTACCAAGGGGAACAGCAGAATAATGTTCATTGGAGAGAGACTTGACATGTAAATGGTACATTGCTGCCTTATTGGTCATGAATTGTAAATAGTCATTGGAAATTGCAAAGACTTCAGTGCTTTTGTACAACCAAAAGAGGAATACCGATCCCAAAAAAGAATTCTGTTAGAGAGATTCGACATCTAAAAGGCACGTTACTGCCTCATTGATCAAGAGCCATGAAACGAATCCAGAAGGCATGGGAAAATGCAGATACTTTGGCGCATTTCTATTGTTGATCTCAGCTATGAGTAGAAACTGATCCAAAAATTCTCATCTTGACTAGGTGTCAAGGTGCAAGTAAAGGAAGGACTTGTTGCAAAATAAGGCCACAGATCTGCTTTCACTACATAGGTCCACAACTTTGAGATTTAAGTTCTTGTAAAAGGTTCAGACCCTTCTTGTTGTAGCTGCTGTTGGGGGTTGGGGCAGGGGGCAAAGGATGGGGTGTTCATGAAATGCTTTAATTGAGAGCTTGAGTCCACTTTCAGGTGTTATGATTACCATCTCTTGTTTGACCTTATGCAAATACATTGCAAGGAATGCATTTTACGAAGAATTATTATTGAATTAGAGTTAGGAAAGATATTAGGATCACCTGTCCACATATTCTTTCAGGAGCTCTTTTGCTTGTACCAGCTTGGATAGTAAATTGCGGTAAACATCGAGGTCGCGATCCACACTCCTTTTATTTATGTTGAGCACAGCACAAAGCTGTCATATAAACAAGAAGAATGAACATTAGAACTGAGATATTAAAGCTTCATGGAACTTCAAATGCACAAAACGAATAATTTTTTTCACTTTACTTTGAATCATGGCTGCATCTGATAAAAAGAGAGACAAATATTAAAAACAGTTATAAGTCAAATATTTATCTAGATTCTTAACATCATGTCCTGTCAAAATTTGATTTGACAAAAGGACAAATGTTCTATAGCATTGTCTCCACCTCATATCCAAAGATACGCATGGACTCGGACAACAAAAGTACATGGAATAGTATTATGAAACGTATGCAAAACACACATATAGAACTTTTCAATTTGTCTTTCCATTACTTCAATAGTGGGCTTGTTTCAGTTCTCATGGCAAGCATTTTGCCAATTAACAATCAGACCTTCATTATATTCCAAATCCTAGCAGAATGTCAAAGACCAAAATCATCCAACACCCTTCCTTGTAAAAAACCAAAGCAAATGAAAGGGATCGGAACTACCCACCTGGCGACAGAGAGAGAGAGAGGTGCACACACAAATGCCCAAATACAGCAGACTGTCACAACCACATCAACACCCTAGAATACATTTTCTTCTGTCTTTTTCTTACAAGAGAAAATTATATGATTTGCTTTTGATAGAATGCAGAACTTTCAGATAGGCTGCATTGCTATAAGCTTTTTTGATCCCTCATCCATTATATCATGTGATATTGATGTTGAGAAAAGGTGCTCATCCATATTGTGGGGATCGATGTGCATCACGCCACTAGGATAAAGTGTAACAATCACAAATATGCATAGCTGAAAGTTATCTACCCTCTTTCAATAGATTAAACTAATCTCTATATAAGTAATAAAATTTATCAGAAGAGAATATTCTGAGGAGGGAAAAAATGTTTTCCAACAATGCTCAAGAAACTCTAGGCTTTCCTGTATTATACAAATACACAACGAGAAGATGAGCAGAAAATGACCAAGGGAAAAAGAACAGATAAGTGTGTGTAGATGAACCAAATTAGAACAATGTTCATACTAAAGCAATAATACCACAAGGAACCCTGGTAGTTAAATTTCTTTCATAATCAGCAGTTATGCATTCAATTTAGTATAGCTGGACATACTCAGCATACTAAAAAGAGAAGTTTGCAACTGAGGTTAAGTGATGAATCTGAAAACAAAATATCATAGCTACCACTAGTCCAATCAAATTCCCGAAAAAACTCTTGACAGCAGCCATCAACAACACTTACACAAGTGTATGGTCATCCAATCATATATCTGAAAATCCATAAAATCTATCAATGATATTTGTTAGTTTGAATGTAGCAAAAAATATGGAGGTGCAAAATAAAAATCCAACCAAGATGAGCGCGTGCAGTTAGTACAAAAAATGATAATAAATAAAATTTAGCACTCACACAAATTAAATGAAACATTTTGTTCAAGTACTTTAGTAAGTCAACTCCAAATATGTCACAATAGCATATTTCCTTTTATCTGTTCTCAAATGGGGAATTGAAATGATACTGCAGAGAATTTGGGTTCTACCTTTTCTAAAACGCTGGGTTCAGTTGCATTTGCCAACTCAAGAAGGCGAAACACACCAATAGCAAAGAATCGGCTGTAGCTGAAGCTTCCCTTGCCTCCAGCTCTTTCTGCAATGTCCTTCAAAATGCCTTCAATCTCTCCTTCTCTAGATGAAAAATCAACTAATGTAGTGGCAGTCTGAGAACTTGCCCATTCTTCCAATTTTTGGGCATCAATTCTGCAGTATACAATTATCAAACCTTCAGTCTAATGCAATTGATCATTCAAGGCTTTTGTGGATATGGAAGTATTCAATTGAGTGTTGCGCCGAACACCATAATGAGGAGTCAACTCATCTGAGACTTAAAGCAAATTGCTTGAGTCAGCTAGAAAGACTTCATACAGTTCAAAATGAGGACAATACAGGTTAATCATGTTTTCTTCCAATATGAAATTGTAACAGGGGGTTTGGGGGTGAACAGGGTGATTTATCTAAGAATTCTGGGTCCAGCAGGTACACATATCAGCAAGTTCTGTGCAACCACAACTTAACTTCAATACCAGTGTTCATGGACAACCTGAATTTAGTTTTAGGTTCAGAATTCAAGGCAGCACCATCAGCTATCCAGTTGAGACTTACGATATACTCTTGTGAAAGCGCATGTAGAGAAAGACCTTTTCGTTCTCTTTCAATGAAAGTTTGCATAAGATGGTTGAGTTAAAGCATCAATATGGCTACCCTCATAGTTCACTGAAGTGAAATCTTGTTAAAGCAAATCAACCAACAATAGATAAAAACATTATTTTTATGGTCTTTCTAACAATTCTTTTCACTACTGCATACATGCTGACCTAAAGTAAAAAAAGCAAGAGGGAAAAAATCACACGATCTATGTTGAAAGGTAGGTTAAGGAATTATGTAGACAAACCTGTATTGCTCTGGATCCTCCTGTAGTGCCTCAATATATGCTTTAAATATAGCATCCCGGTCTTCATCACTTGGGTACCCTTCCATGAGTTGATCATACACAGTAACAAATCCAAGGGCAAACACAGCATCATAACGATAAGTCCTCTTGTACCTCATCAAATGTTGTTGAACAATTAGCTCTTGCAGAACGGTGTTGTAGATACTGGGAATTGGTCGCTTGTAAGCCTTTAAGAAATTCAATTTTGTCTCAGCCACGGTGGGAACATCTGAAACGAATGACATGACAAAACAGATGCATCAGAACCCACTAAACATGCATTTAAATACAGTTCTTCCATAAATCATGACAATTAACTATCCAACAAGTTAGCTAAACTCCTTCCAAAATAAATATGATGGACATAAATAGCAAGGATCTCAATACACATATTCTGCATGGTAAGTTTATCCTGGGACAATGAATGTAAATCGGATTATAAACCCACCGGAAGAATCATCATCAATATTGTAATGCATAAGCTTTTAAACCCTAAATCAAACAAATAACTACTCGAGAGAACTATTAGTGTAGTAAGTGTGAAGTGAAAGAAAGAAAATCTGTGATTCAAAACATAACTCCTCCTAACATTACAGAATCAGTTGAATAGTAATTAAATGCCAGAATTTAACAATGAAAGAAGGAAAGTTAAAAGCTACCTGTTTATTTTCTGAGATATTTAGAGCATAATTTTCTTTTTCACTTTTGTTTACTCACAACTGAAACAATAACTCACCCAAGCAACATACTTGATTTTCTTATTTGTAAATACTCAAAATTGAAATTTGATACTTTTAACTGTTGTATATTAGGGGTCATTGCCTAATTTAATGGCAATGTGCTGAAGCTCTTAGGCGTAAATATTCATCTTTGACTCTCAGCGAGAGTGGCCACTTTTGGCAAAAATATGCTGGAGCTTAGGCATGTCTCCAGTTTACCTCTCCCAATCCACCCCTCCCAGCCAAAGGCTAGGCTTGTCCTTTGTTCAATAAATTTTCTGTTGTTGTGGGGTATAGTTTCCTAATCATTTAGAATCCAAATATTATGTTAACATATACAGTCTCTCCCTTACATGCTTTTCTGAATTTACGATTATTGGATTTCTTCGAAGACCATGGTCCCCTCTCTGCAAGTCAACTAAAACCTTAGATGTGTATAAATCAGGGATAAAAGAATATATGCATAGAAATAGAAGTTGAGATAAAAAAAAAAAACACAAATAGAAAGATTGTTCATCACATTTTGTAACAATGAAGTGCACAAGTGAAAGAAGAGACAGAAAAATGAAATAACTAAGATTGGATATGCTCAGAAGTTTGTTCCACAAAATAAGTACTAACTTTGCTTAGTAGCATGTTTTCATTACATCAATTATATAGTTTTTCCATGTCTAAATTATATTGTAGAATTTAGTACATTCAGAGAACATCTAGTAGCTGATATTCGATTTTAACTTGGGTTTCACTTCTTTCTGCGTACGAATGAGCTTAAGATGTTATATAACATTTCAGCCAAGAATTGTAATTTTTGGTTTATGTCTATAATGATAATGTTGATCAATAAATCACCCCATCATTGTAGACATCAAATATCTTTATGGTATTCTAACCAAGATCCTCATAAGAAAAATGAACGTAAATCACACTAAAGAAACTAGAAAAAAAAAAAAAAGGGAAAACTTTTCTGTTTCTTGGCTTTCCAAACACAATATATGGATTTGTATGTATGTACGTACACATAAACACACAAACATAGACAATTGGTTGCTCTAGTGAAATTATGCAAGTGTTCCGGTTGGCAGGAGTTAACTTTCAGCTGCCACCTCGCCCACAATTTCTGGGCTTGGTCCCTGGTCCCAAGTCCCAGTCTACCCTATCACAGCACTGTTCACAAGCAGGACCGTGATGGGTAATTTTCCTTTACTCATTCTACATTGCTTATTTAAGCAACAACTTAGAAGTTAAAATTTTCAACTTCGAGAAGAATTTGCCACTACTATCAATTGTTCAGCAGAGTTCACATTTTCGCGATCTGTACCTGTTGAAGTAATTCAAACTCAAAATTTCAAATGTTTTTCACCAAGTGGACATCTTTTCTCAGCAACCAAACAGACCACAATAGTATGCAAGCCAAGAAGAATATCAGTAAAGTAATCAACAATCAACTATAACTTGCCCGTGGCAGCAGACATGCAATGAGCGACCAAACGAGAACTGGAATTCGAAGGTCGACCACCAAGGCAATCGAACGAAAGGTTTGTACGGAACCGATTGGCATCAAAACTGAAAGCGAACGAACGAGTCGAAGCAACAGATAAATTCCTATCAGAGGATTGGCATTGACCAATTGCCGAAAAGTATAGAGAGCTAACAGCCGCCATTGGAGAGAGAGAGAGGTGAGATAGAATCGTAATTGGAGAATTTCCAGGAGATTTTTGTTCAGTATTCCCTCTAATGGTTTTCCATGGGATAAGAAAATCTTAGAATTTTCTCGGGAAAATGAAAGAAGAGAGGGAAAGTGGGAGTTGAGGTTTGGAATGGAGGGCTTATCCGGGTGTATCTTAACGAGGAACCAGTATGGATTTGACACGTGGGACTGAGTTTTTTCCCCTTCTCTCTCTTACTTGTGGTTGAGGTAGGTTTATAATTATGGGGCTTTATGTCTCGTCCTCCGTTGAGAGACAGTTAAATAAAGGGTAAATTGTAAAAGGCGTACCAAATTAGAATTTTTTGGTAAAAAATACATATTAAAAAATATACGGTTATTAAATATTTAATTTTGATATTTATTTGTATTAAAGTACATAATTTAAATTTTTGTATTTTTATTGTGATATTTTTGACCTTTATTAATTCATGTGTATTTAATGTATCATTTTTCTTTGAAAAGTGGTGTATTAAACATCTCTAAATTTTATGGGAGAACTTTATATATATATATATATATGAAAATACTTATGTATATACTTGTTGTTAAATCTCTTATTTAAATTTTGAATTATCTTTTAATGTACTTTGATTCATATATATTTTTTTTAAAGTGGTTTTATTTTTAAATTAATTTAATATCTGAATAGTATAATAGTGTAACAATAACAATGTAATAATAAAAGTGTAACACTAACAATGTAACAATATAACAATAATAGTGTAACAAGTTATTTACACAAAATATTGTACTATTATATTTTGTCAAACATATAGTTTCATATAAATTCATTCAAAATAGTCTATTTCTATTTTGAATTTGTTACCATATACACAAAACTACTGAACACTGTTTTTATTACAGTGTATTTGTTATATTGTCTTTATTACAGTGGTTTTGTTATATTGTTATTGTTATACTATTAGATATTCGAATATTAAATTAATTTGAAAATAAAACTATTTTCAAAAAAAAAAATGCTTGAATCGAGGTGCATTAAATATAATTTGAAAACAAAATCATTTTTCAAAAAAAAAAATACGCATGAATCAAGGTGCATTAAAGATAATTCAAAATTTAAATAAGAGATTTAACAACAAATATATATATATACACGTGTGTGTGTATAAAATAAATATATATATTCGTATATATGTGTATATTATATAAATAAGTATATATATTCATATATACGCATATATACATGTATTAACAAATACACATTAATCAATATGCATTAAATACGTATTTATATATATTAACAAATACATATGAATCAAGGTGCATTAAAGATAAGAGATTTTGAATTAAATGACTCTAAAATGAGCATTTATGTCTTTTTAAGTCACATTTTATTTTATGTATTTTTTATCAAATAAGTTTAATTAGGTATACCGACTTCCAAAGAACCCTTAAATAAAATCGAACCGTTTCAATACAACTAGGGTGCCCATGGGTCGGCGTAATCTAATTTGATCCAAACAATTAAATTTAAAATTCAAAAAACTTGATAGTTGATCCGTTTGAAAGAAGACTTGGGCCTTTCCCATGTCCATTACCCTGATCGAAACCCAGCCACTTAGCTCTCCTGTAAAAACTAGTTAAAACTTAGCCCAAGAACCCATCCACCCATTTTGTTTGAAAAAAAAAATACTAATGCTATTAGGATATAATTGAAAGATATAATTTAAAGACATAATAAGTTGTCACAAATGAAATGATAGTAAAATGTATTTAATGACGGGTCTCATTGTAGCATTAAATGAATTCATTATCATATCATTAATGACAACTCATGATGTTCTCAAATTACGTTTATAAATTATGTCTTAATAGCATTGCTCAAAAAAAAAAATTGAAAGTTAGGGATAAGGATTAAAATTTCGATTCGGTTCATTGATTCGGTCATCTAAAAAATAGAAACATATCGATGTATTTCGAAAATATTTTGACCTGTTTCGAAAACAAAATAAAGAAAATAAAAAATTTAAGAATTATTATTATTCCAAAACATTAGTCGAAATATACCAAAATATCTTGAAATACCTTGAAACATCTCGAAGTATTAGAATTTTGATTCTATTATTTTTTTGTTTCGTTTCCTTGGAAACGAAAATGTTTCAGACATTTCAATCGTTTCAAAATGAAATTTTGATTATTGGTTAGGAGATATATTCATCTCAACAAAAAAAATTATTTACTTAAATAATAAGTTGATTAATCTTGGGTATTATTCATTATTTTTTTTTTCGTCTATTTTAACTCTACTTTTAATTCAAAAATATGATTTACAAAAATAATAAGTTCAAAAATTTTTAAATAAAGATATATATATATATATAAAGGTCTGTCTAATGAGTGATGGGTTGAATTGCGGATAACTTACTCCTATTCGAAGCCTGACTCAACCCGCTCGATAACTCGCTTGGGTAAGGGCATGAGTACCCTATCCAGCTTGACACAAAAAAAATTTCATCAATTAATAATAAAACATCAAATGGGCAAGCTAAACCTTACTTACGTAGTTATTGGTTTACATGGAGAGATAGTTATTAATTTGTATAAGACCTATTTTCCTTATATATGTATTAGTTATAACCTGTGCCTGAAGGCACGATAAAATATAAACTTTGAGCGTTCAAAAAATCGATTTCACTATATTAAATTTTTTCAAAATATATTAACTATAAATTAATTTAATATTAAATGATTAAATATATAATAAAAATGAGTGATGTGATGTTTTAGGGAGGAAATATATAAATAATTAAATATGTGATAGAAATGAATGATGCGATTTGACGTTTGAGTCTGAAAAGAGATGATAGATGAGGTAAGTGATTGGTGATAATTTTGAGGGGAAAAATATAAATGAGATAAAATTCAAACACATTCCTGTTTTATTATATATATATATATATATATATATATATATATATATATATATATATATATTAGTTGGTGATAGCACATCGTAATATTAACATGGTATCACCATTGTATTTAATATTTAGTGGATAACATTCGGTATGTTATTACCTTTTTTGTGAAAGTACCATATAACTTTCATGTTAAATATTAACTCAATAGCTAGTGACATATCGCAAAACTAGGTTTTAAAAATGAACCTTTTCGACAATGAAAATTTTTAAAATGACCTTTGTGAAAATATGAAAAGCTTTGAACAGTAAAATATTTATAAATACTAGTGGTTGTGCACGTGCATTTGCACGCCAGTAATTCAAGATTTTGTTTATGAAATAAAAGTTGAAATTCAATTGCTCTAGGTTGCATGGTTCAAAAAAAAAAATTGTTCTAGTTTGTATCCCATGTTTTCCACTTTGTTCAAAGCAATTTTCCATTAAACCTAGAAAAGAAAGCCAAATCAGATAATCCAGAATAATGACACAAAAGTTTGTCAAATAAAGTAATATCATCGGCATGTTAAAACCAACAATATAGCCCCTTGTATGTAAAAACTATCTAGCAAAACACAGCACGCGTCGGAGCAGTTGGAGGAGTACAGGCAAAGAAAAAGAATTTTAGTGAGAACAACCCTAAAATTTAAGAGTTTTTAATTTTCAAATATGTTTTAATTAGATGTAACTATTAAGAGGTATTTTAGACAATAAAGATCGAAATGAACTTAAACCCAAATAGAGTTTTTGAGTGGATTTTTTACCAAACAAGTCTAAATAAATGGATTGGTCCCCAAAATTTCCCTTTGTGTGTAATTTTTTTATTTTTTATTTTTGGGGGGAGGAGGAGGGGGACTTGAACTATTGATCTCGACAAAACAAAACCTTAATAAAATAAAGAGTACTATTGAACCAGAGACCAATTGATAAAAGGGTAACTATTAAATGGAAAGAATAATTTTTTTCGTGTGTAAAATTTACTTTTCATATCAATAAAAAGTCAATGTTATCCGTCCAAAATACATCTCACTTATTTTAACTAGTGCTATTTAGTTTAATTATATTTCTGTATAACTATATTTACAATGCTAAAGGTTAAATCCAATGGAAAATTGACATTTTCAAACACAATCAAGGTAAAAAGAGATATGTAAAATTTACTAAAATAAAAATTAACTAACAACTTAATTGGAGGGGGGTCTTGTGTCACAATGCCAGTTTGATTGAAATACATAAAGTTGAACTTGTATTATAGACCACCAACCAATTGTCCTATGTGGGAAACTCAACCTTAAAGGAGAAAATTAAAATGTATATATATATATATATATATATATATATATATAAATAATTGTGTGAAATAAATGGAGGCAAAGGATAACATTCAGTATGTTACAGCCTTTTTGGTGAAGTAAGGCTCCATTTTTATGTTAGATATTAACTCAAGTGATGGATCGAGAAATTAGATTTTAAAGATGAACTTTTTCGACAATGACAATCTTTAAAATGATCTTTGTGAAAATATGAAAAGTTTTGAATGATAAATTTTTTATAAATTCTAATGGTTGATGAAATACATTGATATTATTGGGGGGGGGGGGGGGGGGGGGGGGGGGAGAGAAAGAGAGAATAAAGAAAGGCTTGGAATTTATACTTTTTACCATCATCGCCAAAGTCTTCGTCTATATCCCTATCTCTTGAGTGCCTTATTACTTCCTTCCTACTGTATATATCCATGTATATCAGTGGGAGGTTGACGTAGAAGCATGGTGGCAAATTTAAGGCGGTTTATTTTTTGGGAGAAGTCTCTTGATATTATTATTATTATTATTTTTTTGGTTTCCGATGTTACTGTTTTTTGGTTTTGAAAATTACTATTTTATTTAGAATATTATTATTTTTTATTTTATTTTTTGAAATATTATATATATAATAAAATAGAACGATTTTGAATTCAAGAGATAAAGAGCCGCTCAGATCATTTCGAGATCAAAAAAGACATCATCCAACTCAAATCATTTCGAGATCAAAAAAGACATCATCCAACGGCCTACGATATTTCAAATTGTCTCAAGCTATTGACGTCTCAGATCGTTTCGATTCTACGTATCATATTAGCTCTTGAAAATTTTTTGTCGCTCAAAACTTTTAGTTTCCAAAACTGACATCCCTAAATTTAATTCTCCAACCCAATCAAATCTGGCAATTAAACGATCTCTCATTCTTCAACTCTGTCTCTCTCTCCCTAAAATACAGATTACAACTCTTCTCATTATTTCCCTGATTTTATTTCCTATGTTAAGGGATCACTTTTTATACTGAAACATTGATTGTCTCTCACACTGTCATCTTTCATGATTTTTTTCCAAACTGAGACACATGTCTCTCCAAAATTCTATCATAATGCAGCTGCTCTCCATCTTTACTGTTCATATCACACACACATCTTTACTATACATATATATAGTACGAAGATCGACGACATACTATATCTACATATTATATCTTAGAGAAAATTTTATCTAAACACCATGTTGTTGAATCTAAATTCAATAACAACTCCTATAACAATAACTTTTGGCTCTGTCAGCAGATAAAATAATAATTTAACTAAATATTTTATGAATATACTAAAATTACTCTTTATTATGTAAATAGACTAAAATGTCATCAATTTTTTCCCCATTATATATGTGTTAGTCAGCCAACAAACGTAATTTCAATCATTATATTATCCCAATGAATTTTTTATTTTAAAACGTCGTATTATAACTATGTTATAATATTAATCATCATATTATCACTCATTTGGTTACATAATCAAGTTTTTAATTTTTATATTTTTTTATCATAATAATTTTTATAGTTAAAAATGATTTTTCTATAATAAAAATTACAACTAATAAAATCAATGTTAAAACCTCATCCATTTCTAATTCCTCTATTATCATATGTCTTTCACAACGTCGCCCGACCGCTCTTTACACATCATACTTTATATATATAATTTAAAATTATTTGATAAAATTTAATATTAGTTGAATAAATTTGATATTAATTTTGATAAAATTAAATATTAATTTAGCATTAATTTGATTTAATTTAATGTTAATTGAATAAATTTGAATGTTGTTTTAATAAAACTAAATGTTCATTTGGTGTTAAATTAAAGAAATGACATTAATTTGATAAGGTTAAATTTTAAATTAATGAAATTTAATAAATTATACAGTTTAATTTAATAAAATTGAATATCAATTTGATGTTGATTTGATAAAAATAAATAATAACTTAATATTAAATTAAAGAAATAATATTAATTTGATGAAGCAAAATAAAATTAATATAACTAAATGCTAATTTGATAAAATTAAATATCAATTTTGTGTTGATTTGATGAGATAAATGTTAATTTAGTTTAAATTAAATAAAGAAAATTAAATTGATCAAAATAAAGGCTAATATAATAGAAATAAGACGGAGTGTATTGAGATTTCAGAATCAAGAAAGGGTGTTGTTAAAGTTAGGTCTATTTACGGGGGATGTTGTTAAATTTAGGTTTATTTATAAGGGGTGTGGATAAAATTTACCCTATAAAATATTCGGGGGTATTTCTATAAATCAACCATCATCATTAACGATGTAACCTAACAATCACTAATAGGGAGTGACAGTGAAATTTTAAAATTGGAAGAAGGTGTCATTGAATTTAGACCTAACTATTGGGGATTTGAATGAAAATTTTCCCTTATATCTATACAAATCTATATAATAAAACACATAGAAAGTTGAATTTTATCCTCTATATATTTCCCACCCCCAAAATAATCACATGCTCAACAGTTTAATATTTGATTAATTTGTAATTTATAACATTATTTTTATTTCAGATATTATCCATACACGATAGTATATATTTGTTAAAAAAATTTATCGAATTATATATTTTGAGAAAATTTTGTCAATATCTTTAAGAAAATAATGGATAAAAATAAATTTTGAATTATTTAAGCAAACAAACGAAAGAAAGAAAAAATATTATTTAATATAGTGATATAGATTTTTTAGGATTCGAATTTTTTGTTCTATCGTGCCTTCAGGCACGGGTTATTATTAGTTTTTCAATATTACTACTTTTTATTTTGAATGCTGCTATATAACTATCATGTTAAATATTAACACAATAACAAGTGACGAATCGTGAAACTAGATTTTAAAGGTGAACCTTTTCGACAATGAAAATCTTTAAAATGTTCTTTGTGAAAATATGGAAAATTTTGGATAGTAAAATATTTATAAATACTAGTGTTTGTGCACGTGCAATGCACACCAGTAGTTCGAGATTTTGTTTATGATATAAAATTTCAAATTCAATTGTTCTCGGTTGCAAAAAAAAAAAAATTCTTCTAGGTTGTATCCCATGTTATCCACCTTGTTCAAAACAATTTTCCATTAAACCTAGAAAAGAAAGCCAAATCAGTTAATCTAGAATAATGACACAAAAGTTTGTCAAGTAAGTTAACATCGACAAGTTAAAACCACCAATATAGGCCATTGTATGCAAAAATTAGGGGTGTCAAACGTGTCGGATTAAACAGTTGCATGTCGGGTTAAATGGATGACGAGTAAAAAATATATAAACTCGTATACGACACATTTAATAAACGGGTAAAAAATCTCAACACGACCATTTAATAAACGGGTAACACTACACAACTCGTTTAATTTTAAAAAGATTATATTAACAAATTTTAATACTCCATTTTTTTTATTGTCAATTGCAGTTATCTCAAAAAAGAGGAATTTTTAGTCAAATCTCATAGAAATAAGGCTTAAAAGAAAAAAGAAGAGGTCATTATTTTTTATAGGCAACTCAACCCTCCCCCATCTCTCCTCATTTTGTAATGTGGGATAAAAAAAAAATGCATTAGTTTGCCTTTGTCTTTGAAATGCTACTCATTTCCTCTCTTTTGTCTTTGAACTACTATTTTATTATTTTTTTATTAATTTTTTTACTTTTTTTTCTGGCTAATTTTTTTAAATAATTATTAATTTATTATTATATTAATTTTATTTAAACGAATAAACGTGTGATAAACGATTTGACAGGTTTCACTCGAACACGACCCGTTTATTAAACGTGCTTAGCGTGTCAACCTGTTTATCACCCAAATCCGTTAAGATTTCACCTAAACTCGCTTAATTCGTGTCAATTAATCGTATCGTGTCAAATTTTGAAAGTCCCAGTAAAAACTATCCGATAGAGAGTAGAGGGAAATTAGACGCGTTATAGTATCAAGTCTGATCTTCTTTTGCCAGCACACACTACCCAGAGATAGCACATTGATTACTAGTATTGATCTCAATGAAAAAACGAATATTTTTAAACATATTCAAAATAATAAAGTGAAAAGTAGAATTTTCTAAAGGCTCTATGTAGCTATTTACTCCATTTGGAGAGAAAGGAACTCAAGGCTCTATAGCCACCAATCTAGGAACTCCAAAGTCATCTTGCAAGCTATTGTCCAAACCACTAGGGACAAAATGTTTTCTCTTAAATTCAAGATGACTCCTAGAAACGAAAGATTACTTCTAACCAGGTAACTTCCCAACTCATGCCTGCTATGATGTCCAAGTTTGTTTTGCATTGAATTATATAGGACTTGGGCTAAATCTCATGGGGTACTCAGCTAAAGCTTGGTACCTCTTAGGAATTCCCCATACTTTTGCTCACCAATGGGGTTTCACTGCTTGTATTGGTTTTTGTTTTGATGTACGTCACAGATATTTCACATGAATGAAAACTTTTTTTACTTTCCAAAAAAAAAAAATTAACTAGTAGCTTAATTGGAGGGGAGGGGGGGGGGGGGTCTTGTGTCACAATACCAGTTTTAAGTTTTATGTGGCTTTTTAAATGGAACCATATTCAAATACATAATGTCAAGTTACATTATAGACCACCAACTAATTGCCCTACGTGCAGAACTCGACCCTAAAGGAGAAACTTTAAATTTATATGTAATTGTGTGAAAAAAATGGAGGCAATGGATATCATTCAATATGTTATCACATTTTTTTTGTAATGTATGGTTCAATATAACTTTCATGTTAAATATTCACTCAATAGCACGTGACGGATCAAGAAACTAGGTTTTAAAGATAAACTTTTTGACATGACAATCTTTAAAATGACATTTGTGAAAATATGGAAAACATTGGACGGTAAAATTTGTATAAATACTAGTGGTTGTGCACGTGCATTGCACGGCAGTAGTGCGAGATTTTGTTTATGAAATAAAATTTCAAATTCAATTGTTATAGGTTGCATGGTTCAACAAAAAATTCTTCTAGGCTGTATCCTATCCCATGTTTTCCACCTTGTTCAAAGCAATTTTTCATGAAACCTAGAAAAGAAAGCAACATCAGTTAATCCAAAATAATGGCACAAAATTTGTCAAATAAGGTAGTATTGGCAAGTTAAAACCATAAATATAGCTCACTGTATGCAAAAACTATCTAGCCAACGTGAACTTAAAAAAATTATAAATATCTATTGAATACCAAAAAAAAAAAAACAAGATGACGTGAATACTTGCGAGTAGACAATAGTCTGAGACAAATTTGTGGTGATGTTCTATTTGTTGGATCAAAGAGATAAAATGATCAAGAGAAATTGTGCTCTTGATTGAATACTCTCTTATAAATAACTGAAAAATGGTGATAAAAACTTACAAAATGACTCAAACACTTGTGCAATTTATAGGATTATCCTACCATGTATCTAGACAAGTACACAAATTTAGACAATAAATAGGTTCATAAACAACTCTTAGACTCCATATATGAATGACCCTTGAGTGATATCCATGTATCACTTACATACATGAACCATGTGTGAAATAGATAGGTACACTGTATTGCTTAGAATTCCAACAACCCCTCTTAAGCTAGACAACTACCATGCCAAGCTTCTCTTTCAGTTTGTTGAAAGTATCACTCTTCAAAGCCTTTGTAAAGATATCCGCAAGTTGATCTTGAGTCTTAAAGAACTTGACAATAATCTCTCCGTCTTTAACCAAGTCACGGATGAAATGAAATTTGATCCTTATGTGCTTGCTTTTGCCATGAAAAACTGGGTTCTTTGTGAGTGAAATAGTTGAACTATTGTCACAAAACAGTGTTGTTCGTTTCTCTTGTTGATGCTTGAGTTCTTCTAAGATCCATCTTAACTAAAGAGCTTGACAAGATGCCAAGGCAAGTGAAATATACTCAGATTTTGCTATAGAAAGAGTCACAACTGGTTGCTTCTTTGATGCCTAAGAAACAACACCTGAGCCAATGCTAAAAACATTATCAGAAGTGTTTTTGCATTCATCAACACTTCCACCCCAGTCACTATCGCAATAACCAACCAAACTCGAGTCTTCAACTCTTCTATAAAGTATCCCTTGATTAACAGTACCACATAAATATCGCAAAACTCTCTTTCCGGCATCCCAATGACTTCTTTTTGGTGATTCCATGTATCTACTGAGCATGCATACCGAGAAAGTAAGATCTGGTCTAGTTGCAATCAAATACATGAGACTACCAACAAGACTTCGATAAAGAGTGCCATCAACATTATCTTCTTTATCAAATTTGCTCAACCTCAAACTAACTTCCATTGGAGTGCTTGTTGGTTTAGCACCCTCCATCCGAAATTTCTTCAACAAGTCCTTTGCATATTTCTTTTGACAAATAAAAATTTCATCTTCTTGTTGTTTAACCTCAATACCAAGAAAGAAATGGAGAAGTCCCATGTCGGTCATTTCAAATTCTTGCATCATAGCTCTCTTGAATTCTCCACACAAACTTGAACTAGTTTCCGTAAAAATCAAATCATCAACATACAAGCAAACGATCAAATATTCACCATGCATACCTTCTTTGATGTATAGAGTATGTTCAAATGGACACCTTTTGAAATTGTTATGCATAAAACAACCATCAATATGACTATACCATGCTCTTGGTGCTTGCTTGAGCCCATAAAGTGCCTTTTTCAAATGACAAACCTTCTTTTCTTCACCAACCTTCACATATCCTTTTGGTTGATTGATAAACACCTCCACTTCAAGAAAACCATTTAAGAAGGCTGATTTGACATCTATTTGATAAACTTTCCAACTATTTTGAGCTGCCAAGGCTAGCACCGTTCGAGTTGTCTCAAGACGAGCAATCAGAGCAAACACTTCTCTAAAATCAACTCCATATTTTTGTTTGTAACCTTTCATGACAAGACGAGCTTTGAACTTATCAATCTCTCCCTTTTCATTCAATTTTGTCTTGTACACCCACTTCACATCAATTGCCTTTTTCCCATTTAAGACATCCACAAGCTCCCAAGTGTGATTTTTATGTATCGAATCAATTTCTTGATCCATGGCTAGCCTCCACTTCTCTTCTTTAGAAGCTTCCTCAAAACTGATTGGGTCAGCATCGGCAAATAGAGCAAAATTAGCCAAGTCGTCTTCTAACATTTTGCTGGTACATTCATAGAGTTCTCTTATGCTTCTTGTCTTTACATTGTACTTGAACTTGAAGATGATGACGACGGAGAAGAATGCAGCTGAGTAGGAAGTGGAGAAGTTGGAGGAGTTCTAATATCTTCATTCCCTTCAACCTCAACATTTTGGTCATTGTATTCTTCTTCCAATTCAACACAACTTGAATTTCCAGACTCATCATTTTCATTCCAATTCCAAGATGCTTCTTCATCAAATTTCACATCTCTGCTGACAATAAGTTTCTTGGTGATTGGATTATACAACTTGTATGGTGATTGAATTATACAACTTGTATGCCTTAGAAATTTCACTATACCCAACAAAGATACATTTTTCAGATTTGTCATCCAACTTTTTCCTCTTTTCATCTAGCACATGTGAATATGCAACACTTCCAAAAATTCTCAAGTGCCCAACACTCGGTTTGTGTCCATTCCAAGCTTCTTGAGGAGTCATATTTGCCACACTTTTGGATGAGACATGGTTCAAAAGACAAACAACACAACCCACAACTTTAGCCCAAAAAAGAGTAGGAACTCTTTTTGCTTTTAACATACTTCTAGCCAACTCCACAATAGTTCGATTTTTTTTTTCGGAAACCCCATTTTGCTGAGGAGTGTACCAAATAGTAAACTGATGTTGGATTCCATTTTCTTTGAGGAAATTTTCAAATTCTCCATCAATGTATTCACCACCTCGATCAGTGCATAAAACTTTTACCATAAAACCACTTTGTTTTTCAACCAAAGACTTAGATCTTTTGAAACAACCAAATACTTCAGATTTTTCTTTAAGAAAATAAACCCAAGTTTTTCTGGTGTAATCGTCAACAAAGGTGAGAGAATAACGATTACCTCCAACTTACAATGCATGTTTTAATAAGTTTATAATTATATATAAAAAAACAAAATTGAGTTATTTACGAAAATGTTATTGCATGACATTTGTTTCCAAGCTACTACCTGGCAGCAAAGGAGTTATCCTCAAACTTCTCCAAGCTTCCAGAGTGATTGAGGAGTTGCTTAAGAGTTCAACAAGTCTCTGGATAAGGTAGAACCGCCAAGAGAGTAGAGAGGGAGAAAAGAGAAGCTAGAGAGAGAAAATGAAATTTAGAATTTTGGATTTGTGGAAAAAGCTACTTCGAATGATTAAAGGTATGTTACTAGGCTAATTTGAGGGCTAGGAATCTCCTGATATCATTAGAATTTCATATCATGTACTACAATTGCTCGAATACATGTTTTAAATTTTCGGGTTCTAAGTTTTTATGAAATGAATTTTGAGTTTGAGGTCATTTTGGTTAATTTGGTTGGCATGACTGTGTTGTGGAAAGGTATAGGAGTATTTTTGTGTTGATTTCAAAGCTTGCCATGATCGGAGGTGGTGGGGTGGGGGTGATGAAGTTTCAGACATGGTGAGTTTTTGATCTCTTGGTTTTGGGGCTTATGCTTTGGAGGGTTGTTCCTAGCTAAAATGGACCTTAGGAATCCATTGGTGACCTTAGAAATAGATTTAGAAGTTTTTAAGATGGTTAAAATGCAAGTTGCTGGTTTGGCCATAGACTAGAAACCTTATTTTTGGTTTACTTTGACCGATTTTTTTTATGGGTTTAAGTTTAATTCGAAACTTGAGAATTATGGGATTTGTTAGGGTGATGTGTGATGAGTTCTTAGATTCAAAAATTAGGTGAAAATGTGTACTAAGTAGGGAGAAATAAGGGTGCGATGTATGGGGGTTAGGACTGGTGGAAGAAGCCTAGGGTTTTGGTCAAAGTGATCAAGGAAGAAGATGAAGGAGGAGGAAGTACACATTTTGAAATCATGTATTACATTACTTATGAGTTATTAATATATTCTAAAACTTATGATTGATGATTTTGAATTTGGATTGAAAATCTAGATCCAGAATAAGATTTTGAGTGCGGTAACGCACAATGGTCCAAAACGATGCAATTGTGGTGAATACAGAACATTAAGAAATACATTCCTCTGCATTGATTTGCATTAGTTAAACTATTTTTGATTCGATACTCATTTGCATTATGTGTTAACTGGTAGGATCGGATGCTACTACCTCGGTTATACATAGGGATCGACCGTAAAGAAAAGAAGGGTATCTGTCAGCGGTAAATGTGAAGTATACTGCTTCATAATACTTAGAAATAAAAGTATATGATATACCAAGTTTATTCTCTTATATGTGAGAAATCAAATTTTTCTGAATTGATTTGAGTTGAGTTGCTTAAGCTATGGATCAAATATGTTTTGTTGAGAAGTTTGTGGTTTGTTGAAAAGCTTGTGATTTGAGTAGTATCCACTGTGCTAGAGTTGTTGATAGCTTGACATGACTTACATGTTGTTGATTTGGACATTGCACAATTGTCGTGAGATAACTTGACATTGATTAAATGTTGTTGATAGCTTGACATTGCTTAAATGTTGTTGTTAACTTATAGCACATGTGAACTATTTATTATGTTGTTATATTGACAGAGATTATGAGTTTTTAAAATGAGTTGAAAACATTTTGATTTTGACGTTCTCCTCAAATTGTGAACATATTATGGTGAAATGATATTTGATTCATATTTTTAATATTTTCATTTATTATGATTCGCAATACACTTAAGAAAATTATTAGGGATGGAATCCCTAATCCTTTATTTTGACAAAAACGACACTATTGTGTACCCTGTTATATAATTCTCTATTTTGATGGTGGCATTAGGTGGCATTATATTTTTTTTTAAAAATACATTACTGCATTACAATTGCCGGTATTGCCACGTGTTGAGTTACACTTCCATCTCTAAAAAGCCAAAAAAGGTCTCTCAAGATGGGGTGCGACAATTTTGATATCCACTTTTATCATGTAGAGGACATGTGGTTGTGCACGTGCATTGCACACCAGTGTTTATGAAATAAAAGTTCAAATTCAATTGTTCTAGGTTTGCATGGTTCAAAAAAAAAAAAAAATTTCTAGGTTGTATCCCATGTTTTTCACCTTGTTCAAAGCAATTTTCTATTAAACCTAGAAAAGAAAGTCAAATCAGTTAATCCAGAATAATTACACAAAAATTTGTCAAATAAGGTAATATTGGCAAGTTAAAACCATCAATATAATTCATTGTATGCAAAAACTATCTAGAAAATGTGAACTAAAAAATTTTGAAAAAATCTGTTGAATACCAAAAAGGCAAAGATGACATGAATTCTTGCAAGAAGACAAAAGGTTGAGACAATTTTGTGGTGATATTCTATTATCTTGCCAAGTATGACAATTGAAGATATTTTGTCTGTTTAGTTTGTATCTCATAAATTGTTTTTTAGTTTTTGAAAACAATTTCTGGAAGAAAAACTGTTTTGCCAACTATTTTTTATTTTTGTTTTTTGAAAACTTGGGAACAAAAAATTAATATATTTAGAGAACAAGTTAAAGTAGTTTTGTGTGTTTTTTAAAACAACATTTCTAGAATTTAAAAAACACCACCACACTTCCACCACCACCACCACTATATTTCAACCACCACCACACTTTCACCACCATCACATTTCTATTTTCATTATTTTCTAGATAACTGTCCAAACAAATTTTACTGTTTTCTATTTCGTAGAACTATTTTTGGAATTATACAACCAGAGAAGTTATGAGATACAAAAAACACCAAAACATACTTTTATAAAACTCTTCCTAATATACTATTATTTGAAACACAAACCAAACATTAATAACAATCTTAAGTTTTACGTGATTTTTTAAGTGGAATAGGATTCAAAAGTATCATGTCGAAGTTATGGCGTGTACCACTAACCAATTGCCCTACATGCGGAACTCCGGCTAGAAGAAGATAAGATATTTAAATTTATATGAAGTTATGTAAAATAGATGTAGGCAATGTATCACATTGAGTATGTTATTACCATATTTGTAACATAATCCTGTATATAGCTAGAGTTTCATATTAAATGTTAACTCAATAACAAGTGACGAATAGATAAATTAGGTTTTAAAAATGAACTTTTTCGACAATAAACACCTTTAACATGAACCTTGGTGAGAATATGAAAAATATTGGATGATCAAATCTTCATAAGTACTTGTGGTTGTGCACGTGAGTTGCACGCCAATAGAGAAACTAGAATAATTGCACAAAACTTCAACAAATAAGATCATATCGACAAGTTAAAACTATTAATGCAGCTTAATGTATCCCAAAATATCTAGCAAAAAGAGAACTCTATAATATTAAGAATATGTAGACGGACAATCTTCCATCGTATTAGTTAGAAAAATGTGGGAAAAATTAAGAAAGAAGTGCAATAATTCTTCCTCTTAGTTGCGAAAGTTAAAGGACATTAAAAGAAAGAAAGAAAGAATGAAAGAACGAAAGAAAGGTTACTACCTTATTATACGAGTTGAGAAGAAACAAAACAAGAAAACCCTTGTTACAAACATTGTTTAATTTTTTTTCTTCCCATTCTTTTTCTTCCACATTTTTTTAGAATCAAGACAGTCCCTTCCCATTCTTTTTCTTCCACATTTTATTATAATTTTTCTTCCCATTCTTTTTGTTTAGAATTTTTGTACATAATAACGTGATTTGGAAATAATAATTAACCTAATTTACTATTAGCGATGAAATCACAATCGGTCTCACTAATAGATGAGATCATGAGCGTAATTGTCAATTCAACGGTGAGAGTAGATTAAATCAACAAATTAGATAACTAATTGGGTTTAACTTAGTTGGTTAATCTTAATTCTCTCAAGAATCTACCACCTAAGAAGTCTATGGGTCAATTCTTACTAAAGGTAGGCCTTGATTCCATAAGTCCCTCTCTTTTGAGCTTCTACTTCTCTTTTTTTAGACTTCTCTATAATCCCCCACATGGACACTTTCTATTTTGATATACGCGCATTGTTTCAAATTATAATAACTAATTGGTAATAATGAACTATCCATGCATATCAAAGAAAAAGAATAAATTAGATCCAAGTAATCTTTTTCGTAAATATGTACCACAATCTTCAATGAGATTTGTAACTTTTTTGTTTGAACTAGTTGGTCCCCATGTGCCTAGGCTAATGGAAAGGGCCACAACTCATCCTATCTAACATGAATATAGAAATATGCGTACTGATTGAACTTTATAATGATATTGTTAATTCTGTTTGGCACATAAGGAAATTACAACTTGCAAGTATCAAATCTTTCCCACCCTTGACTGTTTATGTGTTGATCTTATCCTAAAGCTTTTGATAAAGTTCACTAGTATTTATTAACTCGTACATTTAGACCCTCACGTGGTTATATGCCTTTCTGCTCCAATGTCTACGGAAGCAAACCTGCAAGCTGTCTTTCTTTGATATGCACTAATCTTGATTACTACTTTCTGCTGTCAAGTGAACACTAAATAACTAAAACAAACTTTGGCAATGTTTGTGTGTGTGTGAGCTTTATTTCTATGCGTGGAGAGATTTATTTTTAGACTCAAACCCGCCTTGTATTACTCAGATGGATGAGTGCTTATCATCACTATATATTGTTCAATTTGTAAGAAGGCAATTCAAATAGTTACAATTATATTTCTCCATTTGGGTGTAGGCTCAAATTTACTTAATTCATGATTCAAAGTATTGGTCGATGTTGATATGATTTGTCTGAAACATCTCTGAGTCAACTTTAGTCACCATCACCAAATTGCTTGATACCGTTCTTCGACTTTGGGATATGACTTGAATATATCTCAAATCATATTCAACTTCTTCTTCATTGAAGAATTTCATGACCAATACTATTATGTGATGCAGTGATTGATGCATATTATTATCCACTGAGTTGAAGGTTGATACTGTGACTTCACATGACTAAAACTACAACTCTAGTGGAAAAAAATAAATAAATTTCCCTACAACATGGCCCAACAGTTCAGACCACTTGCTTTTTCTTTACTTAATTTGTTAGCTTAGATTCTCCTTCAGTATTGCCTGTTAGCATGCTCTCACTTACATTTGACATAGTTCATCAGATTGCTTAGTGGCTTCAATCAGTCATTGTTTAAGGGACAGCTAACAAAAAACAATTGACCATATCAGTCACTAAATCTCTTTTGCATGTTGTAGTGCCATCTCTATCTCTCCTACCTAGGATCTCTTTGTCCCCCTTAGGTGTAAGAAACCTTTAGTTCCTTCTTATCAACATTGTTGTAGTGCCACCTCTCTCTCTCTCTCTCTCCAACTAAGTAAAAAAGAGACTAGTTCTATTAGCTTTATTTTTGATATGATACTGAAGAGCATGAGCAGAGTCTTCTTCCAAGTGGACAAGCAAGCAATGCAGGGAATGAAAGACAAGTCTCCAAAGTGTGATTCCACTATCAAATCTATAACTGACTCTGCTTGCTCTGCAGAGTCTTCATCTTCTTCTTCTAAGCAGGTGAGAAGATTTTCCAGCGTTTCGAAATCTTTCAAGAAGGATGATAAAGAAAACAATGACAAGCAGCTCAAACAGGCCGAAGAGTCACTCAGGACAGTCATGTACTTGAGCTGTTGGGGTCCTAACTGATGAACTTTTTAACTGAAATTTATAAACCCCAGCTCTGTTCATTCTCATGTCTTCTTATATGTGCATTTTGAGCTAGCTTATGTTTAAGGTACATAATAAGAGTGTGTTTGTTTAACACATCTGCTTGTTCTACTTGTTTCTTTGTTATCTTACATACATATTAAGCAAGGTGTAAATAATATATGTATGATTACAACAAGGAATGCAGTGGCACAACAACTAACTAGGCATGCTCCAAGGGAAAAAAAAATGTCTGCTTAAATTATAGAAAGTCAGTCATTTTGTTACTACCACATAGTTGAGTAGCTAAAACCCGCTAATTCTGTGGCAAATTCGTGTCGAGTTTGCCTGTCAAGTCTACAACTGCTACAACCAGTGCGGATTTATATGTCAACACATGGCATATGTCAGGAATTGTCGAGTAGTTTACAAAAACAACTCGGATAACATAAATTTTTTTTCATAAATCCTTGATCAGTTTCCATCAATTCATAAGACCAAAACCATATGCTTGATCATTCTATGATGATTCACAAGAACAAAAAACAAGTATTGCAACAAAATAACTCAAAAAAAAAAAAGTGATGAACAAAAAAGGGATTAAATCTCACAGAGAAGACTAATTGGGTCCCCAACAAATGAGGTGCATAACATTTTCGGCCTTCTCAGCTTCCCTCCTCATCCTCTGTTTTTCATCAACCTTAACCTTCTTTGCCGTCTCTACGACCATACCGGAAACTCTTCTAACATCAGTTGATTGTTCGGATTCCGATTTGGGTCTTGCCTGAGAAGGCTTGACGATCCCTTTAGAGTTGTGACCTTTTAGCCATTGAAATGCTCTAAGGCAGATTCTGCTCATGTGCCTCAAACTCATGGTCTTCTCAGTGGCTGGATCAGGATGGTTTTTTGAAACCGGATCAGGATGGTTCAGTAATCCATTAAAACGCCCAAGAATTACTGGCTATGCTTCTCAATTTAGCTGTCGAAAATTGGGGTGTGATTGAAGAATTAATGAAATAGAGAATGCCATTTAGACTGTCTCGAGCTTTCTTGGTGAAGAGGCAAAGCTACAGCAGTTAATGACACTCCGATTCCTAAAACAACAGTGGCCGTTGCTTCAATTAAGCCCTTAATTTTATTTTTATTTTTGTATCCATCGAGTCTAAACTCATTAATTGTAACAATTGAGCCATTTTGAGTACATCTGTTTAAATTTTTTAATGAAAAGTGACAGAGTGTGCAACCCACTTGATCGGCATGCAACTCATTGTATCACGTGAGTGACATATTTTGCCACTTTCTATTAGAAAATCTAATAGACACAAACATAAGGACTCAATTGCTACAATTAACAAGTTTAGGGTTCAATTGATACAAAAAAAAGTTCAAAGACTAATTGGCACACGGGTCATAGTTTGATGGTATGCAAGAATCTTGATTTTGAACGATAAACTTTTGAAACTTCCTAGAGCATGGTTCGATTAAGCCTTGAACAATCCAAGGATGAGCCCAAAAATCTCGGTATGCACACTCTCCAATGAGTTTGGTTGGATCTCCTAATTTAGATCTTGTTCACTAAGGATTAGAGAATCAAGGTGAGTTTTGCCTTTGGATCTTAGGGATAAGTGGTTCTTTTTGAAACTCTCAAGGTGTTACATAAGCAGATTTTTCCATCAAGAGACTTCTCTTTATCTTGTTCACGTAAAATCTATCTAAGAGGTTAACGGTGATGTGCTTTTATAATAACGCTACATATATAGGGCGATTATGAAAGTTCTACACTATAGTCTGTAGTACGTACTTTTGACGTTGATCGTTAAATCTTTATCTAATGTCCATTAATTAAAGATGTTCAAAATTAAACGTAAACATGTATCAAATTTAATTATATATTAGAAAGAAACATGAATATCATATCAATTATTATTCTAGTAATATGATGGTGTAATTTACACGGTTGTGTAACAGAGCTCGAGACTTAAAAAAAATGGGGGAAATGAGTTAAAGATTTATTAAGGATGATAATGGGTAGTCACTGGGGCACCTGTTTGAGCTACTAGGCGTGGTGAATAGCAAATCACAGAGACAACAACCATCAATTGAAATGAGATTTATAGTGGTTCACCAGCTTTGAAGCTTGACTAGTCCACTCTAATGGAGTCTCTTGTTCCTGAGGGTTTTTCCATTATTTGAGGAAGAAGAGTACAAGGTTACAGAGAGTTTATTCACTGATATTCTCCCTCTAAAGCAAGGGTTTGGTCCTTATATATAGTGTGTAGGAGTTTCACGTAGTCAACGTGATCTCTGGGTAGCTGCCGTGATCTTTGCGTAACAGTAGTGATCTCTTCATAACAAAAGAGATTCTTACATAATCAACGTGATTCTCTGGTGGTTATTACGATTTATGTGCCGAGAATCTTTGACCATTAAATGCTATATTCTCTAGGCATGATATGATTTTTTGGATGGTTTGAGATGTCGCTGTCACACTGTGCTCGAGCTGGAGGACCCGAGTTGGAAATCCAAGCTAAGAGATCCGAGGTGGAAGACTTGAACTGGAAGTCTGAGGTGCTCTGGGCTGAGCTTAACCTTAAAGAATTTTTGGTATCGTCATAATCAAAGAGAGTATATTGGTTGGACAGAAGAGTTTATGCACGGACTACTAGTTATAAAAGGGACCGAATCTGAGAGCTTGTAACATAGAGGCCAAAGAGTCCAGATTTTTGAAGAACTAGAGAGCTTGTAAAACGTGGCAATGATTCGTGAGGTGAGTTTGAGTTCTTGTGAAAAGACCATTCCGGTGATCGGCATGAGCACTTCCTCATTTCCTCCTGTTGATCCAGAAACTGCAAAATCAGCAATTCTTGAAGCCATGAAAGCAGGCTATCGTCACTTTGATACGGCCTTTATTTACGGATCCGAGAAGCCTCTTGGTGAAGCCATTGCTGAAGCTCTTCGTCTTGGCCTCATCAAGTCCCGTGAAGAGCTCTTCATCCCCACCAAGCTATGGTGCAGCTTCGCTGAACGTGATCAAGTCGTTCCTGCCTGTAAACTGAGCCTCGAGTAATTCTCTCAATTCCCCATTTCAACAATCTTTCTGACATACACTTGAGTGCACACACAATGGTAGACTCAAAACTTAAAACATACGAATTTACACCTCATCTTATATTTGATTACCGAATGCTTCTTGTTTTTGTGCACAGGAACCTTTAATTGGATTATGTTGACATGTATCTCATACACTTGTCACTGAGGTTTAGCCAAATGACTCGTCCAGTCCCAGTTCCCAAGGAAATGGTACATCCTTTAGATATCAAGTCTGTTTGGGAAGGCATGGAAGAGTGTCAAAGTCTTGGCCTCGCCAAGGCCATCGGTGTCAGTAACTTCTCTTGCAACAAACTTGAGGAGCTCCTCTCAGTGGCCAAAATCCCCCCTGCCATCAATCAGGTGAGTAATCAAGAGTTTTGGTCCAGAACATGGGCCAGTGGTCCCTACCTCATCGTCAAATTTTTTAAATGTCTGCATCAGAGTCTGATCGTGCTCAATGTTTGGTGCTGTTAAAAGGTGGAGCTGAGCCCACTTTGGCAACAAAAGAAACTGAGGGGGTTTTGTAAGGCAAAGGGAATTCATATCACTGCTCACTCTACTTTGGGTGCAAATGGAACTACGTGGGGAGACAACAGAATTCTTAAGTGTGATGTACTGGAGGCTATTGCCAAAGCCAAAGGCAAAACAGCAGGCCAGGTTTTTACATACTTAGTTTTGACATCTCAATGCTTCAGTATTTGCTTTTATATACGTGAAGGTCCAACGAGATTGCACAGAGTAAAGTTCCTTTAATCTAATTCCGCTTAAAACTATTATTTTTACTGGGGATTAAATTCAGTTTTAATC
Organism: Ilex paraguariensis; assembly: GCA_963454935.2. NCBI lineage: Eukaryota > Viridiplantae > Streptophyta > Magnoliopsida > Aquifoliales > Aquifoliaceae > Ilex > Ilex paraguariensis. The sequence goes on along the minus strand of CAUOFW020001653.1, from coordinate 7,513 downwards.
TAATTCCGCTTAAAACTATTATTTTTACTGGGGATTAAATTCAGTTTAAGAACCAATGTCATTCAATGAAAATTAGATCGATTAGCAGGGATGGTCTTAAATTTTTGCCTTAAGCCTCGCCATTGTGTATATTGCCCCAACTTTGGACATTTAACCTCAAATCCTGGTTTGCATTCTTCAGGTCTGGGTGTACGAACAAAGGGCGAATTTTGTAGCAAAGAGCTTCAACAAGGAAAGAATGAGGCAAAACCTTGAGATATTTGATTGGTCACTGACGGAGGAAGAATCAAACATGATCAGCCAACTTCCCCAATGCAAAGGCCACTCGTTTGCTCGATGCAGGCCTCCATGACCCCATGACCTGGTACTGGAGCTCGATGCAGGCCTCTAAAAAACTTATTAATACTTCGACTTATTCCCAACATCAAAAAAAAAAAAAAAAAAAAAAGAAGTTGGACCACCTGAAGCCCCAAGTGAATTTCAAATACTAGTTTGATTTGGTGTTGTATTAATGTGTAATGTCTGTCACAAATTACTTAATCACAATTGCTATACTTTCTATGAAAAAAATTAAAAATAAATAACATTTATTATTTATCTAATTTATATTGCAATAATTTCACATTTATTTGTATCTTCAAGAGGTTGTGTAGACTTAGAGAATGAGAATTAATATCTGGATCTACTACACCAGATATTAATTCAAAATGACATAGTTTAATGTTAATTTATATCAAAATGACGCCGTTCTGAACCCTAAAAATCCAACCCCTCTCTCTCGATCGATTGGTCAGACTATCCAGACAGCGCACCTCCATCCACCGGTGACGTCCCGAAGTATAAACGCTTGAGCAGCCAGCGGCCTCCTCTCCGGGTATTATCTCTCTCTGTGAGGACGATGATGAAGCTTACTCAGTCGAACTACGAAACAGACTGTCCTCTGTCGCTGAAGTTGTGATCGGGGAATTTGTAGGAGTACAAACAAATCCTAAAAACCCTAGATAAATTACTGCATTTACACGACGCTGGCTCGTAGAAGGAATACCCATTGAGCAAGAATAACTTCAGAAGATCATCACACAGGTCAGAAATTTCAGACGTTTCGAAGACGCCCTTGAGTCAAAATGAATTAATATAATAATTGTTAAAGAGTTGGAAAGTTAAATAGAGTCAACTTTTAATCTTTCATTTCTCTAGCAAAATATCTTTCCAAGTCCAAAACAATCTACATTAAATTCATAATAATTACAATTCTAGTCCTCTGGCTAATCAATTTTGACATAAATTAACCCATCCTTGTAGAAACATTGTTGCAATTGCAAAATTGATTTGTCAGACTTTTAACTTCCATTGGTGTCAATTGGGACCCCAACAGCTCAAGAACATGACTTTCTTCAGAGACTCCTCAGACTGCTGTGCCTGCTCTTCTCTTATTTTCCTTAATACAATAGCTGAAGATGATGATGATGATGATGATGGGGAGAGCTTCTTAGTTTGAGGGAAGGACCTGAGATTGGACTTAGCATATTGGTTTATGGACCTCATGGTGTAGTTCCATCTGCAGAAACCCTGATCTTTCAGTGCCTCCACTAGCCCAATGCTTCCTGCTACAACCCATGCTCTGCTTGCTGAACTCATCTCTCTCTTCTTTCTTCTTCTTCAAAAAAAATCCGTTTCTTCTCTTTTTGGCTCTGGTCTTCTGAGTATTTGCAATTCCAACTAGGAAAAGGAGGGGTTTTCAGTTATGAGATGAAATGGGTTTTCAAGAATTTGTGGTTTTGATGATGTTCTGAGAGGTGGCTGTGTATGTTTTATATATAGACACAGATGAGTAAATGAAATAGCAAAAAGGGTGGAGAAAACAAGAGGCGATAGCTTTTTTTCCGGTGTTTTGGGGGCTGGGAAAGCCAATGGTTTTGGGGGTGCTTGGCACCTGGTTTTTCTTTCACACTTTATTATTATAATATATTTTAGGCCATAGTTTAGGAGTAAAACCATTAGCTTTCTACGACATGGGACAGCTACGGCAGTAGCATATATTAGTGTACCAGCCACAGTTTTGACCCGACAGTAGTAGTGACCCAAAACTTTAATAATAAAAAAAACAGGCCCGCCACTACTGTAGCTTGTGGCGATAAGGTCAATGTTATCAAAATCAGATCCGTCGTTAAATGGGTAAAGGGACCGAATCTATGATTTATTAATTTACAATTGGTCAGATAGATCATATAATAAAGAAAATAAATATATATATATAATAATTATAAAACATAATAATTTAATTAAAAAATATAAAATATTTTTAAAATGTATACAATGTACTATAAAATTAATAAAATTAAGTAAAAAAAAACTCATGTGCCAAATATCAAAGTTCAACTTTAAAGCTCTAATACATAACAAAACAATCACTCCAAGTCCAAACCCCAAACCACAATCTTGATACACACCTCAAAACTTGCTGCCTGAACAGTGAACAGAACAGCCCAGATAGACACCTGAGTTGATCGCTGCCTGCTTGAGTTGATTGCTACCTGCCTGAGTTGATTGCTGCCTCCCGAGTGGTGAGACGAGGATGAAGAGCACTGGTCTGAGTGGTCTCTGTCTTATGTGATTTAGGGCAAAAATCAAAATGTCCCAAATTAAAAACAAAACATCATATTTAATTTTTCAGTTTTTTTTTAAATGGACTTCAAATCGGTAGGTTTGACGATTTTTACCCGATTCACTTTCGTATGCAGTTTGACTAGTAAACCGGACCAGTTGAGGCCTCAGGTCACAGTTGAACCGGTCTGATCAGCGGGTGCTGTCCGATTCTGATAACACTAGATAAGATAAATATTTTCGGGAAGTAAAAATCTAGAGTAAAGATGTGTTTACCGAAAAGGAAAAAATTATTGGATCTAATTTATTAATATTATTAGTCATAATTCTTGTTTGAAGGTACGATAAAATATAAAATTCTTCTTTTTTTTAATCAGAAATGATACATAAAATTTGAATACTTAAAAAATTGATCTCACTATATTAAATAATAAATTTTTCTTCATTCATTTCTTTGTTTACATTATTTAAAATTTAATTTTACCCATTATTTTTTAAAAAATATTGACAAATTTTTCTCAAAATACATAATTTCATAATTTCTTTTCAACAGATGTATACTATCATATATGTAATGTCTAAAATAAAAATTATGTTAAACTATAAATTAATCAAATAATTTTTGACAAAAAAAAAACTTGTGATAGAAATAAGAGATGTGATTTTTTGAGAAGATATATAAGAGATAAAAATTCAAGTTGTTAAACGTTTTATTATATAGATTTATTGACTTAATGCATTATATTCATTAAATTAGTAGCGGATCTCAACTAATTGTGAGTTCTGCTGTCAATTTAATGGCAAAAAAATGATAGGTGGGTCTTTTTTAACCCCACAAATCTTGCGTCTCACCTTTATGAAACTTTAAATTATAAAATTATTAATTTCACTCGTTCTATACTCACTCTAATTGTAACTAAATATACCTCATTCTTTACACACCCACTAAGAACTAAATTCATCTCAATCTTTACTTAGGATTTTTTTATAACCCATTGCACATAGTCTATACAAATAAATACTAACTTAATTATTTAGAATAAATCTCTCAAGTGATATTTAAGTTGATATTTGTTCCAAATTTATTTTATTTTACTGTATATATTTTTTTTATCAAAATCAATGATTTTCATTTAGGGTTTTTTTTTTATGTAAACTTAACTTATTATTTTTTTTTAAAGTCAAAGTCACATTAAATGATTAAAATATAAAAAGTATTTCAGTGAATGTTTATCCGTTCTTTTTTAAAATTTTGTTAACATTCAAACAAGGTTTTTTTTTTTTTTGTATATTTTATTCGAACTATAGTTGGTGGTATCCTAGCACATCAATACGTATCAAAGAATTCTTTTACACTTTTGTATTTTAGTTTAAACATTGCAAAAGTTAGATTTAGTCATTAATTGAGTGGGTATAAAATAGGAAGAACCAAGTCATTAGTGGGGTAAAAATAACAAAGGTGGACTCAATAATTTTATAATTGAGAATTTAATAGAGCGAGAAATGATATTTGTGGTGTGAGAATTGGGATCAATGGTTACCATCGTAAAAAGTTCGTGAGATCTACTGATTTAATAGTTTATAGTAATTTAGTAAGAAAAAAATTGATAAAAATTAATAATTTAGGCATCATAAATCAATAAATTAGGTCAAATTTATCTATTCTAAGTAGGACTGTCAATTTTCGACAAGGCACGTTAATACGACACGAACCGACCACGAAAATTAATAGGTTAAACACGACATTAAAAGAGTTAATGGGTTAAAACGGATCAACACGCTTAAACATGAAAAAAATCATGTCAGATTCATATCAAAATCAGGTCAACCTGATTTTGACCTAATTAATCCGTATATTTTAAACGTGTTGACATGATTCAGACACGAACCCCGACCTAACCTATTGTAGACCCGTTTAACCCGTCTATGACTGTATAATTTGTCTATTATGTATGATTAATATGATTTTAACATTATTACTTATTAGTTCTTCCTTCTACTATGATAATTGACATTATAATTTTTAACATTATTATGACGGTATATTAGTATAGTTCTTTCTTTAATTTTTACGTTAAAACTTGAATGTATCTTAGTTAATTTTATTGATGAGATGTGATATGTTATTTGTTAAAAAATTATTTAAAATTTTGAATTAATGATTGAATGATGTATTTAATGGTAATGAATTGGTGTAAAAATAAATTATGTGTATTAAACAAGTTTGTGTTATGCGTGTTAACTCGAAAACGATCTGTTTATCAAACGTTTCAAATAGGTCGAGTTCGGATAACCTATTTAATGGTCAGATAAGATTAATTTTTATACATCTCGACACGATTATTAAACATATCAGGTTTAGATTTCAAAAATTTTAATACAAACTCGAAATCAATCCAACACAATAATCTAATTTGATACATTTGACACCCCTAATTCTAAGGATCTTTGCCATTTGAATATTAGCTCTTTTGACAAAATAATTGACGAGATAAAAATGCTGCATGTCTCCCCCAATTCGTTGCCAGATGCTCCGAACGACTATTTGTGGCTATACTATTCTATCATTAATATGGGGGTGTCACTAACTCTTTATAAAACAAGGGGGATCCGGTATTAACCCATGGACATTAGCCAACCCAAAAAATGTAGCCAATAATAAATTCATTCACGTCGAGATTAAGATATTCATGAGGTATAAATCTCTCGTATGTTAATCATAACATATTGTTAATATATAAATCAAGACGTGAAATTCAAATGATCTAAAGTTTGTTGAAAACACAAAATTACCTTTCTACTCTTAGTCTTATATTTTGGATCATATTTTTAATCTTTTAAAAAACATCTAAAATATAGAGAAGGAAAAAAAATCCCAATCACCTCCCTAACCAATGACAGTTGACGCCCCCTTCCCAAAGATGAACCCACCCTAATTCCCCTTCCTCTCCCTCCTTCCCTGGCCAAAACTATTTTCCTTGCCAACTCCCTAGCCTCATTCCTCCGGTTGAAACCACCTGCCTCCAAGTCCGCATAGCCATTATATAGTCGGAGTTCCTGTGGTGGTTGTGACGGTGCATTCACGGCAGCGATGTTGGTAAGGTTTGGTTTTGGTGGGGCACTTGCAGTGGGTGGTTGGTAACTTGTGAGGGGTGCTTGGCTTGGTGAAGGCTGTGTTGGAGGCGGGGGCGTTGAAGCTGCTCGCCCAATTAAGTGAAGATAAAATAAAAAAAGGAGTGCCAATAAAGTTGTAAGGATACAAAAATAATTATACAAATTTCCGTCCTCCTCTCTTGTCAATTTAGTCCATCTAAACTTGAAGGGCGTAAATTATTGAAATTAAAACCAGGAGTCAATTGTAACAAAACCCAAACTTGAAGGGCAGTAGCGAATTGATTGGGAACTTTGCATTGAAGAAATAGTTTGGATTTTCACTAATCTTTTAACAAAAGAGTCTCCCTTCTATTATGGAGAATACAATGAGTCATCATGCACTCTTCATCAATAATTTTCTCTCTCTTTCTAAGTTTCTTACCAAGAGAGGGAAAAATGATGATGGGTATGGGTGGGTTCAATTAGGACCCCAACAACTCAAATACATGATTTTTCTCAGAGACTCCTCTGATTGTTCTGCTTTCTCTTCTCTTACTTTACTTGAAACTACTGCAGAAGATTGAGATCCAGAGGGCCTCCTGGTCTGAGAGAAAGACCTGAGGTTGTTCTTGGCATGCTGGTGTAGCGATCTTATGCTATAGTTCCACCTACAGAATCCTTGATCTTTCAGTGCCTCCACAGCGCCAATACTAACTGCCATAACCCATGCTCTGCTTGGTGAACCCATTTTTTACTCCTTCAGAATATTCTTCTTCTTTCTTGTGATCTTACGAGTGTTTTAAGCCACGAACAGGATGTTTATTCACGGAGAGAGAGAGAGAGAGAGATTTGTGTTTGTGATGAAGTTCTTGAGATAAAGAAGTCTATATATAAAACAGAGAATATATAAAGAGAGCAGACCAGCGAGTATAAAACCAGGGCCTACAGGTTTCGCCGGTGGTTTTGGAGGTCTGTGGAAGCCAACGGTTTTTACCTTTTTGTTGGGATTAGCCAGGATGTGCCGGAATGACTGTTTTGGCCTTTTTGTTCTCCTCATAAATCACATGTCAAAACTCACAATTATTAATTAGGTGGGAGATAAAGGATTAGTCTATTGTAGCGGGGGGAAAGTATAATTTTTTTTTTTCTTTATACCTAAGTACTAGAACAAAATTGACAAGGTTAATACAAATTCACAAGAATGACATGGGCTATAATGTGAATAATAAATAATTTAAGAATATTTTATTGTTTGTATGAACAAGTCCAATTATTTATATATTTTATTTTGAATCACATATTATGGAAAAACTGTTAGAATTATAATACAATCTAGGATAAATTGTACAATAGTCCCTAAAGTTTACCATTAGTTGAATTTTAGTCTTAAAATTTTTAATTACGTCAATTTAGTCTTGAAAATTCACGTATTCAACCAATGTCATCCCTCACACTAACTATCGTTTAAATTAGTGGCGAAAAAATAGAATGTGTCAGGCACATAATACAATTTAAAGGCATTTAATTCTTTATTCTTACAAAACAAATGACATAGATGTGACATCATATATATGATAATATAATGGTATGTTTACATATATGTGTAAGAGAGAGCGAGGGAGAGGGAGAGGGTAGAGGGAGAGGAGAGAGAATGGGGATCTGAGTGCTTTTTTTTCATAGATAGAAAAATTAGAGTAGAGAGAGAGAGAGAGATAAAGTGTTATGACTATCCTTGTTTTGTGCGGGCGGGGGGGGGGGGAGGGGCAGGGGGAGGGAGAGGGAGAGAGGGCTTTGCTAGGTTTGAGGGGTGTGTGTT